>CM042074.1:50736623-51042739 GCA_023509865.1 Trypoxylus dichotomus
GAATGGAATTGACAATGTATCTGTTTATTATAACGACTTGTCGCCAACTAATCAAATGGGTGAACAACGTTTATGAAAAACGTATTTAAACGTTTAAATGATGTAGGCATGTCGAGATAGTTAAACAAATGTACATTTACGCAATTCACAATATTAGAATACTTAGGTCATCAGTTTTAGCAAAAATGGAAATAGACCCACGTCCAGTAAATTAGAAGCTATTCGAAAACATTTGCAACACCATACAATATTACAAAAGTTGAAGTAATTTGTCGGTTTGATAGAATTTTTATGAAAGATTTAGTCCCAATCTCCAGAAAGCTTACGTGCTGATTTAGACAGATTGGCACAGGAAAAATGTTAAATGGAGTTACTCATGAAAACGATATTTTCGAACATATCCAGCCAGCTGGCATGCTTAATGCTTAAAAGCTTTTAATGCCATACAATAAAAATAAACTACTATACCTTGCGTGCGACGCTTTAGTAGAGAAAGAGAGTTAAAGTTCTTTTTCACATAAACGGCAACAGTGAAGAGAAACCAATTGCCTTTAGATCGCGGAAGTTAAATGAAGCAGAATAACAATATTCGATCAGAGATGGAGAAAGCTTATTCCAACCATATCTTTTGAAATTAAAAAAATCGATCAATACTTACGAGGAACCAAATTCGCAGACCATAAACCACTAGAACACATTCGGACAAGAACGTACTGTTACCGACCGCTAGAAGCGGCAGTGATGAGTACGGAAGCACGAGGAAATACGACCGGAATGCGCTGGAAGGCTTCGAGGACGGAATTCGCAAGAGTTATTACTCAAAGTACGTCCGTGAGGAGTCAATTGTTGAGGTCTGCCCGAGCATTCAAAAAGTGCACATCGATTTGACGCTATAGTTCATTCGGTCTACTCGTTCTTCTCAGAACAACCTACCCATTTTTAGAAGTTCTAAGCGATCCTCTGCAAATAACGTTTAATACGTTCAACGCAGAGCAAGCGACGTTACCGCCGAGTTAGAGATACTAGCGTTGCTGCCGGAAGCTCTCTCTTTCCCACCCTTTCTCTTTTTACTTCTGTTCCTTTTGCTGTTTAATTTTATTCTCTCTTCCACGTGACCATAATTTTCCTGGTGAGTAAGTGTTTGAATCTGAGAAACTCTGTTACCAATGAAAGTTTGTAAGCAATTGGATGGTGTTCTAATTCAGTGAAGCACTACTGACGAGTCAGACCACAAGTAGTACCTTTGAATGTGGCACTTCAATGCTGTCTTCATCTTGTCTATTAATTGGGCTAATACCAAAGCCGCACACAATTCTAGCATTGGAATTGGTATGACTCTCACAGGGGCTATTTTTGACTTTGAGCATAATAATTTGGCTAGACACTGTACTTTGAGAATTAGTTGTCTTGCTCTGTATGTGCTCTATCGCTGCATACCTAGGAATTCGACAGTTATTCAAATTATGTAAATGCTTCTAAAGATTTCCCATTGCGAATGAATTTGTTGTGGTAGGGATTCGTCCCATGATAATTTGCTACTCCAGAATTGCTGCATTAAGTAACCTTTGCGGTTATTAATATTGGGCTCAGAAGTCCCAACGGATCAAAGATCTCTGGTATATCTCCGACAAAATCGTTCTTTTGGTTTTATTCCGCTCTTGTGGTTGACTATTTTGAAAAATAATTCATCATGTGTGCGTGACCAATAAAGTCAAGTGTCGTAGTATTTTCATGAGTTCCAAAGTTCAATATATTTTCGTGCATAACCGATGATTGTAGAGTTCTTAATTAATATTCGCTCGTTGTTTGATGTCCATTTGTGTAACTGAAATCCTGGAGTCATTAATATTGAAATGATTTGTTGTACCAATGATAAGTATTGAGTTAATTGTCTCTTAATCAAGTCATCAACGTAAAAATCTGATTTTATTGCTCTTGATGCTTTCCGGGTACTTATGTTCATTTTTTCTAGTACTAATTGTTTCAGGCTAAAATGGTGCACTGGTGCAAACCTGTGTTGTCTGAATCTCAAAATGATTCAAAAGATCCTCTTGATTTTGTTTTTTCCTACCTTTGGAGTTTGCTGTCTTTTCAACCCTCGAGTTATGAGGACAGTATCTTGTGGAGTCCCCTACCTCCCAGCGATTGGATGAGGTAGGGGCCTGCTGACTTTAACTCTTCATTGTTGATTGTGGATTTTGGCTGTCTCACGCCAAGGCGTTCGCCAACCGCCTGATCCCTGCCGAATGATGGTTTCATCCGTTGGATCGCCTCTTTCCTTCGTTGCTCCGCTCGTTCTCCCAGGTCCGATAATTGCAGCTCCCTCATAATTTCTGAATTTCTGATGTACCAGGGTATGTTGAAGCACCTCCTGGCTAGCATTCTTATAATAATTTCTGCTCTCTCTTTTGCCTTTTTGGACCCTCTGACCCAGATCTCCTCCCATGTGGCAGCAGGCCGGTAGAGCTATCGTCTTGAAAATCTTTCTTCTCACCTTGTTGGTGAGACCGCTTTCTCTTCTTAGGATGAGGAGTAGAATCTTCCTATCTTTTTTCTGCCGACTGCACCTCTTCTTTGGGTATGCAGTTCCAAGCTTGGCTGCGGTGGAATCAGCGTCACTCCCAGATAGGTCCCGGAACGCTTGATCCTTACCCTCTTCGGCCTTCCCCAACTTTGGCCCCTCAAGCACTGGTCTTCTCTTCCCGAACTTCTGGACTACCTCCGTTTTCCCTCGTTTACTTTGATATTCCATTTTTCTCATGTATTTCCCCCACCGCCTCCAGACTCGACGCCATCTTCTTTGAGCAGTCCTCCGCGTTTCTTCCTTGGGTTACCACCGCCGTGTCGTCGGCGAACTGGAAAGAATCTTACCTCCGCTTCGGCTATCACCCGAGGAAGGTCGCTGATAAAAATGTTGAAAAGCACTGGGGACAAGCGGGGACCCCTGTGGCAGGTCCTCTTCCTGCCAAATCGCTTTCTTAGGAGAACTTGTCGTTGGTCTTCACCCTGTATCTTCTTCCTTCCAGCCACTCCTGCGTGATTTTCACCAAGTATGTTGGAATTAGGGATTCCCTCATCTTACTTATGACCCCTTTCCTCCATATGCTTTGTCGTACAGCTTTTTCTACATCCAAGAAAGCCGCCATTGCCACCTTCTTGTTGTTCAGAAAATCTTTTCCTTATGTCTTCCACCAGATTTAAGTGCCCATGTTGCACAGCCCTAGTTCTTGGCGGAAGCCAAACTGATGGTGTGATAGTATTCCTTTTTTCTTCCACGTGTCTTATTACTATCCTCGACTTTATAATCTTTTCGGCTAGTTTCCCGAACCCGCATAGCAAGCTGATGGGCCTCCTGTTTTTCCGGTTTTGCAGGGTCCTTTTCTCCTTTCCGGGATAGTGATGATTACGGCTTCCTTCCACCTGTCTGGAAAGTAAGATGTTTCCAGGCAGGCGTTTATCAGCCGTACCAACTCCTTCTTCTTCTCAGAGCCCATCCAGTTTTAATCGCCCTGTTCGGGAGTTCCGTCGGCTCCTGGGGCTTTCTCTTGGATGCCAATCTTCTTATTTCTCCTCCAGCTCCTCTACAGATGTTAGATTCAGAGCTCCACCGTGTTCCAACGCTTCCTGTGTCCCAGTTTTTCCTGTACCCTGTCCCTTGTTCTTTTTGTCTGTGGTGTCTCCGCATCAAACTTTGCTTCTCTAGGAAGTTAGCCATCACCTCTGCCTTTTCTTTGTCTTTTGAAGAACCACCTGCCCATTTTCTTCCACCGGGGTGTTCGGCTGTGGCCTCTTCTAAGCTCTTCAGAACGGTCCGTAGAGGTGATTGGAGTCTTCTTTCGATTTCTTCGATGGTTCGACTCCACTTTTTCTTCCTTCTTTCTCCCGATCATGTCCTGGACTTTCCTTTTCAACTTGTTGAAACGTTCTTTATCCTTCTGGGCCCCTGTGCGCTCCACTTTCTCGTTTGGCACAGATATTTTTCCCGCAACAGGACTTTCTCCTCCGCCGACAGCTCCCATCTGTTCCAGACTCTTCCCAGTTGGATGGTTATGCTCTTGTCAATGCTGCCTGTACGTCTACCGTCAGTTTCCTGGCCGCTTCACTCTATATCTTCCTTTCTGATCTTCCTGTCGGGATAGATAACTTTCTCGGCCAGGTACTGATATTTCATCAGTTCGTCTTGACGCTTGGTTCCCTCCTGGATTCTTTCGTGACGTACAGTTCCATCACTACCGGGAAGTAGGTCTGAAGGTCCAGGCTGTGTGTATCGTTCTGGGGAGTGACGTTTTAACTCCTTTCGTCACACGTCGTGTGATCCTCCAGAAGCTCCCCTCGAACTAATAACCCCGGGGTTTCTCCGCTCCATTTCCTTAATATTTTGCCGTTCGGGTTGGTGGTTCTGGCATTCCACTCCGGATCTTTTGCGTTGAAGTCGCCCCCGACTATCACCCTGTATCTGCTTCCGTGATTTCCTCTAGGTCTTTCGTCGTCAGAACTTGTTTGGGCCGGTTATAAACTGAGATCTAGCTTGATCTTCCAGCTGTCCCGTTTGTATTTCTACCCCTACCGCCTCCAGTGTGCCGTCGAATACTTCCTATCCTCGCTGCTATCACTGTTTCGGATCAAAATAACCCAACCCCTCCTCCTGCCGATCCGTCTATCTTTCCCTGACAGTCTTGTATCCTGCCATTCTCCAGGAGATTCCTGGTTTGAGGTTAGTCTCCTGGATCATCAGGACGTCTATGTCTTGCTCTTGGAGAGAAAATCCTAGCTCGTCGTTTCTGTTTCTCAGACCGTTGGCATTCCAGGTTGCTATTTTTGACCGTTTCTTGGTAGGATAACCTGTTCACCGCGTTGTTAGGCATGAATGATTTTTCTTTTTATGCCTGGCATCAGCGCTTCCTGGTGATCTCTCTTCCGCCAGTTGGCAAAGAAACCGCTTGAGTTCATCCTGTTCGTGCTTACTTGTCTTCCCTGCTTCGCTACCGCCGCAAAGGAGACCCCCTCCCTTCTCTGGGACCTCTCGTTCCTCTCCCTTTTTCCTGCTCCTTCCTTGCCTTGATGTTCTCTGGATGGCTCAGGCAATTCTTGCTGGCTGCGTGGTGCCCCTCCGCAGTTTGCGCATTGCGTCTTACCTTTGGGTCCCCTTATGAGGGCATTCCGAAGAAAGAAGGGTGATCCCCCGCGCATCTCATTGCGCACTTGTACTGAGCCGTGCATCTCATGTACTGCACGTGCCCGTACAATTCGACACACTGAAACACTGGCTAGTGTTTTGACTTGGTTTCTCTTCAGTTCCACCCTTATTCTCATTCCCGCCACATCTCTCTCTTTACATCAGAAAGATTTTTCTTGCCTTCCTCCCCCTTTTTTCGACGTTGGACCATCACTGGCAGGGAGTTCTTCTTTGAATCTCTTCATTCTCACGCTGCCGAGACCACCGGGAACCCTCTTTCCCCTTAGCTGCTTCCTCCACCTCATTAACCTCTATTTCCCTCAGAGAAGTTCCTCTTAGGACCACAGCCTTCAACGTTTTTTTCCTCCTGCAAGGCTAAGAAGGTGTGGATCTTGCACATTTTTCCCTTCGAGCAATCTTTTCAGGTCCCACTGAAGTCGGAGGTTGTCTTGAGTGAAAATTTTTACCCCCTCCTTCACGTGTTTTGCAGCCTGTTATGGCTATATCATTTAGCCTCCGCTTCCCCTTCGAATCAGGTTCAATTTCCCCTCTTCCCGCAGTATGCACAATCGGGGCGGTTTCCTTTCTTTCTAGATTCTTACTGGGACCTCCGGTTCCTGGTTAGACTCGACTTCGGTTGATTCGTCCCCCCAGCGCTTGAGTATAGTTGAGTTGTCTCTCAGCTACCTCTCAATTTCCTTTCGTTGCAGCTCCCGCCTGGCTTTTGCTTGTTCCTTCTTTTCCCCTCTGTTTCCCCTCATTCTCCCTTTCTTTGGGTTTCTCCTCTCCCTTCTCCTTCTTGCTCTTCCACTCGCCGTCGCTCCCCGCGCCCGTGCTGCTGCCTTTGTCTTTCTGTTCCTTCTTTCGCTTTTTATTTTCGGCCCTGTTTCACCTTCGCTCATCTTCAATTTCTTCTTGATGTCGTTTATCATGTCCCGACTTCTCCTTATTTCGTCAAAATTCCCTGTATAATATTATTTTTCTCATCAATCCCTTTCTCTAATTCTCTTATAGTTTCTTTCATATCTTTTTCCGCTTCTTTTTGTTTCCGCTACCAGTCCCTGGTTTATCTTTCGCAGCCTCTCGCTGTCCGTCTCCAAATCCTCCTCGCTATCGATCCCTTCTTTCATATTACAGTCTTGGATCGTATCCATTTCTGTGTTCATTGTTACGTCTAAATCGTTTCTATTCACACTTGTTCCGGGGCTACCGGCTCGCATGTCTGATGCACTACTCACTAATTACTATACCGCTCGTAGTTCACCGTGACTGTTCCCGTCCGCTGCCGGATGAGAACTAAAAACTGTGGGTGATCCTTTGCCTCATCGCTCTTCGTCAATTGAACGAAGACCAATGGGATGGGACGACGTGCCTGTCCGACTAGCATTCTTTTGCACTCCAGGGCTCGGATGCCCTGTCGTGCCAGGTCTCTGCTGATTTCTTCTTCCGTAATGTCCTCGGTACTCCTCGCAGGACTGACCTTCAGGGGCTTATTCTCCGTTAGCTGGTAGGAGTGGATCTGCATGTTTAATGCAGTTACAGCCTGCACCAGCTGCCGGTAGTCGGCTGAATCCGTATGCCGACGTTGGTATTTACCACTTTCGTGGTGCGGATTCCTCTACGTAGAATCTAGGTGTTCAGCGTCGTCCACATCGCGCCTTCTTCCTCAGGACGACGGGGGGCACACGGCCCTCTTTCGCTTTCGGTATAGCCGCGGTGGCCGGGACGGGTTGGGGGCCAGTGCCACCAGTTGGCACTAGCTTCGCCCCGGAACGCTTTCTTCCGGTGTCGGAGTCAGGAATTGGTTGATCTCTTCCTTTTCCGTTGTTGCCTCCATGAAGGCGGTCGGAAACCGTCAGGGTCGGTAGCGGCATCATCGGTGGTGTTCCCGATGGTCGAATTGTCGTCGAGCGCTCCATATCGGATGCCGACGAATCGGTCGCTTCACCGAGGGCCGTCTGGAGTAGTCGGATGGCCTCCGTGAGTGTCGATGTCGGTGTTCCGGGATCCGTGTCGTTTCGCTCGCGTCAGGGTCCCAGATGCGGTGGTCTGCTGCTTGGAAGTCGTCGCGGTCGGCGTCGTCTCCGTGGTCGTGGCGGTCGATGTCTTCGTCTTCTCCATGTCGGGCTGGTCTTCGCTGCGGTCCTCATGGCCATCCTCCCGGGCGCGGTTGTCTTCTCCTTCTCGGCTTCCGTCTGGAAACAAAGTCAAACAGGAAGGGACAAGATGGGAAAACAAGAAAACGAAGAAAGGGTGATATTAATTTGCCCTGGAAAGGGCAAGAGAAAACTGCTTCAACGTCGGGTTCGGACCCCGAAAAGTACACGGACCACGCAGTCTGAACTGCGGCGACGTGATTCGTCAGGAGCTCTAATACGTATTAGCGGTATGTGAATCAAGTAGAGCAGATCACGCACAACCTTTCGGAAGAAGGTATTCGCCTCTAGCGTGGTTAACACGCCGAGTTACCGTTGCCTTCTTTTCACTTTTCTTTTACCAATCAAAACGAGTGACTACAAGCCGAAAAATCCGTTTTTCGGTGAGTGTCAAATAACATTGTGTTTATTAACACACGATACGAAGGAAAAATAGGAAAAGCGGATCGAGAACTCAAAAACGACGGCCGCGAGCCCGTCATAGCCACTACAAAAATTCGACGATTTACCCATCAGCGATTTACTACTGCTCTTGGAGGAATCCAAGAAATTATTAAGAAAAAAGCCGCAGAGGACCCAAAAGACGCACCACCGGAGAAAGATTGAGGAAGAATTCATAATCCCGGCCAAGGTAACAAAGGAAGCTTGAAAAGGAAGAAAAAAAAACGAACTAGCAAACGGATACGAAAAATTAGGAAACCGCGGAATCAGAACAAGAAAACACCGAAGATAGAGAACAGGTAAGTTTTAAAAAGCCAAAAATTCACAGGGAACAACGCAGAAGCGAAGAAAGAACAATAACCAAAGGACAAGAAGAACCAAAGAAACCGAAAATAGCACCGATCTTCCTGAAGGACAAGGAAAAATGGACTAAGGTCAGCCAAAAAAGATGAGCCAGGCAAAAATAACTACGACAAAATGCAAGCTAGTAAACGCAGGAATCCAGATCGACCCGGCCGCAGAAAAGGACTACAGAAAACTGGTCCATCTACTGGAAAAAGAAGGATACCAATTCTTCACCTACCAACTAATCAGTGAAAGAAAACTGAAGGTGGTGCTAAGAGGAATCACCCAAGAAATAACTGAGAAGGAAATAACCGAGGACCTACAGTCAAAGGGATATCCAGCAGATAAGGTAACCCGACTGAACGGGAAAAACGGGCGGCCAGCTCCGTTGGTGTTAGTAGAACTGTCCAAGGAGTACAAATCCATTTACGAGCTGCGGCAAGTATGTGGACTTGCCACTCCAGGTGGAACCCCTGAAGACGAAAACCGGCGTTATCCAATGCCACCGATGCCAGCTCTTCGGACACGTCCAAAGGAACTGCCACATTGGATACAAATGCATGAAGTGCGGTGAAGATCACTCCACGCACTTATGCGAGAAACCAAAAACTAAGCCGCCCAAATGCGCCAACTGCGGAGGAGAACACCTCTCCACAGCGATCAGCTGCAAGAAGAACCCAAATAACCCCACCATCGGAACCAGAAACAGGAAGCGCCTGCTCCGAAGACCAACCCGTGGAACAGGAAGCAAGAGGCCCCAGAAATCACCACCGGCAACGACAAGCTTCCCAAGCTTGCCCAAAACACAAAAGAAAGAAGACCCGAAGACAGCTAAACCAACAGACACCAGGGAGGATGAGCTAGCATTAATCCTAGGAAAGATGCTGCTCACCCTCCAATAACACCAGAGCTACAACAGCCCAAAAGCTGGAATTTCTAAACCAAACGGAAGAAATTAGCAAACTTTTACAGGAACAAGTAAATGGCAGTACAGCGAAGAAGAATGGAAATCGCCTACTGGAACGCCCAGAGCGTCAGGAACAAGAAGAATGAGATAACCGCCTTCGCAACGGAAAAGGAGCTGGACATCATCCTGCTAGGAGAGACCTTCTTGAAGCCCCAAGATTCCTTCAAGATTCAAGGATACTCCGTCTACCGCACGGACAGGAAGGATGGAAAAGGAGGAGGAACAGCCATCCTAATAAAACACCACATCGCACACGACCTACTACAGGATCTAGGACACGAAAACATGGAAACCACTGGAGTGCAAATCAACACCAGGAGCGGACCACTGAGAATCTTCGCGGCGTACCTTCCCCCGGGCAAGACCATGGAGAAGACGGAGCTACAGGACATCTTTCATTCGAACGCCGCCACGATCCTGATGGGGATCTGAACGCCAAGAACACCGGAATGGAATTCAAGATGCGGAAACGCCAAGGAGCTGCCCTCGCCGCCTTCGCGCAAGAAATGGACTTGCTGGTTATCGGACCCGACGAGCCAACCCACATCCATGAGGTAAGTAACACCACTGATGTTCTTGATATTGCAGTTGTCAAGAACCTCACCGCCCAAATCTCCTGGAAGTGCTACGACCCTTCTTCGGACCACCTCCCAATCCTGGCAAGAATCGACTACGACCCGGAAGAAAGGGGAAAAGAAAGATTCGTCACCAACTGGAAGAAATTCAAGCAAGAAGCGGTGATCAGACCCGTGATCATAGGAAGAAAAGAAGACATCGAAGAGATGGTTCATCAACTACAAGAGGACATCGATAAAGCAAAAAAGCAGCCACCAGAAGAATCGGCCCAGCCAAGGACAGAAGCAAGAAACTCCCGCAAGAAATCAGGAGAAGATAGCGAAAAAAGAAGAAACTGGTGAAGGAGTACAAGAGAACCCTACACCCAGAAGTCAAGACCAAGCTCAACCGAATCACCGCAGAAATAAAGGATGACCTGCAGGCGCATTACAACGACCAGTGGGACAGGAAACTGGAAAGCTTCGCAGAATGCGACCAGCCCTTATGGAAGATGACAGCGGCGCTCGCCAAGCCGAAAAAGGAATGGAAACTCCCCCCCATGAACGTAGGAACGAGGATGGCTCAAACAGCTCCAGAAAAGGCGGAAGCTTTTGCGGACGCGTTAGAGCTAACGTTCTCTCCCAACCCAACAACGGCATCCCTCCAGGAATTCCACCAGAAAATCGAGGACCAGGAGTTCCAGTGAACAGAAACGCCGAAGAGGACCAACCGGAGCAAGCAACGGAAAAGGAAATAGAAGATATCATAAAGGGACTGAAAAGGAGAAAGGCACCAGGACACGACAAGGTAACAACGGAAGCACTGAGGAACCTACCACCGGGAAGGCATCAGAAGCCATAATGAAGATCACCAACGCCATATTGACCACCAGACATTTCCCCAGCTCGTGGAAAGAAGCCAGGATCATCATGATCAAGAAGCCCGGAAAACCGAAGAAAGAAATAACATCGTACAGGCCGATCAGCTTGCTGTCAACCGTCAGCAAGGTAGTGGAAAGGTCATCCTGGCCGAGACTCAAGGACGCTATGGAGGAGCTGGACCTGATACCCCAACACCAGCTAGGATTCAGGAGAAGCACTCCACTACGCAGCAACTGGTCAGAATCACGGAGCACATCACCAGGTAAGTTAAACATCTCCGTTCCCACAGGTGCAGTCTTCTTGGACATCGAGAAGGCCTTCGACAGAGTATGGCACGCCGGGTTGATCCACAAGATGGTAGAAGCCAAGCTGCCGAACCCCATCATCAGCGTCGTGAAGAGCTACCTCACGGACAGGAGCTTTCACGTATCAGTAGAAGACGCGACGTCAACCACGAGGAGGATTAGGCAGGAGTACCCCAAGGATCAGTCCTGGGCCCGCATCCATTCAACATCTACATGGCGGACATCCCCACACCCCAACACTCGGAGATAGCGCAGTTCGCGGACGACACTGCCATCTACTTCAGCAGCCGGAACAAGAAGCACCTGACCAAGAGGATGCAAGAGGACATCGACACCTAACCGACTACTTCCAGGACGTGGAGGATCAAGATCAACCCAACGAAATCCCTGGCAGTCCACTTCCAGGAACCACAGAAGATTAAACCTACCGGAACCGGTCACCATCGAGGACACGAAATTCCATGGAAGAAAGAAAGCAAAATACCTAGGAGTCACCTTGGACGAGAGGCAAACCTATCGCACTCACGCCAACGAACTCAGCAGGAGAATAGGGCAAGCAGCAGGAGCTCTCTACCCACTGCTCAACGGAAGAAGCAAACTGGACATCAAGAACAAGACGAAGATCATCAAAACCATCATAGTACCAACGGCAACCTACGCGGGAGAGGTATGGCACCAGTTCGACTCCCACGCCAAGAGGACAGTGCAATCCAAGATCAACGGGATCGTCAGACGGGCAGTACAGGCCCCCAAATACCTGTCTACAAATCGCCTCTTTCAGGAACTGCATCTGGAGTTCTAGAAGATATAACAGCAAGAAGAGCCCACGGGACATACGAGAAGATGATGACGAACACCAACCCTGCGCTCCGAGCAGCCATCAGGACAAGAGGAGAGAACGCAAGATTACAAGGACTACGAGGACTGAAACGGAAAGCGGACGACAACCCGGATCTTCTAAGGAAGAGAAAGAAATGGACCTGAGGACCTGAGCCCAGGAGACCATCACCGATGACAAAACACAACCAAGAACACCCAGGACACACACGATGAAGTGGCAAAGGAGCCAACTCCGACCTCGAAAGATATCTGAAAACAACCTTTCGGTATCACGGTCAAAGCCAGGAAAAAACGACGGGATCGTGAATCGTGGATCGAATGAAGGGTTCGAAGTACCGGGAATCTTTTCCCTCAACTTCTCCATCTGAATGGAATTCGTTCCGGACGTCCAGCTACTCAATTCACCTTTCGCCCGAACGAATTTTCCTCGACGTTGAAAAACCGCAAGACACCTGGTCGAGACGGCATCACCAACGCCGCAATTAAACACATGCACCTGGGTGCAATCGATGCACTCAGGGATATAATTAACGGTGTTCTGAGGTACCAGCACTTCCCTCAGACGTGGAAACACGCCACGATAATAGTCCTACACAAAACCGGCAAACCCAAAGGATAGAACCGACGGAAATCCAGTCATTATTGAATGCCACCAGAGGTGAAGTCGTCAGCGAAACAGCGTAGACAGGTACCGCGAGTTCACGACGGATGCTTGGTGTTGAGATCGCCGGCAAGAATGACTGCTCCCCGAGCGTCGAAAATCTCCGATAGGTCGTGCTCTAAGAGCTGCCTGCTGGGCGCTTTATATGCACTGACGAGCTTGACCGGACCGGCCGCCATGTTGACCGTGATGGCCTCGATGTTGTTGAGATCCAGCGCCCGGTCAGCGTAGTAATCAATGGTGGACTTGACCAGGATGGTTGTGCCTCTTCCGCGAGCGCCTTCTCTATCGGTTTGATGCACCCGGAAATTCCGGAACGAGAGTCTGTTGCTGGCTCGGAGGTGCGTTTCACCGATCAGTAGTGCATCCAGCTGGTGCTTCTGGATGAGTTCTTCCAGCTCGGTTTTCTTAGCTGCAAGTCCGTTTGCACTTCAGAACGCGATTTGTAGCGAGACTGTGATTTCCGTGGGCGTCTATTCATGACTGGTGTCCTGTAGTACCCGTGAAAAAGAAAAAACGGCGACTATACAATGTTATATTTTACGTCTATATGTAGACGTATTACACTGATTAATGTTAATTAGCGTTAATTAATTTAATCAGTGTAAGACATCTACAAATAGACGTAAAATGTAATAAATAAATTAAATTAAATTTTTGCACCTTGCATATAATTCGGTCTCCAGTCATAATTATTGTGGGGTAGAATCGAAACACACACACACTTTTATTTTTGCTTGGTTAATATAAATAATAAAACGGACAAACAACTAAAAAAAAGAGATACCTAACCTAACTATACATTTTATCGTCTTAGCGTCTATATGTCTAATTATGTGTACAGATGATCCCCCGGTTATTTCATCCCTCTTTTACCCCGACCCTGGTTTATGTCACCCCACAATTCGGCCATCCTACGAAAAATTCGACCTCGAATTATTCGCTACTATTATAACCCACATGGTATATAAATTCCGGACATGTGGTAGTTACTGGTCCATTACATGTACCAATTTTCACTACTTCGTAGGTGTCTTGGTTTAACGCATGTAATTTTATATGGTCCTAAATATTTTGATTTTAGCTTTAGACCTGGCCCTTGCTGCGTTCTTTTGATAGCAATTACATCATCTACATTATATCTTCTAGCCTCTCGTCTTTGGAGGGTATACGTCTTGCGATTTTCTTCTTGCTATTCTAGAATTTGTTTCTTTGCCTCATCCCGTAGTTCCTCCTGTTTTTAGCAGAAAGCCGTTTCAGTTTCCTTATTAATAATTTCTTTTATACGTAAATCCTCTTTATTTCTCATTTTGACACCAGTCAGCAACTGGAAATGGTGTAAAACCAGTACTTCTTCGGTATGTAGAGTTTATAATCCGTTGAATCTGATCAACGTAGCGGGTACCATCTTGCCGGGTCTTCAGATGACAACTTCATTAAAACAGATTTTATTATCGAGTTTATTTGTTCTATCTGGACATTGGCTCTAGCCAGTCGTAACGCAGTGATGCAATGTATTTTCTTCTCTACAATATTGATTGAATTCGTCTGAAATGAAAGCCGTGCCTCTATCAGATATGATGAGAACTGGATTTCCAAAATTCTTTTGCTGTATCTGCAGTTTGACGATTACTTCTTTACTTGTAGTTGACTTCACAGGATACAGTCATACGAACTTGATAAAGCTGTCTATTACTGCTAAAATGTACTTATAATTTTTATTTGTTGACTTTAATGGTCCCCAAATGATCTCTATGGTACCTATGCAGCGGTATCCCTTCCTTCAGTACTGGGTTAAGTAATCCTTCTTGACTGATCACATCTATGGTCTTCTTACCAAAGTAGTTTCTTTCGTGTACCATCTTCACATCTACATGCCATCTGGAATAACGAAGTAACTTTCTGTGTGAATCTGATAAACTGGGTACCGGCTAAGAGCATCGACATGATGCATCGCTGAACTCAGTTTATGGACAATTTCATAATTGTAATTCTCTAAATACAATGCCCATCTAGCTATGCAGACATTTTAATTTTTTTCGGCATCGTTTGACTAAAAGCCATAAAGCCTGACTATTTTAAATTTTACACCCAGCAGATACACTTTAAATTTCTTTAATGCCTCAATGATTGCGAGCACTTCTAGTTCGTAGTTTGTATACTTACGCTCAGCGTCAGAAGTCTTTTTACTCATGTAATACACCGCATGAAAAACAGTATCATACTCGTCAGATTTTTGTAGGGTATAGCTCCATACCTAGCCTAACTAGCATCACAATGTAATTCGGTTGGTCTTTCTTGATGATAAATAATAAGAACAGGTTTCCTTGTAAGGATTCTTTTCCAGTTCTTCAAATGCAAGAACGATCTATGCCCAAATCCATTGCACTTGAAACATTTACTGCCTCTCGATTTAGAAGGATAATCCATTGATTTATGACCGGTTGCACCGCAATTATAGCATCTTACGTTGTTATCTGCCACTCTTGTTGGTCTACGCCTCGGCAATTTGCGGAGTGCGCTGAGAATGTCGCTTGCCCTTCACGTCCTGATAAATTCGTAATTTTTGTTTTAAAACATTTAGATCTGCTTTTAATTTATTCCTACATCCTCCTCTTCCGGTTCACTCTCACGCGTCTGTTTATCTTCTTCATCGTCTATTGCCGGTGCAGTGCATATTTTGTCTAGATTAGTTAAACTGTCGCAAATTCTCTGTGCTATTTCGTCATAATTCCCAGTATATTCTATACATAAAATTTTTCAGATGGAAATTAGGTCTCCCAAAGCAAGTCTTTTTTTGATATGTGCTAGTTTAGTATTACATTGATCAGAGCCGCTTTTAAATGTGAAACCCGAAAATTCCTTAAGTCGCTTTCCAGTTGCCCCGATCACCTTCTGACTGAAAAATTTGCTGATGAAACGCTTTTATTGTTTCTGCTTTCACGGCTCTTATATTTACTAGTATAGACGGAATATCTTCCAGCATCATCTATACACTATCTTGTTTTATCTGACTTGTAAAATACAATAAAGATATTTAACTAACAATATACACTATTGACAGCTTTGAAATAGTTATATGAAAATGAGTAGTCTAGCTGTATATTCGAATTACGTCTTCCCGATTGGACACAAAAACAAAGTCTATAGCAACAGGCATTCAACGAACCCCAACAGCTGTTTAGTTAAACGCGTGCATAGGAAGTTGGACTTACATCGCGTCGTCTCATCAAGAGGACACATGCACCGCTATTACGAATACTTTAAATAAATGTTTGATTACTGACGAAAACTCGTACATCAGTCGTGCTTTTCTGCGATGTTCACGTCTACTTACCTATCTCCTATCGTCGCAATTGGACCTAGTTGTTTTCGTCTTCTTCGTCGTTATCGCCTTTTCACTGTAATTGTTGCTTTTTGTTGTCTTTCCCGCCTTTTCGCCGTGCTTTTTAAATCTACGGACTTCATAAATATAATACGTTGGGTCTGTATCTGAATCGTAGAATAGAAATTCATTTGAATTAGTATCATAGTTATCGTAATTGGTCTACAAAAGTTTTAAGGTCACTGAATGAACGCAATTCTTTTGGATGCTAATGATCCTTGTGTTTTATCATACTTTATAACATATGTGGGCAACAACCGACCCGCTGTAAGATTTGATTCGGCCCGTCAGACATTTTGAAAAAACCCAATTTAAAAAAAAATACACTACTTACTCATACTCACTTTAAAATGCACTCCTTTTAAACGCAGCCCCCACGAACGTATTTGCACACTAAATTCCGTAATTCAGCCAGCGATATATCATCTTGCAACTGCATTCGTTTTCATATGCGAAAACTGTTTTCTTATACAATTTTCTTTCGTATAACATTCTTACACTACATACGATACTGATACGTTTGCACCTAACGGTTAAGTTCATCAAAAGAAACAATGGTTGTAGTTCCGTATAAAAGGGGCATCAGAGTTAGCGATTTTAATGAATTCTAACGGAAAGCTCGCGTTTTACCGTGTTTAAGTTGGAGGAGTTTAGTTTAAGGTACCTAAAAATCGAGTTAAAAGGGCTATTTCTAGGTTATGTTTTGTGGGCTATGAGTCATAGTTTACGAAATGTAAGTTAGTACTTATTGTGTTTGGACTAAACGTTACCAAAATAAATAGAAAATACTGATGAGCGATAAATTTTTGATTTGAGTATTGGGAAATAAGACTGTTGTATAATATTTACTATCCCATCTTTTTATTTTTGTATACAATATAGGTAAGTAGACTAGTATTATTTTGAAATTGTATTACATTATTGTGAAGTTCTCATTATAGAAAACAATTATATATAATATATACATATATATAGAAAAACAGCAACAACAATATAGAAAACAGGAAAACGGACCAAAAACAATAAAAGACTAATTTTCTAGTGAATGTTATTATTTATTTATATATATTATAGCACGCGAAATACATAGAAAGTTACAATAAATAAGTGAATTGGTTTGGTTTTGAACGCAACTAACTAATTATTAAGTGTACCGAATTAGTAGTAAATTACATATATTATATGTAGAAGCTCAAGGTGTTCGCAGCCAGAAGATGGGAGTCCTGCTGGAGACCCACCAAGGCTTGATTTGCCACCAAACGTTTTGCACGGGAGACTTTCGCGGACCACCTCGTGGAGATGGTTATGACGCAGGGATACATACGTAAAAGGTGTTGACCTCTTCGGGGAACTGCTAGCCACTGTTAGACAGCAGTAGCCAGTGCAAATTTCAGGTCTCCTTTCCCTTATTATTTCGTGCTAGGGCAGTGTGTTGGTTGTTTCAACAATTTTTTTTCCTGAAATCATATATTAATATGCATCAAACTTGTATAATTCAAATATCAAAGTTTTACACATCCTTAATTGAAAAAGCTTAGCTTTCCTCAGGATATTTAAACCATGTACAAGGATTACTTTTTTTGCTGGCATATTGTTTTTTCTTTTGCAGAATTATGTTCCAATCTATTTGAAAATATTTTGTAGTATATTATTTTATTCCCAGGATTATTTAATTTATTAATCTATTCTAGAACCATTTTTTGTTGCTATTTGTGTGACTATTTCTGATTTATAAATTATTTCTTACTTTAGAACTATTTTTATTTGTCCTTTTGTGGTAGTTGCTTTGCATGACCTACTTATAAATTAGTGCCTTACGTTACAAACAATATAGACTGAATATACCATACTAATTTTATGCTTCGTATTGACGGACGGGCTTTCTTGAATGTATCTAATGAAACCATGCTAATATTAGATTGCATTGTATAATTTACTACCACTTCGCTACACTTGTTGTGTAATCTTCGAAGTTATAATTAGTTAATAGCGTTCAATATCAAATTAATTCAGTTATTTATTGTAACTTTCATATATTTATTCATGCTATAATAAATAATAATATTTACCAGAAAATTATTGTATTCATTCTCTCTTTCTATAATGAGAACCACATTTTCTATCTGTTATGGTAACTTTTAGTTCAAACAAAATAAGTACCAACTTAAATATCTCTTAAAGTCTTAAAAAAGAAGAGGCCAATTTTAACATAGTAAAACGTCAGCTTTCCGTTAGAATCTATTAAAATCCTAACTGTATGCCTCTTATAAGGTTCTATAAATATATTGACAAGCAAAATGTACATATTGTGGTGGAAAATCTCGAATTCGTTAAATTTTTTAAACGGGTTCTTTGATTTATAATTTTGATCAATTTGTTTTTAAATTAAGAGATGATGTTTTCTAATTAAAATAACCAAATGTAAAGTTGAAAAGATAAATATATTGACAAATTAATAAATATATATACCGCCTTTTTACATAAAAAATGTTTTTTATAGAAAACCTAAGAGTAATCCAGTCTAGCTAAACTTTAAATATTCTAATTAATTTACGAAACAAAATGAGAGCAGTTGCTACAAATAATATTGAACAAATTTTTAGAAGATTCTTTGAAATCGTACTCACTCGCACGTGATTTCTCACCTTTAAGATGGACTGGCTTCGGCTTCAAAGTATGTGTCCGCAACTTCCAGATATTATTTCTACATAGTATCAGCTGATACACTTTATGACAGGATATAAACGAAGATCTTTGTAAAATTATAGGGTTATATGAGAAAATAACTAATTATTCTCAGGAGAAACGATGCCAACATGTCTAACTTTGACACGATATTTATTTATTGTTTTGTTTTATATGCATAGCAACGCATTTGTTCGCCTATATGGTAGGCCACACAGTACACACATACTTGATACGTATGAGATTATAAAGGAAACTGCTGCCAGTCGTGCCATCCGTCCGTCGTACGAGAAATTTTATAAGTATAATTTCGCAATAATGCATATTTATAAAATGTGATTTAAATGTGTGAGTACAGTATGTATATTAAACGTCTTTTAAGAATGAAATTTTGAAATATATTTATTTATATAAATAATATGTTTACGAAAAGCGATATATATAATAAACGATAGTAGACTTTACGTCTCCTCTGCAAGTGTTGTTGAAGGGACTTTTTTTTAAACAAGAGAATTGTGAATAAGTTATTAAAGAGTACCAAAAGTAACATAGATATCTGTAAAACTTTAGAAACAAGCCTGTACAGATTGAATATATGTGCTTAAAATTTATAGAGGCTGTACTAACGGTACTTTGCCTCCAACTTATAACATCAACCATAATAAAAAATAACGGCGTGCAGCAAACAGTGACGAGAAAATTTTTGGAATAGGTAAACTAGTAAAATTTAGAAAAATTCATTAATAAATAATAGACAATATTTCATCATTACATACTTCCGCCTTAAACTGCTATTAAAGTTAAATTTTGAATTTCACTTTCATTTCAAGAAAGGAAAGGTATACTAACCTTAAATTTAAGAATATAAGAAATTGTCCAAATATTATATTGTAAGAGAGGCTTATTACATCCACGAGTAGATCAGATAAATATGGAAATATTAGAGATTAGATGTAAAATATAAATATAGAGATATCTTAAAATTAATGCATTACTTTTTATTATTTTTGTTTTACTCTTTTAGTTCTTTAACGTATGGGTAGATTAATTGTACCAAGAAAATTCCACGTCCTTTATCTGAGCTGAGGTAGCCTAATTTGTATGTTTTTAGCCCTAATACTTCTTTAATCAAATAAGGTCCCTCGTATGGTTGAATGGGGTTAGCTTCAGGACATTTCGTCCTGCGTCAGTTCTTAGTGATTTTAAAATTATTCTCCCACCTTGTAAGTTGTAATCTTTTTTTATTGTTTTTATGTAAATACTTTCTATGTAATTGTTCTAAATGTTCACGTGTATCAATAATCATTGAATTGGCATCTATTTCTTCAGAATGGTCATTCCAAGGCCTAGAGTATAATTTTGAAGTATAAAACGTAATTGGACATATTTCAGTACTAGTAGCAGGTGTATTATTTATGGCAAATTCTATATCACCCAGGTAAAATGACCAATAATTATGATTATCAGAGACATACATTCTTAGAAATTGCAGGATCACCACCCTCACTTGTCTTTCAGATGGATTTGATTGGGGGGCTTATGGGAGTGAAATTTGTTTCAACATTATTGGTACGTTTCGAACGCTTAGCGCTCAAATTCAAACATTGGCGCGCGACGTGCGAGGACACCTACCGTAGTATACAAGAATTATATACACGTGCTACTAACGAAACGCTGTTGAAAAAGTTTAATATAGTTTATTAAATACGCATGTCGTTTTTTTGAATAACGCCACCACCACGGTTCCCCAATTATTCTTTTTAAGGAAATTTGCAAATTTGTTAGAATGGAAATATGTGCTGTTATCAGTATAATCCTTTTGTGGTATTCCCACATCAGTAAAATACTTTTGTAAATATCTGATTACCGAAGAACCGCTTATCCTCTTTGTAGGATATAGTTTAACAAACTTTGTAAAATTATCAAAAATGACCACAATATGTTTATTTCCGTTAGAGAGAGTAAATTGTGGATGAAATCAATCGAAATTACCTGGAGTATGTTATTGGCCGAAAGTATTTTTACCGAAAGCATAAGGTGTATAGTTTTGAATTTTGACAAAAGACATTGCTCATAAGCATTAACAACCCGCTTTGTTAGTGTATAATCATTTTTGATATATACTTTTCTCTCAGAATCAAATACAATGTCCTGCACCAAATATCTGTATAAATGAGGTGTAAATCTTTTAAAATTTTGATGCAGTGATCTTCTGGTAAGACAATCAATTCCTTTCCATTTTTAAATTTTTATGTAATACATCCTCTTTAATAAAATAGTTTTTGTAATTTATGTCCCTGCCGAGTTTAAATAAAATGTCACTAGTATAAGCATCATCCTTTTGTAAGATGGCTATAAGCTGTTCATCATACAGGTATGTGTTATATTAAGATGATTTAAATCATCCTGTTTTCGTTGTTGATACGGTTCTAGATAAATAATCAGCTATTAAATTTGTTTTTCGGGAATCTGTTTTATTTGAAAACGAAAATTTTGTATTGCCAAATACCATCTATAAATCCTATTATCAACAATCCTTGTCCTTAATAAGGCGGATAAAGCCATGTTATCCGTTTTAATAATAAAAGGTTTGCCGAAAAGAGTAAAATTTGTATTTCAATATGCAATATACAATTGCGAAAAATTCCTTATCAAGGACGCTGTAATTCAACTGAGTCAATGATAGCCTCAGCCAAACTGGTAATAATAATTTTGATATGTTGTTCATGATCCTCTAAAGTCTCGCTAATTATTAAAATATCATCAATATAGTGTGAACAGAAATCCGAAAATTGGTCAGGATAAATTTCAAATTTGCGTGTACTGATGAAGAAGTGTTTAATCCGAAAGGTACAACTTGAAAAATATAACTTGTGCCATTTATACTGACACCTGTGAACTTTTTGACTTTCCGGATGCAAAGGTATTAGCCAAAAACTGTTTTAAATCTAATTTTGTAAAGCATTTCTTTTTGTAACATCTACTTTATAATCCCTCAATTGACTTAGGCATTTCATACTCCTTCCTTGTTAAAGAGGTTTATGTTTCTTGCATCTAGACATAACCTTATAGTTTCGTCTTTCTTAGCGACAACAATAGGACTGATGTAAGATGTCCTTTTTATAATTTTGTCCTTTAACATCGACTCGATCTCCTCGTTAACTTTATCCCTGTATGCCCGAGAAATAGGAGTAAATTTTACACTTGTAAATAAGCTGATTCATCTATATTTAATTTATGGGCAAATTTTTTATCTGCTACAGTAGAGGTATTGTTCCATATGCTAATATTCTCCCTTAATTTATCTATTACGAGATCCTTGTATGTCTCCCTACAATCTATCTCTTTCATTTTCTCTTCAAAATAATAATCATCTTTATAAACCTCGTCAATGCCTACATTTACATTGATATCATGTTCTATTCCTACTACAATATCGTTGTTATCCTTAATACCACCCCTAATAATTCCATTATCATTATCATTCCCGTATCCATCGTCTATAATACTTTCTTTTCCAATTCCATCATCCTATTCTATATTAATATTAAAAATCATTTCCAATCTTTTATCAAAACTTTCCTCTCTCTTAATTATACTACTTTCCTTCTGCCCCTCTACTCTTTGTTTTAGCGTTAAGTATAATTGTGCCCTCGTCTATACTATCATGCCGTTTATTATAGAAATTTATAAATTTGGTAATTTTATCCTTTACTTTAAATTCAAATTTTCATAATCCAATTTTACATCATTTTTGCTCAAAAATTCGATCCCAAAATAACATCATATTTTCATTATGTATAAAATACATTCATAAATGACTCCATTTATCCCTATCCACGTGCATAAACATCTTTCGATTTTTACTAAAGGTTTATCATTTCCCGCTCGAGTTTCAATGTGGTTAACCTTAAAAGTTTTGTTCTCTAATTTTGATAAATTATCTTCATAATCTGATGAAGATAATAAGGTAAGTTCGAACCTGTATCTATTAATGTTTTACCGTTATATTTTCGATAGTGACATTTAAAAATGGTAAAATTTCAGGTGTATTCTTGTTTTCTACAGGTTCTATTATCTACACGAAAAAGTTCTATTGGATGCTCATAATTTCCAAAACGTTTTATACTATAACTATAACTAGAATTTTGAGGTCTATTATAAAAAATGTTCATTTGTCGATGGCTCGCGGTGTACGTCCGCTTCGACCACTTGTATAGCGTTCAAATCTGCAGGGTAAGCAGTTCTCTTCTTAACGACGTAATTCTCTTCTAAATGCGTCTGTTTTTAAACGTGTGAAGAGATATTACCGTTTTTGCTTGTACTATGATTATTATCCGTTTGCCTATTATTCATTGTTGTATCTTTTATTAGGCCTAAATGGACGTGGTGATGGTCTATTAACATGAGCATGGTTACTATGGTACGTTGGTTTCTGGAAATGTTGATTATATTATTGAGGTCTTCTATTGTTGTCATTACCAGGTACGTTACATTGTCTTAAAATTTATTGATAAATAATAGACAAAATTTCATATCATTCAATATATATCGCTTTTTAACAGAATTTCAGAATAACATCCCTGTCTAGCTAAACTTGTAAATTATATAAGCGAAATATAGAATGAGAGCAAAAGAACAGTAATTTTTGATAATTTATTACAATTTTAAGTTTTAATTTTTAAATCGTACTCACTTATATGTACGTATACTATACTATCAGTTTCTAGCGGTGTACACGCAACTCCAGATTATTATGAAAATAACAGCAGCACATTTACTTAAAACAATCTCTGACTAACTAAATTTTCAAAATATATAAATTAAATATAAAATTTGAGCGAAAGTAAAAGTTCTCTTTTTCTTTTTTTAAGAAACTTAAAATTGTAAATTAAAGGTCAATAATGAACAACTAAAGTACATAACTGTAATGTCGAATACACAGAAAGAAAACTACGGAATAAGTACTATAAGAAAATTAAAGAAGAGGAGTTGTTGTGGGTCTTACTGTGTGAATTGGAAACACTTACTAATTTAACTTAGTTTAATTAAAATTTAATATTACAATGTATGTTTTGAGATCCGCACTGTCTTCTGTCTATTCTACTTCTATTTTCATCTTAACATGGTGTTTCTATATATGTACTAAAATTACCCCTACCTACCTCGACGTAGGTGGTCACTGAAAGTAAGTGGAAACATGGACTGAACTATTTCTTGTCACGAGAGTAAAGACAACTAAAAGTATCATATAACGTTCGGTTGTTCAACAGTCTTAACGGCACTTTGCATCCAACAACAACAAAACAAAATAAGAGGCGTTAACCAAACACTATCGAGAAGAATATATAGGTGTATTTGAAAATAAAGAAAAGAAAAAAAAACATTGCTATTTTAAATGATAATACATATCAGTATAATAATACGTTTACTTTCGTGAGCATAAAAAAAAGTAAAACAATACAAAAGGTGAAAATATACAATGTTTAGTATTATATCTAACAGTGCGTGATTACTGAAAATATTACCTATTGAATCATTTTGATTTGGGAGGAGTAGAACAAGGAATAAATAAAACAACGTAGTTTAAAATGTTATTAATTCTTCGCCGTAAACGATTGCAGCACACGTACGATTTCTTCACGACGGTGACAACCCGGTCTTTGAATTCCCGGGTAACGAAAAGATGATGGTATGTGGGGCAGCCATTGAATCTAAATCAATCGCGTCGCTGCTGCTCCTCGAAAACCATTCAGAGTTTTCAGGGAGAGGCAAGAAGGGATCATACGTGTAAATATATGTATAAACTAACTGATAAATTAATGAAAAGAAAAAAACCTGTATATTTTATTTTAAGGTAAATCATTATTTCGTTTGATAACGAACTGTGTATTTGATTCTAGATTGAGTTAATTCTATTTGCAAGTTTTAATGAAAATCAATTCTAAGCTGGGAACAATGTACCACACCTAAAATCTACAACCAGAGTAAGTTTTCAACAATTTTACATAAACATTTGTTCATATTACTGACTCTTGTAAAGAATATATTTACCTACAGTAAAAGTTGTTTCACTTAAAGGCGTATACCATTATATCTCCTTTAGTTTTTTCTTGATTCGAGATAAAATTTGCTCTAATACAGAATATTTTATGACTAAACACTCATTCATCCCTTCAATTGAAGAGTTTGGTTGTTACAAATACAATTTACAGAATTTATCTACACAAATGCACATTAAAAAGAGATGTATTGTATGTTAATCTGCAATAACTTCAGAAATTAGAGCAAGAGGACACTACTATTGATCTTTTCCTCTCAGTATGATTTTAAGGAAATAATTCTTGTAATTGATTACAGAATACACAATAGCGAGTGTTTCTCGAATTCCAAAGCCAAAGTGAAATCTCAATTTAGAGAATTGTAGCGAAATTATATAACTAATAACTAGAATCAAGATGGTCGTTAACTTCGCTTCATTTTTAAATACTAATATAACTAATAACTAGAATCAAGATGGTCGTTAACTTCGCTTCATTTTTAAATGCTAATATATGTATTGCCTATAATTTTTATATATTTTCAATATCTGGTAAGACTTTTTATATGTAAATGTATATATTGTATTTTGAATAGCGCGCCTTGTAGATAGCGCTGGGCCCGATACCTGACCGGTAGCGCAGTTATTAACAGTAGTGATGAACAGTAGCATAAGACACACAGCCAAACGAACACGTGGTGGTTAGTTGTAGAATATTAGTGATTAAGTAGTCTTTGTTCAACAACATCACAACATAAAATACAGTCTGCTTAAAATTGAAACACATATCATTTAACATTTTTGGTCCATTACGAGTCGGATTTCATTTTAAACTACATGTGGGACCAAAGGTATTTCCTAATCAGCCAAGGAAGTGAATTTCTATTCCTTTCCATTTCGCTTTATTCCATTATCTCGCTGGAAAATATTGAGCAAATCAATAAATTTATTCAGCTAAGAAAGTCAGCTAAAGGCTTTCTGACAAGAATAAAAAATTTTGTAAATAATTTCAATGCAACGGGAGACAAAATCAGAAATGCCAACTGCTAGATATTCCCAACTGGATTTGATTTGGACAAAATATGACACTAATCAATCAGCTTTAGAGGAAATGAACGAAGAATATTCAGAAGATAGAAACATTTGAAAACACATTTTTAGATGTAAAGCAACTATAGAAGCTTTAAAAATATAATTAAATCAAGTAACTTCACATTAACAGACGAGTCTGAAAGTCAGGCAAATGTTTATTCAGATTCAATCAAAAACGCACAAATTAAATTGCCAGAAATTAAATTACCCACATTCGACAGTAAATACGAAAAGTGGCACAGTTTCATAGACATTTTTGACTCCTTGATTCACGAAAATCCTTAGATACCAATCATTCAAAAATTTTATTATTTGAAAATGGCGTTAGTTTGGTGAAACAGCGTCTCGAGTTCAAAATCTTAAACCTACTACCGAAAATTACGAAAACACATGAAATTTTAAGTGAAACATTTTGATAGAAAACAATACGTAGTGGATGCTCATCTAAATTCTTTATACATGGCTTCATGTAGTTCAAAACAGAGTTTGAAAAGCTTTTTGTCAATTGTTAGGCAACACATCAGTGGACGATAAGCATTACAACTATTAGACAATGAATTATGGGAACAAACTGTAATATTTTTAGTAAAACAAAAGGTAGATACTAGCATTAAGCGTAAATGGGATTTAGAAAATGGGAACAAAAAAATTCACCAAAATTAGATAGTTTTTAAAATTTTTGTTATGCAAACGAATCCAGTAATTTAAAATCTGCACAAACAGATAAACAAGTATCGAAAGTTCATGCTTATATAACCATAAGTAATAATTCTGGTAATAAGACAACACATGCTAGTAAGGAAGAATGCAATTTATGTCAACAACCACATCAATTATTTACATGCACTAAATCGGCTTTTTGGGTTTAGAAGCGAAGCTTGCAAGAAATGTAAAGCAATGGGAGCAATACAGTGAATTTATGGCGGAATGCATACAATTGGGACATATACAAGAAATGAATAACATTCCAGATAAACACTATCTTATATCACGTCACGTTGTGCACAAGGCAGAGTCTGACAACTAAAACGAAAGTTGTATTCGACGGCTCAGCAACAACGTCCGCAGGAATTTCCGTAAATGACGCGTTGAAGAAGGGACCTGTGGTACAACAAGACTTAGTTAATATACTTTTGCGATTCAGAACACACAACATAGCACTCACAGGTGATATATCCAAAATGTACCGTCAAATAAGAATGGATGAAGTAGATGCTAATTATCAAGTGATATTGTGGAGATCACATCCTAAAGATCAACTGAAAACATACAAATTGCTTACAGTTACATATGGAACAACAACTCCATACCTGGCAACGAGATGTCTGAATCAACTTGCAATTGAAGTGAAGAAGGATTTTCCAACGGCATCCAATGTATTAATGCATTTTTTATGTGGATGACTTGCTCACCGGAGTAGAAACCGTAGAGCAAGCATATCAGCTTGTACACGATTTAAAGTATCTTCTACATAAAGGAGGATTTACCTAACGAAAATGGAGAGGTAATAATACATGTACACTCACAGATTTATAATCACCGCATGCAGTGGAAGACAGGATGACCGTGAAGAGCACTACTGAAAAAACGCTTGGTATGTATTTAACTCTAACCTAGACGTTTTCAGTATCAAATATCGTCACAAAAGAATTATATTAGTAGAAATTGCCCGAATATGATCCAATAGGTTTACTTGGGCCAATAACGACCGAACTTATGCAAAAGTTATGGCAAGAAAAAGTTAACTGGGATGAAGTACAAACGGCAAACATATGCTCACAATGGACAGAATTCAGAGAACAACAGTTGAGTAGTCCCAACAAAGTAAGAATATCAAGACAAATGACATCACAAAGAATATATGTCTAGAGAACTACACGGATTTTGCGACGCATCTATTCATGCATATGGAGCTTGCATTGATATTCACAGAATCACACAAACAAATCAGCATTCAACACAATTATTATGTTCCAAATCACGCGTAGCACCTTTGAAAACCATTACATTACCAAGACTGGAACTTTGTGGAGCACTACTTTCTCGAATAGTAAAGAAAGTAATAGAATCGCTGAAAATACCTATTGATAATATTTATTTATGGACGGATTCTTATGATCACATTAGAATGGAGAGCATCCACTTCAAATCAATTTAGACCTTTCATTTCACATCGAATCGCAGAAATTCAAACCGCTACTAATTTTCAAGGAGCTAACAATGAATTAAAACAATTGAGAACATTTCTGCAAGACGAAGATAAAACAAAATTACTACACATCTTATTTCTAGACGAATAACGTGGCACTTTATTCCACCAAAGTCACCTCATTTTGGAGGACTTTGGGAGTCAGCAATACGTTCAGTCAAATATCACATAAAACGAGTAGTTGGTAAAACATTGCTCACGTTTGAAGAATATGCGACAATCCTCTCCCAAATTGAATATTGCTTAAACAGTCGTCAATATCTCCTATTTCAAATAATCCATCCGATCTGTCCCCTCTCACTCCCTTACATTTTCTATTGGTTGATTTTAATACTGCAGAGGAAGTTTATGATGTAGATCTATCCAAGTTACCGACCAATAAAATAGGTAAGTGGCAGCATCTGCAGAAAATGAAACAACACATATGGAAGAGATGGAAAGTATCTATTATCTACACTGCACCAAAGACACAAATGGAATAAGGCAACATCAAACTTGGAAGGTGGGTGATATGGTCCTCCCTACTAGCTTAATTTATTTGAAAACCACCCGGTTTCCAAGGCAGCCGGCATGTTAAGACTTATATGTAGATGTATATATTGTATATTTGAATAGCGCGTCTTTGTTAAACATCATAACATAAAATACAGTCCGCTTAGAATTAAAACACATTTCATTTAACAATAACCATAATATAGAATTTTTTAGGTTTATTGGATATTTTGCTACTGGCTTTCATTTTTATTAGTAATGTATATGATTTTTAATTAACCTTGTTACCACATATTTGTATTTTTAAGCTTTATTTGTGTATTTCCTTTTGATAATTTTAGAATTTTTATTTTTAGTTTTACTATTTTTCTTTTATTTAATTTTTATTTTTGTTTGTTACTTAGTTCCTTCATATCTTTGAAATCGTTGCTTTTTTGTTTTATTGAAATCAAATTGTAAATTGTAGTTTGTAATAAAATTATTTTACCAGGTATATGTCTATTATATCTATATTGTAACGGAGACATCGGTTGTTAGATGGCGACGGGCGATCGGCGGGAATTCAACAGGCGGTTAGGCGAGGAGGGGACTCACTTATTACCTGACGGGCGAGAAGAACGGTCGTTTTGGCGAGTGTATCATTATATACGGCATATAATAAAGAACGTGTGTTTTGAACTTCTAGGCGTTTTATTAGTTTCCTAACAATATATTGTAAATGCCTCAACTTAGTTATTAGAAGTGCTATATTTAGTTTCCATTCCTTCTTCGCCTTGACAGAGCGCCGCTGTCATCTTCCATAAAGGCTGGTCCTTTTCTGTGAAGCTTTCCAGTTCCCTGTCCCACTGGTCGTTGTAATGAGCCTGCAGGTCTTCCTTTACTTCTGCGGTGATCCGGTTGAGCTTGGTCTTGACGTCCGGGTGTAGGGTTCTCTTGTACTCCTTCACCAGTTTCTTCTTCTTCGCTATCTTCTCCTGATTTCTTGCGGTATTTTTCTTGCTTCTGTCCTTAGCTGGGTCGATTCTTCTGGTAGCTGCTTCTTTTGCTTTGGCGATGTCCTCTTGTAATTGATGAACCATCTCTTCGATGTCTTCTTTTCTTCCAATGATCACGGGTCTGATCACCGCTTCTTGCTTGAACTTTTTCCAGTTGGTGATGAATCGTTCGTTTCCCCTTTCTTCCGGGTCGTAGTCGATTCTTGCCAGGATTGGGAGGTGGTCCGAAGAAGGGTCGTGTAGCACTTCCAGGGAGATTTGGGCGGTGATGTTCTTGGCAACTGCAATACCAAGAACATCAGTGGTGTTACTCATGGATGTGGGTTGGCTCATCGGGTCCGATAACCAGTAGGTCCATTTCTTGCGCGAAAGCGGCGAGGGCAACTCCCTTGGCGTTTCCGCATCTTGAATTCCATTCCGTGTTCTTGGCGTTCAGATCCCCCATCAGGATCGTGGCGGCGTTCGATTGAAAGATGTCATGCAGCTCCGTCTTCTCCATGGTCTTGCCCGGGGGAAGGTACGCTGCGAAGATTCTCAGTGGTCCGCTCCTGGTGTTGATTTGCACTCCAGTGGTTTCCATGTTTTCGTGTCCTAGATCCTGCAGTAGGTCGTGTGCGATGTGGTGTTTTATTAGGATGGCCGTTCCTCCTCCTTTTCCATCCTTCCTGTCCGTGCGGTAGACGGAGTATCCTTGAATCTTGAAGGAATCTTGGGACTTCAAGAAGGTCTCTCCTAGCAGGATGATGTCCAGCTCCTTTTCCGTTGCGAAGGCGGTTATTTCGTTCTTCTTGTTCCTGACGCTCTGGGCGTTCCAGTAGGCGATTTCCATTCTTCTTCGGTGTACTGCCATTTACTTGTTCCTGAAAAGTTTGCTAATTTCTTCCGTTTGATTCAGAAATTCCAGCTTCTGAGCTGTGGTAGCTCAGGTGTTATTGAGGGTGAGCAGCATCTTTCCTAGGATTAATGCTAGCTCATCCTCCCTGGTGTTTGTAGGTTTAACCGTCTTCGGGTCTTCTTTCTTCTGTGTTTTAGGCAAGCTTGGGAAGTTTGTCGTTGCCGGTGGTGATTTCGGGGCCTCTTGCTTCCTGTTCCACGGGTTGATCTCCGGAGCAGGCGCTTCCTGTTTCTTGGTTCCGTTGGTGGGGTTGTTTGGATTCTTTTTGCAGCTGATCGCTGTGGAGAGGTGTTCTCCTCCGCAGTTGGCGCATTTGGGCGGCTTGGTTTTGGTTTCTTGCATAAGTGCGTGGAGTGATCTTCACCGCACTTCATGCATTGTATCCAATGTGGCAGTTTCTTTGGACGTGCCCGAAGAGCTGGCATCGGTGGCATTGGATAACGCCGGTTCTTGTCTTCAGGGGTTCCACCTGCGTTGCAAGTCCACATACTTGCCGCAGCTCGTAGATGGATTTGTACTCCTTGGACAATTCCAACACCAACGGAGCTGGTCGTCCGTTTTTCCCGTTCATTCGGGTTACCTTATCCGCTGGATAACCCTTTGACTCTAGGTCCTCGGTTATTTCCTTTTCGGTTATTTCCTGGGTGATTCCTCTTAGCACCACCTTCAGTTTTTTTTCGCTGCTCAGTTGGTAGGTGAAGAATTGGTATCCTTCGTTCTCCAGTAGATGGACCAGTTTTCTGTAGTCCTCTTCTGCGGCCGGGTCGATGTGGATTCCCGCGTTCACTAGCTTGCATTTCGTCGTGCTGATTTTAGCCTGGCTCATTTTTTGGCTGATCTTGGTCCACTTCTCCTTGACCTTCAGGAAGATCGGTGCAATTTTCGCTTTCTTCGGTTCTTCTTGTCCCTTGGTTACTGTTCTTTTCTCGCTTCTGCGTTGTTCCCTGTGGATTTTTGGCTTTTTAAAACTTACCTGTTCTCTATCTTCGCCGTTTTCGTGTTCTGATTCCGTGGTTTCCCCTAACTTTTCATATCCGTTGGTTAGTTCCAGTTTTTTTTCTTCCTTTTTAAACTTCCTTTTTGTTACCTTGGCCGGCATTGTGAATTCTTCCTCCATTTTTTCCGGTGCTGCATCTTTGGGTCCCTCTGCGGCTTTTTTCTTTATTATTTCTTGGATTCCCTCCAAGATCAGCAGTAAATCGCTGGCGGAGAGATCCTCGAATTTCGTAGTGGCCATGTCGGGCACGTGGCCGCCGTTCCTGAATTCTCGATCCGTTTGTCCTATTTTTTCCCTTCGTAACGTGTGTTAATAAACACAATATTAGTTGACACGCACCGAAAAACAGAGTTTTCGGTTTGTAGTCGCTCGTTTTGATTGGAAAAAAAAATATGAAAAGAAGGCAACGGTAACTCGGCGTGTTAACCACGCTAGAGGCGAATACCTTCTTGCGGCGTCTGTAGTACGTTCGAACTAAACCTAGTGCTTCCAACCGCTATTTCGTATTAGGAGCTCCCGTCGAATCACGTCGCCACCGTTCAGACTGCGGTCCGTGTACCTTTCGGAGATCCGAACCCGACGCTTTAGCAGTACCGAGCTACGTGCCCTTTCCAGGGCAATATACTAATATTTTTTCGTCCTTTTTGTTTCTTTTACCTTCCCGTTTGGCTTTGTTTCAGACGAAAGCCGAGAAGGAGACGACAACCGCGCCCGGAAGGATGGCCACGAGGACCGCAACGAAGACCACCCCGGAAATGGAGACAACGACGACAGCAACCGCCACGACCACGAAGACGACTGCGACCTCCGAGGAGCAGGCCACCACATCCGGGACCCTGACGCGGGCGAAACGACGCGTAGCCCGGAAGATCGACACCACGGAGGCCATCCGACTACTCCAGACGGCCCTCGATGAACCGACGTCCGACATGGAGTGCTCGATGACAATTCAACCATCGGGAACACCACCGATGATGCCGCCGCCGACCCTGATGGTTTCCGACCGCCCTCAAGGAGGCAGCAGCGGACGTGAAAGGGATCCAGGAACTCCGACTCAAAGACCAGAGAAAAAAAACGTACCGGGGCGAGGTGGATTACGTTGAATATTGAAATCCGTAGAGGAATCCGTACCACGAAAGTGGTAAACACCAACGTCGGCATACGGATCCAGCCGAGTACCGCTGATGATTACCGGCAGCTGGTGCAGGCGGTAACTGCATTGAACATGCAGTTCTATTCATATCAGCTAACGGAGGATAAACCTTTGAAGGTCGTCCTGCGGGGAGTGCCGGAGGACATCGCCAAAGACAGAAGTCAGCCAAGACCTGGCACGACAGGGCATCCAAGTCCTGGCGTGGAAGAGGATGGTTATCGGACAGGCACGTTGTCCCATCCCACTGGTCTAACTGACGAAGAACGATGAGGCAAAGGGGATACTTAAGATCACCGACGTCTGCCGGATTAATATCACGGTAGAAACAAAACAGGCCAAGAAGGACCAGATAACGCAGTGCCACCGGTGTCAACTGTACGGACACGGCTAAAGGAACTGCCACGCAGCTGCAGTACGCGTGAAATGCGCAGGATCTCATCAGACCGCCGAATGCGCCAAGAGCAGAGACACGCCGGCGAGGTGTGCTCTGTGTCAGGGCCCGCATACGGCCAACTACAAAGGCTGCCCCAAATCGTCGTCCGTGAAGAAGGGGGACGTTCCGGCCCAGCCACCCGAGAAGGCAGTGCCCAAACCAGCGCAGCGACCCGCCCCACGAAAACCGGAGGTTCCGAAGGTCTCAGCCCACCCAGCGGAAAAGGTCTCCATACCGATGGAGGCGATTTGTAGGCAGGTACTTGGGGCCTGTACCGCCCGTCTGACGATCCCGTTGATCCTGGATTGCACCGTCCTCTTGGCGTGGGGAGTCGAACTGGTGCCATACCTCTCCCGCGTAGGTTGCCGTTGGTATTATGATGGTCTTGATGATCCTCGTCTTGTTCTTGATGTCCAGCTTGCTTCTTCCGTTCAGCAGTGGGTAGAGAGCTCTTCCTGCTTGTCCTATTCTTCTGCTGAGTTCGTTGGCGTGGGTGCGATAGGTTAGCCTCTCGTCCAAGGTGACTCCTAGGTATTTGGCTTCTTTCTTCCATGGAATTTGGTGTCCCTCGATGGTGACCGGTTCCGGCAGGTTAAATCTTCTGTGGTTCCTGAAGTGGACCGCCAAGGATTTCGTTGGGTTGATCACAATCCTCCATGTCCTGAAATAGTCCGTTAGGATGTCGATGTCCTCTTGCATCCTCTTGGTCAAGTGCTTCTTGTTCCGGCTGCTGAAGTAGATGGCAGTGTCGTCCGCGAACTGCGCTATCTCCGAGTGTTGGGGTGTGGGGATGTCCGCCATGTAGATGTTGAATAGATGCGGGCCCAGGACTGATCCTTGGGGTACTCCCGCTCTAATCTTCCTCGTGGTTGACGTGGTGTCTTCTACTGCTACGTGAAAGCTCCTGTCCGTGAGGTAGCTCTTCACGACGCTGATGATGGGGTTCGGCAGCTTGGCTTCTACCATCTTGTGGATCAACCCGGCGTGCCATACTCTGTCGAAGGCCTTCTCGGTGTCCAAGAAGACTGCATCTGTGGGAACAGAGATATTTAACTTCCGTGATTCTGACCAGTTGCTGCGTAGTGGAGTGCTTTTCCCTGAATCCTAGCTGATGTTGGGGTATCAGGTCCACATCCTCCATAGTGTCCTTGAGTCTCGCCAGGATGACCCTTTCCACTACCTTGCTGACGGTTGACAGCAAGCTGATCGGCCTGTACGATGTGATTTCTTTCTTCGGTTTTCCGGGCTTCTTGATCATGATGATCCTGGCTTCTTTCCACGAGCTGGGGAAATGTCTGGTGATCAGTATGGCGTTGGTGATCTTCGTTATGGCTTCGATGCCCTCCGGTGGTAGGTTCTTCAGTGCTTCCGTTGTTACCTTGTCGTGTCCTGGCGCCTTTCTCCTTTTCAGTCTCTTTATGATTTCTTCTATTTCCTTTTCCGTTGCTTGCTCCGGTTGGTCCTCTTCGACGTTTCGTTCACTGAACTCCTGATCCACGATTTCCTGGTGGAATTCCTGGAGGGCTGCCGTTGTTGGGTTGGGAGAGAACGTTAGCTCTAACACGTCCGCAAAGGCTTCCCGCCTTTTCTGGAGCTGTTTGAGCCGTCCTCGTTCCTACGTTCATGGGGAAGGAGGGGAGAGTTTCCATGCCTTCTGCGGCTTGACGAGCGCCGCTGTCATCTTCCATAAAGGCTGGTCCTTTTCTGTGAAGCTTTCCAGTTCCCTGTCCCACTGGTCGTTGTAAAGAGCCTGCAGGTCTTCCTTTACTTCTGCGGTGATCCGGGTTGAGCTTGGTCTTGACGTCCGGGTGTAGGGTTCTCTTGTACTCCTTCACCAGTTTCTTCTTCTTCGCTATCTTCTCCCTGATTTCTTGCGGTATTTTCTTGCTTCTGTCCTTAGCTGGGTCGATTCTTCTGAGTACCGCTGATGATTACCGGCAGCTGGTGCAGGCGGTAACTTCATATCAGCTAACGGAGGATAAACCTTTGAAGGTCGTCCTGCGGGAGTGCCGGAGGACATCGCCAAAGACAGAAGTCAGCCAAGACCTGGCACGACAGGGCATCCAAGTCCTGGCGTGGAAGAGGATGGTTATCGGACAGGCACGTTGTCCCATCCCACTGGTCTAACTGACGAAGAACGATGAGGCAAAGGGATACTTAAGATCACCGACGTCTGCCGGATTAATATCACGGTAGAAACAAAACAGGCCAAGAAGGACCAGATAACGCAGTGCCACCGGTGTCAACTGTACGGACACGGCTAAAGGAACTGCCACGCAGCTGCAGTACGCGTGAAATGCGCAGGATCTCATCAGACCGCCGAATGCGCCAAGAGCAGAGACACGCCGGCGAGGTGTGCTCTGTGTCAGGAGCCCGCATACGGCCAACTACAAAGGCTGCCCCAAATCGTCGTCCGTGAAGAAGGGGGACGTTCCGGCCCAGCCACCCGAGAAGGCAGTGCCCAAACCAGCGCAGCGACCCGCCCCACGAAAACCGGAGGTTCCGAAGGTCTCGGCCCACCCAGCGGAAAAGGTCTCCATACCGATGGAGGTTGACACCCCGCAGCCGTCCACCAGCATGACGAAGCCGTCGTACGCTGCCGCCGTCAGGAAGGGTACGACCAAAACCATCAAAATAGCCAGGACGGTAAACACTAAAACACCGAAGAAGGGCAAAACGTGCTTATTCTCGCGGGAGACCTCAACGCCAAGCACCTGTCATGGAACTCGAGGCGGACGAACGCCAGCGACATCTGTCTACGCCACCACTTGCTGGTGGACGCCACCGCTGAGCCCACCATATTCCCCGCATAACGGACAGCCCGACGTCCTGGACATAGTGGTGATGAAGGATGTCGCACAACTGATTGTTCTCAACGAACTCTCGTCCGATCACAACCCGGTGCTGCTGCTACTTGGACAGGCGGCACCAGAAGACGAGGAACCCTGGACACGCCAGACGGTGTCGTGGCCCGCTTTCGCGCATCACCTCTCCGCCAACATCGGTCCTATCACGGCGAGCTCGAAGCAGCAGTACGCCAAGTCACGGAGCGCGTATCCGACAGCGTACAGTACGCAACCAACACCTCGCGTGCGGTCGACGACAGAGCCTTCATCCCCAGGGAAGTCCGAGACCTGATACGGGAGAAGAACAGGCTCCGGAGACAGTGGCGGAGAACCTTAAACCCGGCTAGCAAAGCCGAATATAATCGAATGGCAACACGAACTAGGGTCGCGCTGGACGAATTCCGCAACAACCGCTGAGGCGACTACATGGTCCGAGCCTCGGAGACTCCATCCGATTTCTGGAAGGTCGTAAAGGTCCTCAAGAGACAGCGAGTTCCCGAAGATGGACCGAGTAGCCGGAGTGAGTTACCATAAGACGGGGAAATGACGTCCACCAATTGCGTCGAGGAAAATTCGCTCGGGCGAAAGGTGAATTGAGTAGCTGGACGTCCGAGCGAACTCCATTCGGATGGAGACGTTAAGGAAAAAGATTTCCGGTACTTCGAAACCCCATTCGATCTACGATCTATATGCACACCCACGGTATACGATAGAAAGGTAGCACTCCTAAGATTCTAAAGTGTTATCTTTGTGTTTTCATGTATTTAGTAGCGGAAGCAATTTATTTGGAATTTGTTTCTGTCAGTACGAATGCGTGATGATGCTCAGACGTTCTGCGGCGAAAAGGAAGTGCCCAGTGAAATTTCTACCGATAATGGGAAAACATTTTGTTGGGGCTAGAAATGAGCTTAATGATTTAGGTGAGTTTTTGAGAACAAGGAAGGGCGAATTAACTGAACTATTTGCCAAAGAAAACATTAATTGGAAATTTATTCCGCCTTATTTCTCACATTTCGATGGGTTATGGGAGGTAGGTGTAAAATCTGCTTAGTTTTACCTTTGTACGACTGAAAAGGGCCACGAATCTTACATTTCAGAACTATACCCTAACATAAATCGAGTCTGTCCTAAACAATCCACCTTTGTGTCTGTTATCTGATCCAAATGATTTTTCCTCTCTGTCCCGCCCACTTCTTAATTGGTAGAACCGCAGCTCAAGTACCCAAAGTTACAGATGGGCGATATTCTAGAAAACATGTTGAGAAGGTTTCCAGTTGATACAATAGATGAAGTGAAGTTTCTGGAAAGATGGGCCCGATTAGTCACTCTAAAAGTGCAATTCGGCGAGATAAAACGTCAGGTGACGAAGCTGTATTTACTACCATTTCAAGACAATTACATAAGTGCTTCCCCCTGATTACTGAGTAGACTCTCTTTAGTTTCTAATTTGTTTTGATTTAATTTCTAATTTGTTTCGATTGAAAGACATATCCTTTCAAGAGGGTGCGCTAAGGCTAAAGGGTTGGTACAAATTTGCCCCGCCACTAATACTGCAACGACCATTTAAGAAATTAGCGAAAGGGGAAGGGATAAAGTAAGACCGACACGGGCGTTAAGGCAAAAACAGTTCTCGCTCGGCTGTTACACAGTGACGACGTGCGTTTACTACTGCTTCCTTCTTGCGACTATCATTGATATTTGCGACTTCTACATCATTTACCGTTCTTTTTTAAGAACAATCCGTTGGACATCGTAAGGTGTTATCAATTTTACGTTTTTGGTCACACCTGGTTAGCAGCAAGTAATCTTAATTACTCTGTTGTATAACCGTCATTTCTCGCGTCTGCGCGAACGGCTAAGTATTCCCAACCGTCACTTTCTCCATTTCCAACTTCCAATCACCCTACCCAACCCCCCACCCCAAAAATTTTTTTTTTTTTTTTTTGTAGTTATGTTCGCAGGTTCGACCAGCGGTGAGCGGCCACCCACCTCCCAGTGGAATGGCGGATCGCGCTGGACCGTTGAAGAAGAAGGAAGCCACCAGGAAGGAGCTAGCATTCAACGATGACGCCATCGCCCGCTTGAAGGTAGCCATCGACAACGCGTCCGACTCATCGGAAATGGAGTTCTCCGATGATGATTCCTCGTCCACCGTCGTCAACTCAGGCGACGAAACCCAGAGCTCCGACGATTTTCGCCCACCCTCAGGAAGGCAGCAGCGAAAGAGAAAGAGCTCCCGCAACTCTGGTTCGGAAGACGAATCCAGGAAGCGCTCCGGAGCCGAGTCAGCCTCAGCGGGCAGAACCACCCCGCAGGCCATTCCGACCGCTGCGCCCGCCGCCGCTAAGAGAGAGAGGCGCATACTCCCAGTTGTCCTTAGGGAAAAAGGGCAGTGGATGCGCATCAACGCTGAAATCCAACGCCGTGCCATCTCCACCACGAAGGTGGTGAATACCAGGGTTGGGATTAGGATCCAGCCCGCCACTGCCGCCGACTATAGAAAACTAGTAGACGCCGTCACGACCCTAGGAGTGCCGTTCCACTCCTTCCAACTGACAGAGGAGAAGCCCCTCAAAGTTGTCCTCCGAGGAGTTCCCGAAGAGATAACGGAAGAGGAAGTGGCAGAAGATCTCCTGCGCCAAGGTTTCCGCATCTCATCCTGCAAAAGGATGACTGTAGGACCCACACGCCGCCCGATCCCGCTCGTCTTCGTGGAGCTGAAGAAGAGCGAAGACGCTAAGAAAATCTTCTCCGTCGCACTAGTCTGCGGTATATATATTACCGTGGAATCCAAACTAGTGAAGAAAGACCAGGTGACGCAATGCCATCGTTGCCAATTGTATGGACACGGGCAACGGAATTGTCACGCAGCTCCCGTCTGTGTGAAATGCGCTGGCCCACACCCGACTGCAGAATGCAGGAAACCCCGCGATGCGCCAGCTAAGTGCGCCCTATGCCTGGGGCCGCACACTGCGAACTATGGAGGATGTCCGAGGGCACCTCGCGCGACCCAGAGGGAAGTCCCGGCCCGATCAAAACCGTTCACCAGGGTTGCCGCCACGAAACCGGCGCAGCGAACACCAGAACCAAGGCCGGTAGCCGCTAAAGCTCCGACCAAACCCCCGACCCCGGCTCCGACGAATGAGGGTATGGAGGTCGACACCCGTGCCGTCCACCCGCAACGCGAAACCCTCCTACGCCGCCGCCGTAAGGAAGACCGTTACAGCCGTCAGGAAGACCGCTGTCCCTCCAAAAGGGCTGGTGTCGCACCCAAGAAGGTCGATGCCTCCAAGAAGCCTAAAAATCCAAAGAAGGACTCGTCCACCCCCGCTGGTCCCAAACCAAGACCTAAGAAGCCCGCGGATCGGAAACCCGCAACACCGGCAAAACCGACCACCGTAGACAAAGATCATGTCAGAAGTGCTCCGACCCCACAAGCACGCTCGCCATGCTGATCCCACTTCTCCAGAAGATCAACTGGACGAAGCTGATCGAAGTGGCAACTGCACTGTTACCCCAACTGATGGAATGCAGATCCGGGGCCCAGGCTGGATTGGTGCTAGCCAGCCGACTCCAAGACATCCTGGCCATATTCTCCAATGAATAGACACCAGAAGAGGCCACAATCGCTCACTGCTGCGTTCTGGAACGCAAATGGACTCACCAATAAAAAAGCCGAGTTGGAGGAATTCATCCAGAGGCACCAACTGGATGCAATTCTAATCGGCGAAACACACCTCCGAGCCAGCGACCGGCTCTCGTTCCGAAACTTCCGGGTGTATCGGACCGACAGAGTAGGCGCCCGAGGAGGAGGCACCGCAATAATGATCAAGTCCTCCATCGACCATCACGCCGGTCAAGATTTGGACTTACAAAACGTCGAGGCTACCAACATCACGGTCAACATGGCGACCGGGCCAGTCCAGCTCATAGCCGCCTACAAAGCGCCCAATAAGCTGATGCTTGAGGCCGACTTGTCGGAGATCTTCAGCACCCGGAGAGCGACCATTCTCGCAGGAGACCTCAACGCCAAGCACCCAACCTGGAACTCGAAGGTGACAAATGCAAGCGGCAAATGCCTACGTCGCTTTGCAGACGACTTCAACCTCGTCGTCGATGCCACCCCCGAACCCACGATATACCCTCACAACGGACAGCCAGACGTCCTGGACATCGTGGTGATGAGAAACGTCACCCAATTCCACCAACTAACAGTCCTAAACGAACTATCATCGGACCATAACCCGGTGATACTGCAACTAGGACAGCCAGTTCCAGAAGAGGAGGACACCCCGACACGACACACGGTCTCGTGGCCCGCTTTCACGAACCACCTGTCCAACAACATGGGGCCTATCATGCCGATAGAAGATGTAGGACAACTCGAAGCGTCAGTGCAGGCAGTTACCGAGCGCGTACTGGAGAGCATACAGTACGCGACGAACATCATCCCCAGCCGCGACCACAGAGCGTTCATCCCCCGGGAAATCCGGGACCTGATCCGGGAGAAGAATCGACTCCGAAGACAATGGCAGCGTACGCTTGATCCCGCCCGCAAGGCGGAATACAACCATCTAGCGGGGCGCACCAAGGCAGCCCTGGACGACTTCCGCAGCAAACGCTGGGACGACTTCTTGAACCACGCCTCAGAATCCACATCGTCATTCTGGAGAGCCGCGAAGATCATGAAAAAGCGAAGCGCTCCCATGCCGCCGATCCACTGAACACGCGGCATCGCCCTCACCACAGAGGATAAGGCAGAAGCCTTTGCCGAAGCCCTCGAAAGACAATGCAACCCAACTATGAGAACGCGGACGTTGACCACATTGGACGCGTTCATCATAGAATTCGAACCATCTTCGCGGAGGAAGAAGATGAAGAACCGCTACCGCCAGCGTCCCCAGAGGAAATACTCGCCATCATCAAGGCCTTGCGTCCAAACAAGGCCCCAGGAGCCGAGGGCATCACGAACACCGCCCTCAAGAACGCCCCAAAGAAGTTCGTCATGCATATGACGAATATATGCAACGCTATGCTACGTCTACGACACTTCCCAACCACATGGAAACTAGCAGACGTAGTGATGATTCCAAAGCCGGGTCAAGCCGCTGGTTGGCCCCAGAATTACCGACCGATCAGTCTACTGCCTGCCATGGGCAAGATCGCTGAAAGAATCGTACTCCGACGACTAAAGGACGAAGCCGAAGACCTGGATATCGTCCCCAACTCCCAGTTCGGATTCCGCAGCGAGCACAATACCACACTACAAGTGCTCCGCGTCGTAGAACACGTGAAAGAAGGCTTCAATCTGGGGAATACACGGGAGCCGTATTCCTCGACGTCGCCAAGGCCTTCGACAAAGTCTGGCACCATGGACTGCTACTGAAGATGCACCGGGCCGGCATCTCCAAAGCCATGCTCAGACTAATCCGATCATTTCTCCAACGGAGATCGTTTAAAATCAAACTGGAGGAGAGCGGTCTGCTGCCAGGACCGCCACAGCGGGAGTACCCCAAGGATCCGTACTCTCGCCCCTACTATTCAACCTCTACACCAGTGACATTCCGACAACCGCGCACGTCAACCTGGCGATGTACGCGGACGACGTATGCATCTACACGAGGTCCCGAGATGCCAGAATCATCGACCGGCGCCTCCAGGAAGCCCTCGACGCCTTGCAGACCTGGTACGCAAGGTGGAGAATAGCCGTCCATCCAGGGAAAAGCACGGCCGTGCTCTTCTCGAGAAGCGGACGCCGTCGCAAAAAGCACGACAACCCGTCCGAACTCACCATTCTAGGGGCGTAGTCCCCTGGCACTCCCAAACCAAATACCTGGGACTAACCATGGACTCCCGACTGAACTGGGGAGCCCACATCCATCGGGTCATCGATCGTGGAAGACAGATGGCCGGAACCCTCGCTCCGCTAATGAACGGTCGCAGTAAACTGGATCCTGCCCGAAAGATCCAGCTTTACAAGGCCGTTCTGGAGAGACCAACGGTGACCTACGCGTCGTCTGTATGGGCGACCGCGGCAAAGACTCACCGAATCAAGATCCAGACATTCCAGAACCGGATGCTTCGTTGGGCCCTCGACGCACCCTGGTTCGTAAGAAGCGACACTCTACATGAAGACGCCGGAATAGACCCCATCATGGATTTTATTCGGAACACCGCAACCCGTTTCTTCGACAAAGCAAGGGATCACGAGAACCCGCTGGTGTCGAAATCACAAGAGTACGACGCCAGGATCCCCTGGAAGTACCCCCGCCCAAGGTCACTCATCGTGGCCAGTCAGGACTGAACATCATATCCTTCGTCTTGATACGACTCGCTCGAACGGAAGGTGGATTGAGTAGCCGGAAGTTCGAACGAGCACGGTCAAGGTGAAGATTACTTTTCTACCTCGACATTGCACCCGCGTCGAGGGGAAAATCGCCCGAGCCGAAGGTGGATTGAGTAGCTGGAAGCTCGGCCGCCATCATACCCCTCGTCTTGATACGACTCTTGCGTGCGGAAGGTGGATTGAGTAGCCGGAAGCACGGAAGAGTACGGTCTAGGCGAGGATACTTTCGACCGTCAACTCCGTCGAAAAAGAAGTCGCTCGAGCCGAAGGTGGATCGAGTAGCCGGAAGCTCGAGCGCATCATTCCGATGAAGAAGGTAAAGGCAGATGTCCTGGTACTTCGTAACCATCATGCGTTCTTAGTTCTTAGTTCTAGGGCGTTAAGGAGTTAGAGTTGGATAGTAGCCATGTTGTAGTGAACACGTGATACTTCAAGGACTGTAAAGTAGCCGTGATATAATCAAATACGCAATATATAAAAATTACATTAATGTGAAATTCTGGATATAATTGTGAAACACCAAGGTATGGTTTTAATGCAGAGAAAAAAAATATATAAACACCAATTTATTGGATCATTTAAATTCCTTGCAAAGGTAATAATTGATCTATGCATTATACACGTTTCACAACAGTCTTACAACAGCATATTGTTTTCTATTTATTGCAGATAAATAATTTAAATTAGAATTTATAAGGAACTTGCTGCAAAAACAATCATCAGCTGTGGAGGCAGAAGTAACCCATACTGGCGCCATCGAGGCGGAAAATATAAAGTGGGATCAAAATATGATTAAATTATTATTAAATTAATATTTCTGTCGACGTCGAGAATTTTAGAAACCCTAAAATTAAGAACATTCTTTGGATCGAGACGCAATAAGAAAAATTAAAGCAGTTGGTTAGAATACAGTTTGCGATTTTTCTAACAATACAAAGTGATTAGTATATAATTATGTAGACTTCGTTTAAAATACGAAGATTAATTGATAGCGCCTCGAAACTTTTAAAGTTACTTGGACAGCTTGAACACAGTATCCAAAATTGGGATACACTTTTAATTTTTACAATGTCTAAACTCGATAATCAAACAATGTGTGAACGAGAAACATATATGTTATATTTTTAGATAAGCAGTTACCTACTTGGGAAAACTTAAAATTATTTCTTCAAAATCGATTGAAATTTGGAATATAAAAATCATCAAAAACAAAATTTGAGGCGTGATCCTAAACCATTTCTAAGATGTTTGGTTATTCCTGCCATTATTGCAAAGCAATCATTGTACATTTAAATGATCTGATTTCAAACAACTGTCTATCACTGACAGAGGAATTTATAGTTAAAACTATATAAAAATTGCTAAAATATGTAAATTGGGTCTTTGTAGGAAATTTACCATACTCTTTTATACGATAATGCAAATCAGTCAAATGTGACTACTAGAGATAAGCTAAAAGAACTATTATAATAAATATAAATATATAATTAGAATAATTAGCTTAAATCTTCTTTGCTCAGCCATACCACAAATAGTTTTGTCAACACCCGTAATTAAAATTTTTGATCGAAACAGCTAGCCGTACACCGTTCATGTTTTTCTATATTGTGGGTATCAAACATCATTTATTACATTACAACAAGAATCTGTGAAGAGAAATTGGATTTAAAAATACAGCTAATTTATCAGTACATGGCATAGCCGAGACTAGTACAATTACACGTTAACTTGAACCTTCAAAAAAATTGTTGTAACAATTAAAACCATTATTACTATTATTTATCACATTCATGTTATTCGAAATCATAGTTTAGTTTTTAAGGATTTCATTTAGTAGTTATATCAGACTCCTTCGGTAAACGACAAGTTTCTCTTTTGTCTGCTTGGTCTTCCCAGTGGCCGCTTTCTCTACCGGGTTCTCCTCCTATTCCAATTTGACGACATGTTGATCTTGTCTCTTCGCATTATTTTCACTATATCTAGCTGATTATTTAGTTCTTCCAACTCCCTGTTTGCTCTCATTCTGTTTGGCTGTATGGCGTTATTCTTGACTGGTCCATATATCCCTCTAAGAATTCTTCCTTCTGCGATTTTTGATCGGTTCTCATTTTGTTTCGTTATAGTCCATGTTTGTGATGCATACGATTTCCTCTTTGTATTCTGTTGTTCATCTCGTGTGTTATGTTGTTGTCAGAGGTGATTATGACTACCAAATATTTAAACTGGCGAACCCTTTCAAAATTATACCGGTCCATTGTCATGTTTTGTCCTATTCTGCCTCGTCGTTCTGTTTTTGTTGTAGCCATATATTTTGTTTTATTCTCGTTGACGCGCAAGCCAACTTCCTTTCCAACATTCTTTAGCCCAACGGAGTCTTCTTTAACCCTGATAATTGTATTTCCCATTATATCTACGTCATCAGCGAAGGCCTGTATAATGCAGGGACTGTGGTTCCTAAAGAAGATCGCTTCTGTGTTTGTTCTTCGTACGATGCCCTCCAAAGCGATGTTAAAAAGTAGTGGGGATAAAGCATCTCCCTGTTGGAGACCATTGTTGATTGTAAGAAGGTCGACAGTTTTCTTCAAGTCTCACTGCGCTTGTAGTTCCTCGGCACAGCTATTGCGAAATGAATTAGCTTTTCCGGTATGCCCAGTTCTGCCATGGAATTCCGTAACGCCACTGTTATGATGCTATCAGCTGCCTGCTTAAAATCTATAAAAAGCTGGTGTAATGGTTTGTTGTATTCCCAACATTTCTCCATTAATTGCCTAACAGTGAATATTTGATCTACTGTTGATCGATTTTTTCTAAAACCACACTGGTAGTCTATTTGATATTCCACACACGTTCCAATAACATTAGAAAAAAGATATATCATGTGTTAATAAGGGATATACTTCTATAGTTCCCGTAGCACATTTTATTGCCTTTTTTATGTGTGGGTGTTATAACACTTCTTCCCCGGGGGTTGGTACTCCTTCATTTCCTCTAAAGAGATTCGGAATGCTTAGGCAGAACAAAGGATGAAGCGGTAATCAGATTTTCGACCAGAAATTGCATATAAATCTGGCTTTACATGGAAGACATGCAAATTTTACGGAAGAATACCAACTGCTTGATCACATGACCAAGGACACTCAAGACCCGGATAAATGCAGAATAGACTTATTTTATGCCACTTCATGACATATTAAAAGAGGAAAGAAAGATCGGCTACAAAATTGTGTGTGGTTTTCGATGCCCTTGCTTCTTCATCAACCAGTGGACCTATCACTAAACATATTCAAATGGTAAGTGTCCAACCATTCAAGACGATCTCTTGGCTATAATTTTGCGATTTCACAAATTTACCTGCGTTATATTAGCTGATATTCAGAGAGTTCCAGAAGATAGTGTGGCGTTCAACACTAGCCGAACCATTAAAACAATATGTCAATATGGCAGACTTTAGCGTAATTTTTTGGCCTCTTCGAGTTGGCAAATTAATGAAAAACGACAAAGCCAGCAGTAGCAAAAATAATTAAACAAGGATTTTATTATGTATGTAGATGATATACTTATACTGACGATTGAATGCATGCTTTATTTCTGTAAAAAAATGTGAAGATATTGAAAGGCGGTGGTATTGAGCTAAGAAAATAGCATTCTAACAATCCAACTGTTTTCAGAAGACATCAGCCCCAAGGGAACATTTCCATGGAGAATTTAGAGTTTTTTGTTGGCAACGCAAAAACGCCTTCTCGTTCAGGTATTCTAGAAAATAAACATTATTTTGAGTAATTTTGAGGCGAAGTAAGTCCGTCAATTTCAAGAGTCGAATGCTCAATTTAAATTCGTTCCTAGGAGGTGAAGGCGGAAACCAAGTAGGAGGAAGACTTACACATTCATATATTATCCCATTGAAAAGAAGCACCCTGTAGTTTTAAGGAGTAACCATGGAATGACAATCTTACTAGCGGAATATGAACATTTGATATTTAAGCAAGTAGAGCCTCAGCTTTTATTATTATCTTCTATTAGAAATCAAATTTGGCCGCTATCGAACCGGAATTTAACTCAAAACATCGTATGAAAATGTATACAGAGCTACAACTCACAGCAAGTACAGGGCAGTCAATAATGGGAGATCTCTCGCGGAAGAATTATACCTTCAAGTCCATTCATCAATGACAATAACAACTCGTTAACTACCTGCCAAGCGATTGGTACAACTATTCCGCTTATCGAAAAATACTACTCGAATTCTTGTGAACATATTAACACCAAATGGAACACAAAGAATTAGAAGAAAATATCAAAGGAGTTACGAATATTGGTTACGTTACGGTATTATGCAACAGGGGAGTACCAAAGAAGTGTTGGTGCAGATTTTAACTTTGGTTTGAGTCAGACATCAACTCATCGCTGTATACGTGAAATTACTCTTGTAACCTGCGCGTGCATGGTAAATTACCATATTGAATTTCCACGAACATTGCAGGAAAGAAATCATATACGTGTCAATTGCATGATTTGCTTTGGCTTTCATGGAGTAATCGGTGTAACATGATGTATACGGATAAAAACATTTTTTATAAAAATGAATCCTTTTTCAGATGCTATTGCTGGAACACATACCTATTTCAAAAACATCGATGGAGGAACATAATTTCATGAATAGGAAAGGATATCATTCTTTAAATGTTCAGGCAGTATCAGATAGTGACCTTAAAATTACTAGCGTAAATACTAACTTTGGCGGATCAACCCACGACTCTTTTATATGGCGCCATTCAAACTAACCTTCGTCAGTGGTATGAGATAGAGAAAGTTGCTACCTTTTAGGAGATTCAGGGTATCCATTACAAATATAGTTATTAATATCCATACCAAATGCTGTACCAAACAGTGCTCAGAGCAATTACAAGACAGCACATACAACTGCTCGAAATAGCGTTGAACGGGCAATTGATTTATAGAAAATGAGATTTTGATGTATTTTGGGAAGAGCGAACTGCAAGGTATGAATCAAGGTATTAATGGAATGTTCTTTGGTAATTTTACACTCCATATTCTTTTGTTTACAGATTTGTGTTGGACCTGGTGACAACCTGCGTTGCGCTTCATAATTTATGCATAGGCGAAGATGTTCCACTTAATGTTAGATATGGAGGCAGACAATATTCCACGAGATGATTACATTAATAATAGAAATTGTTAGGGTCCAATTAGTTTATTGGACTGATTGCCGGTGAACGGCTTGGTAGGTTTATATTAAAGAACTCGTAACAAAGAAGCAAATTCTGTGTATGTTTATATAATATATGAAAAAATGATAATTTAGCACCAGTCTCTATGTATGTGTATGTATATGCTTGAATATGTTTGCTTTCGTTAGAGATTTTATAATCTCAATTTTATTTAATGTTCGATACGGTTTTCGTAAATGTTTGCTATACACTTTGCACACATATATGTTTGTTTGTATTAGGAACCCACTAATACTTTTTGGTTAGGAGTTGGGAGACCTAGTAGAGTGACTATGGCGTTTAATAGTCAGTCAACGTCTGTCGTAAATACGACCCAACTGTCGAGATCTTCCTTATATCTTTCGTATAATATTTATTTACTATGCCTATTGCTTTCACAGGCCTTGCTTTTCGTATCAATGTGCGTATAATATGAGACCGTAGACCTTGCTTTCCCACAATGGGCGTATAGTATTTATTTGCTATGCCTATGCTTTCGTAGGCTGTGCTTCGCAATTATGTGCGTATAATATGAGTCCGTAGACTTTTCTTTATTTCTATATGCTCATACGTATGTCCGTAGACGATACTTTACTTGGTCCTTTGCCACAGCCCTCTCGCTGTAGGAAGAACATCTTAAACCGCCGATCGTGCTAAAAGGATGACTATACACTGGCCGTCCAATACGTACGGAGCATCCTGAGCCCGAGCACGCGCAGTCGATGAGTGAACTGCGGCGGACCGGCAGTCGTACAGTTGCGGGTCTCGATACGTGAACGTTGCTATGGCATCGGATTACGTACTCGGCATGCTGCAGCTGAGCTAATTTCTGCAGCAACAACGCGCTAATATAGTATACTATTTTTAAAATGCATTTTACGCAAATTGTTTTCTGTTAACGTATTTTTGTTAGCATACACATATATACAGATCCAAATAGATTCATAAGACAATATATACATAAATGCACAATACAAGAATATAATAAAATCAACAAACAGTACATTAAAACATACTAAACTGAAAGATATACATACATACATAAATATAAAAACGAAACATTCTTGATGATTTAGAGTTCGTAACAGAAATGATAGATTATTTAATTTCGGAAGGCTGGCAAAAGATAATGTTGCCCGTTATTTTCAATAGAAGTGGAAATTTTCATTTTTCAAAATAAAATCATAAAAGTAAACACAAATATTCTTTTTATATATTAAACATGGTCCTTCGAGCCCGATCGAACTCAAATATTGATATCGGAGAGTCGTCACACATCGAGAGTTGAGGTTATAACCCGAAAAACAACAGTTAGCAGCTGTAGCACGTGTTGCTCCATCATCGAACAATTGCTAATCAGGAATCATATGAAAACAGAAATAAGGCAAGTGAAATTTTCCCTTCTTTTACCATTCCTTTACTATTATATTTTCAATTCGTGTGAGTATTTTTACAAAGTGACCGATTTACAAGAACAAATTCGTAAACGCGGTACTTTCAAAGCAAAGTTAACCTTATTCTAAAATTATATAGATAACGCAAAGGAAATATTAGAGTCAAATACAGATCTAGATGAAAAGTCAAGTTGCATCTATGAACTCCAGGTACGATTGGACAGAATTGAGTCGCTATTGCAAGAATTCGATGAAATTGAATCAAAACATGAAAATTATGACGAACAGTTTAAAGAGAGGGAAAATTTCGAAACTAATTTTTATAAATATGTAGCAATTGCAAAACAAATTGTGGCTAGTAACAATTCGGGAAATATAATAAATAAATAATGTCAAGTCTCATAACTCTGATCAATCAAAACATAACATTCAACTACCGCAAATATCATTGCTAAAGTTTAATGGGTATTATGAAAAATGGTTGGAATTTTGTGACACATTTCAATCACTTATTCATTGTAACCAAGCTATAGGGGATGTTCAAAGATTTCATTAACTACGCGGCCTCATTAGCGAATTACCCTGCTCGGGTAATACACTCAATAGAATTTTCGGCAGAAAATTACAATATGGCGCGGGAATTATTATGTCAAAGCTTCGATAACAAAACAAAGCTTGTACACAATCATGTGAAAGCGCTTTTCGTTTTGCCAGATTTATCAAAAGAATCCGCTTCAGATTTTCGTAGTTGAATTGATAATATTTCGAAATATCTTCGTTCACTAGAAATTTTAGGTCAACCAACAAAGCATTGGGACGCGTTAGTTATTATAATGGGCAAACTATACAAAGGTACACTTGTGCGAATGGGAAGAGAAAAGAAATGCAAAACTTTTGCCTACATTGAAAGAATTACAAGCATTTTTGAAATCAAAGGCAGATTTGTTAGAAACGTTAGAGATAGGCAAGGTACCTAACACATACAAGGGTATGTCAAAACCAACAAGTAGTAAATATACTTTTAATACTCGTGCAAGGGATATTAGTTGTGGGTTTTGTAAAGGGTAGCATTATATTAGAAATTGCAATGAGAATGTTAAAAAACTAGAATTGCATACATTGCAAGGCAGTGCAGGTTAAGCAAATGCAAAAAATGTCATTCACAACATAATACTTTGTAACACATTGAAAAGCAATCTCAACAAAATGTAGTTGCATTATCTAATCAAACCTCTAATCAGTCCGAAAGCGTGTTACTCGCAACCGTATTAGTTCAGGTAGTAGATTCAAATGGAATTCCACATACGAAGACATCAATATTGGATTCTGCATCACAAGCTAATTTTATCTCCACAGAAACTTGTGACTGACAAAATCAAAAACTTTCATTGGTAACAGAGTTTCTCAGATTCAAACACTTACTCACCAGGAAGATTATGGTCACGTGGAAGAGAGAATAAAATTAAACAGCAAAAGGAACAGAAGTAAAAAGAGAAAGGGTGGGAAAGAGAGAGCTTCCGGCAGCAACGCTAGTATCTCTAACTCGGCGGTAACGTCGCTTGCTCTGCGTTGAACGTATTAAACGTTCTTTGCAGAGGATCGCTTAGAACTTCTAAAAATGGGTAGGTTGTTCTGAGAAGAACGAATAGACCGAATGAACTATAGCGTCAAATCGATGTGCACTTTTTGAATGCTCGGGCAGACCTCAACAATTAACTCCTCACGGACGTACTTATAATAACTTGCGAATTCGTCCTCGAACCTTCAGCGCATTCCGGTCGTATTCTCGTGCTTCCCGTACTATCGCTGCCGCTTCTAGCGGTCGGTGACAGTACGTTCTTGTCCGAATGTGTTCTAGTGGTTTATGGTCTGCGAATTTGGTTCCTCGTAAGTATTGATCGATTTTTTTAATTTCAAAAGATATGGTTAATGCTTCTCTATATCTGATCGAATATTGTTATTCTGCTTCATTTAACTTCCGCGATCTAAAGGCAATTGGTTTCTCTTCACTGTTGCCGTTTATGTGAAAAAGAACTCTAACTCCTTTCTCACTAGCGTCGCACGCAAGGTATAGTAGTTTATTTTTATTGTATGGTATTAAAGCTTTAAGCATTAAGCATAGCTGGCTGGATATGTTCGAAAATATCGTTTTCATAGTAATTCCATTTAACATTTTTCCGTGCCAATCTGTCTAAATCGGCACGTAAGCTTGGAGATTGGGACTAAATCTTTCATAAAAATTTATCAAACCGACAAATTACTTCAACTTTGTAATATTGTATGGTGTTGCAATGTTTCGAATAGCTCCTAATTTACTGGACGTGGGTCTATTTCCATTTTTGCTAAACTGATGACCTAAGTATTCTATTGTGAATTGCGTAAATGTACATTTGTTTAACTATCCGACATGCCTACATCATTTAAACGTTTAAATACGTTTTTCATAAACGTTGTTCACCCATTTGATTAGTTGGCGATGTCGTTATAATAAACAGATACATTGTCAATTCCATTCAGGTTTTCTATAAATCTACACATTTGTTGGTGTATTGAAAATTCCAAATGGTAGTACTATGATATTAAAAATAGCTTTTGTAAGTTGATATTGTAAGGCGTTCACGTTCTGTTATCCCTTTGGGTCTTTTAGATTTGCATGCTTTTCCGTAATTTTCACCTGTATTTAAGAAACTGTGAATTACAAGACGGGTTCTGGTGAAATTTGCTATCTTTGCAATTGACCAATTTTAGTCGCGCCAAGTACGAATTAAACCCATTTCAGCGTTAGTCCACGTGGTATCTTAATATGTAGAAAACAGATTAATATATCAACATTTAATATACCATGTAAAGACTTTATAAAATATTTTCCTTACTTGCACTGTAGTTTGTGTAGGACAAAACTAAAACTGATGACACGGCCTATAATTTTGTCGCACTTGGATGTTTGGTTCTCTCCGAATATTTTTGCTCATCAAGACTTTCGCAATGTCAGTACCAAAAACTCCTACAATCAATCTTATACGTTTGTAACACGAATTGCCTACTGGAATTTTTCAATATAATTCTTGTTTTCCTTAAGATTTATTGGTGGCCTATCCTATTATTGTGGGCTGAATATTTATTACATATCCTCAAATATATTTCTATACTTTTAATTAGTAGTGTATATAATTATGTAAACGGAAACAAGGGATTATCATAATGCAAATAAACAACTTTGGGACTTGTTACTTTGTAGACGTTATTAAATTATCATTTAGATCATTATAAATGGTACTGCTTCATTACGAGCAGTTCAGTTATACTTTAGATTTATACAATTGAATTACTGCTAGTCTTATAACACTTATCTGCTGCTTTTTTTGTATATAATAAGTTATAGTTTCAAAAGTTCTTGTGTTAAAAAAACCGAACCAAGAAAAGAAACCAAAATTATATTCTTTACTCAATTCCAGAATACAGTAATGATCAATTCAAGACAATATTTGTTATTGATAAAATAACATATTATTCCTACCAAAGTGATACTTTGTGCATCAATCGTATCTCAATACTATATTTGTAAAAAGTTACGATATTTTGAAAGTGTAATGAACATGTAAGATGCAATTGCTATCTTCATGTAACTCGTCCATTTGTAATCAAGTTTAAATTAAAATAACAAAACCCATTGTAATTAGCGAATTCTGGTCACTTAATTCATGTATCCTCAAATGATAAGATTAAACTAGAATGTAAACAGCAAGAAGAAATTATTAATCTAAGAGGTACATACTTAATTGAAATATCTGTTGATGCCCAACAATAATATCGTTAAGGTAAATAACAAATATTAAACTTGTAAACACAAATTTTCCGATTTTATTTCCTAAATTAGAACAATGAAATAATTTTGTATCAAAAGCAATACAATTTAATCAAGGAAAGTATTGTAAGTAGTGATGCATTTTGTTGTAAGAAACTTCAATTATTAAAACGTGACAAAAGGAAATCAAGAGGAGACACAGCTGCCTTCTTTTCAACTTCCACGGGATAACCGGTAAGTTGAATCTTCGAGGGGACGAATTACATTGACCAGTATAAAGTAATAGAGAACAACGACAACGCAATCTCAGCGTTCCCATGCCGAGCGCATCGCGTTAGGTCAAGAATATATTATCTTTGTTTGTGTGTTCATATGAATTACACATAATTAAAAATTATTATTCTCTAGTTGATGAAAAAATACCAAATTTTAAAACTTACAGAAACCTGTTTTTAATTTAAAAACACCATATCACAATCGTCAAAGATAATTCGCATTAGTATTAAAGAAATTCCCATATAATTATAGAAATAAATTCAAATGACGAGGAAAAGTCTAAAGAAAATATAATATATACCTATTGAGTGATTGCACCTATGTAATTAATTAATTCTTTTGTAATAAATAATGCAGTTATTTTTGCAATAATCAATTTATTATACGGCTCAAAAGCATATTTAACAAATCGTAGAAGTAATTTTGCATATTTCTAATAGATCCTTTAGTAGAAATTATTTCCTTCCAACTAATTCTCATGCACTATATTTCCGTTGCGGTCAATATATATGTATATATTGCGTTTTGAACCGAGGTGTGTGGTAAACACCCATCTCTTCAGTTCTCGTCCGATCGTCGTCGAGAAAGGACGTGCTTAACAACCCGCCTACCTTGTAAGGAGAAAGTTCTTTGTGTGACATAGTGCAATAGTGAAAGCTAATACGTCATTGTTAGCATTCCCTTTGTTCCTTTGTTAGCTTTTCTGTCAGGTGAATCGTCTAACAAAGGAAATTGGGTATCCTTTGTGTGAAATAAAGGCCGCAGGGCCACGGTTATAGACTCGAGTGCTAAAAACAATAAAACAAAAATAGTGAAGCGCAAATAAATGAGCAATGTTAAAACAATAACGAGGCCTAAATCAGGGCACTCGCGCCAGTCATCGGAGAGCTCCGAGTCCAGCATCGACAGCATCCCGACGCTGGCCGGTAAGGTTGCAAAATTCCTCTCCGAAGAGGACACCAAGAAAAAGTTCGACGCCACCACCGCCAACGACATGAAATCCCCGAACAAAGAGTCCGGCAAGTCGGACCCTCTGCTGAACTACTTTAATGTAGAGGTCTGCAACCGCTATGGGGTGCTAGCGGATAAACGCATGGAGATGGAGGTCCAGGACGAGGAGCAATCTAGGCCGTCGACCTCGACCGCACAAGAGGGTGAGCAGCACCAAAAGCGAAGCGGCACCAGCAATTCGAAACCCCCGGCGCTTTGTTTCATTTCAAGAATGAAGGAACGCTTCCGGGAATTCAAGCAGATGATCAACTCGGTGTCCACGGAGTACTACGTCCAGTTTTCTGGAGAAAACACGCTCGTGTACTTCAAAAAACTGGACGACTACCGGCGTTTTGTGGAACGGTACTCGAACGAAGTGCCACGTACACCCCGCGCGCGGAAAAAACCCTTGCGTACCTCATCAAGGGTTTACACTACGAGTGCGAGTGCGAGGACGTCAAGAATGAACTCCTGGAATTAAATGTGTGTGTGAAAACGGTTGTAAAATTTAAAAATACTAGGCACCCGATATTTATGATAACGGTGCCCAAAAGCGTAACAATGAAACAGCTGCAAGTGCAAGTAAGGTACTTGCAGCACACAAAAATATACTTTGAGCCGCACCGCTCAAAGAAAGACTTAATCCAGTGCAAAAAGTGCCAAGCGTGGGGCCACGCAACGGCGAACTGTTTTCTAAAGGTTACGCGATGTGTGAAGTGCGCGGAGGAGCACCGCTCCTTTCTGTGTAAGAAGGACCGCGAACAGCGGGCGCGTTGCTGCAACTGCGGGGGGGATCATCCCGCCTCCAGTACGCAGTGTCCGGCGTACAAAAAAGCGCTCGCGGAGAAGCAGCGCAAGTCTAAGCCCGCGCAACGCAAAGCCGAGGCGCAGACAAGATACGTCCCCGCTCCGCTACCTACTAGGAACGCGTGGGACCGTCGCGACTTCCCCGCTTTACCGACTAAAGTCGACAAAAGCCGCGAACGTAGCCCCGTGGCCCCCGCGCCGTCAAACCCGCAGACCCGCGAAGTAGTGCGCGCTCCCCGCGGCGTAAACCACGCCCCCCGCGACGCAAGCCACGCCCCTCGCGTACACGTGAGCCAATCACGTACGGCGACCAACCGACGGCAGCCAATAACGAACGCGCGCGATGCACGGGAAACGAGGGACTTGTCTCCGCGCGCGAGTAACGCTACCTCGAACGAAAACGGACTCGGCGGGCTCCGTTACATCAACTCTATATCGGCAACACTAGCGGACATAAACGACATCGTCGACCTGAAGTGGCTGTCAGAAAAGCTCATAGAACTGAAGGAGGCGATGAGCACATGCACAACGCTCGTCGAACTCGCTGAGGCGTTGGATGCTTTCAACAAGCAGTATGTTCCTTAAGATACTGCACTGGAACTGCGACGGCATCTCCACGAAAGTGGAGGAACTGACGGCAGTAGCAAGGAGGGACGGTATACACGTGATCCTTCTCAACGAACTTCGAATCACCGCCAGATTCAAGTTAAGGATCCGTGGATACGTTCCCTACGTCTTGAGGAACAACAACGCTCACGGCGGGGTAGCGGCGTTGATTAGAGAGGATGTGCCTCATCGAAGAGTGGAACTCCGGGACGTGAGGTTGCAAAACGCTGAGGCGGTGGCAGTCCAATTGGAAGACGGCACGACATTGGTGGCGTTTTACAACAGCCCGCAGAAGAGACTCCTGCAGGACGAACTGGAAGCGTTCTTCGCTCTTGGAAGGAAGATCGTCCTAGCGGGAGATTTCAACGCAACGCACGCCATGTGGGGCTGTAACCGCAACAACGCCAACGGCAACACGTTACACCGATTCATCAGCGACAACAACGTAATCCTCCACGATCCCGGGGAATACACCCACTTTCCTCACAACGGAACTTCGCCTAATACGCTGGATCTGGTAGTCACGTCCAACGTTGCCGAAATCTCCAGGATAAAGACCCGAACCTTACCGTCGGATCACGCGGCCCTGGAGTTTTCGGTCAACGGCGTGGAAGCGCCGGCGTGCCGCGTCAGATTGCCAGATTACAGCAGAGCGAACTGGCAGTCCTTCAGGGCTATCCTGAACGAGGTACCTATTGTTAGCGACATCCCGGATATCGAAACGCTCGATACCCTTGTCGCGGCAGTAGGTGCAGCGATCAGGAAAGCCGCCGACAAGACGATTCCCGTCAAAACGGTCGATCCATTTAAGTACAGCGAGCTGCCAATCGACGTCCGCAACCTCATCCGATGTAGAAATCGACTTCGTAAATTGTTTCAACGTACGCGCCGCCGCGAGGACAGAGAGGAGTTTCAGCGGCTGTCCACGGTAATCCGCCGCCGCGTACGCCAACATAGGGACGAGATCTACGAGGAGAGATTGCGCCGCATCAATCCGCGGACGGCTCCATTTGGCGGCTCAACAAGCACCTACGATCGCAGCGAACCAAGATCTACTCGATTGACAACCCTGACGGCACGACAGCCCTGCAGGATAGAGATATCGCGGCAAATCTCGCGGGAGCCTTCGAGGAATACCATAACACCCCGGAAACCGACCCCGCAACAGAAGTACTGGTGGAAGAATCCCTTCGTTCCTTTTACCTACAAAATCCTATCTTTCCCGAAACTTCGCTTGAGTTCCTAACATCCCCCAGGTGTATCCGTAAATACATTTCGAAATCCCCCTCCCTAAAAGCACCTGGGAACGACAACATTCAAAATCACATCCTTAAACACATCCCCCGCAAGACGCTCGCGCAGTTCACTTACATCTTCAACGCGGCGTTAAAACTGCAATACTTCCCCTCCGCCTGGAAAACTGCCACCGTTGTACCGGTTCCGAAGCCGGGCAAAGAGCCGAGATTGGCTACAAGCTATCGCCCGATATCTCTGCTACCGGCCATATCCAAGATATTCGAGAAATCCTGCTGAGGCATGTCAACAAGAACACGAACCAACACAGTGTACTGCCGCCGGAGCAATTTGGTTTTAGACGAAAACATTCGACAAACCACCAAGTTGCTCGGGTTGTCACCGACGTTATTTCGGCGTTTAACAAGAGACAGCATACGGCGATGATGCTTGTGGATATGGAGAAAGCCTTCGACAGGGTGTGGATCGAAGGGCTAATCCACAAGCTAATCGTAAATGGATATCCACCGCCGATTGTCAGGATACTACATAGTTACCTGAAGGACAGACAATTCGCGGTCAAGATTAACAACGAAATCTCCGACCTTAGATCATCCACGGCCGGAGTTCCTCAGGGATCAGTTCTGACTGAGCATCTGAAGCGAGAGCATCACTGCAAGGTACCAGAAGCGCTATATAGTGTTATATAGAAAAAACCATCGTAACAATGGCATCGAAAATGTGTTTCGACAACTTGGATGAGCAAACTTTACGCGAGCTCATCCACAAGGTTATGGAGGTTTACCAAACCAAGTTTGGCAACGCATCCAGCGTAATGTACAGTGGTTTAAGTGTAGTGAACAGTGGACTAAGTGAAGTGAACAGTGGATTCAGCGAGCCCGTTAAAACGGCTAAAAAACGGCGCACTACTTCGTCCGCAGCAAACCCGCAGCCGATTGCAACGCAGAATCGGTTCGAGCTGCTGTCGGACAACGAGGAAGAAGCCGAAGAAATGGAGGAAGGTGATTTTAACGACGAAATCAGCGAGCATAAGGGAACCGAGCAACCGTCCACGTCCGGGCGGAACAAATATGAAGGAACTACGCCAGAGAAACCGGTGCGTAAACAAAAAATTGCACCAATTATCATCAAAGAAACAGCTAAATGGACCAGAACCGCGAATCTCATGCGCGAAAAGCGCATAACGGCAACGAAATGTAAACTCATTAACACGGGAATACAAGTAGAACCGGCGACGGAGGAGGACTATCGCAAGCTGAGTAAGTTGCTAAAAGAGCAAAAAACGCAATTTTACACTTACCAGCTGAAAAGCGAAAAAAAACTAAAAGTGGTGCTGCGCGGCATCACGCAAGACATCACCGAGGACGAAATAAAGCAAGACCTACACGCACAGGAGTACCCAGTGGATAAAATTACGAGGATGAAAGGCAAACAGGGTAAACCATCGCCGCTTGTACTCGTCGAAATCGACCGGCTGTATAAGTCGATATATAACATCACAGACTGCTGCAGACTGGCAGTCAAAGTGGAAGCCCTGCGCACTCGCAATTTGATCGTACAGTGCCACAAGTGCCAGATGTTCGGGCACACACAATCGAATTGCAATATAAATTACAAATGCATGAAATGCGGCGAGGACCACTCGACGCATTTATGTGAAAAACCTAAAACTACGCCCCCGAAATGTGCCAATTGTGGTGGTGAGCACCTTTCGACATACCTAAAGTGTCCGGAGAACCCCAACAACTCAGTCGGCAAGAAATTCATCGACGCCCCCCTGCCAAAGATCAATCCTAGGAATAGGAAAAAAGACAGCGGGCCCAGCAACACCCAGCCCCCGAAAGAAGAACCGAAGAAGACGACGGCCAACAAGCCAGAAGATAAGCTAGCGCTAATTTTAGGGCGCAAGCTACTAAATTTTAATAATACCAACGCCACAGTAGAGCAGCGCATGGAGTTCCTTCGACAAACGGAGGAGTTAACGGCTCTATACAACAAGTAAAAAAAAAAAAAAAAAAAAAAAAAAGGAAAAAGAAACAACCGCAAAACCATATAAAAAAAAACCATCTATGGATATACAAAAAAAAAACAAGGAGCTAAAAATTATGTTCTGGAACACTCAAAGTGTTGCCAGGAAAAAACAAGAACTAAGGGTGTTTCTGGCAGAAAACGACATCGATGTTGCGTTACTGTCAGAAACACTGCTCAAACCAAGTCACAAATTCAGCATCCCGAACTATGTGACCTACAGAACAGATCGTACTACTGGACCAGGCGGAGGTACAGCCGTACTTGTCAAACACAACGTCAAACACCATCAAGTGGCCACACGCACCATAGAAATGGAAACAACAGCCGTTCAGATCCACACAGCACGCGGTGTCGTGGAGATCCATTCGTGCTACGGTCCGCCGGGCTCCGTCTTATCAGAGGCGGATTTCCGTGCGGTCTTTGGAGCGGGTCATCCCACGATATTGGCGGGGATCTGAACAGCAAACACAAAAACTGGAACTCCAAGACTACAAACACGAGAGGGAGACAGTTAGCGAGAATCGCGACCAAGTACGGTCTAACCGTCGAAGGTCCAGAAGACGAAACCCATATTCACATCCCCACCGGTTCCACCGATGTGTTGGACATCGCTGTGGTTAAAAACATCACCACACCGTACCACCTAGAAACAATCAACGACCTGACGTCCGATCACCTACCGGTCGTCATGACCCTGTCGTTGGATAAAAAACTGGCTGCGACAACCACCCACACAACGAACTGGCTGGAGTTCGAAAAACAACTCGACCCCAGACCTGTAATTATAAAACAAGCAAACGACATCGACGACATGGTCCGACAATTCGAGGAGGACATTAAAAAAGCGATGGCAGCGGCCACCAAGGTCAAAACCATATCATACCACGAGAGGATTCCTGACCACATCAAGATCAAGATTCTCAACAAAAAAAAAATATACAAACAATACAAAAGAACCTTACACCCGCACACTAAAACACTTCTAAACAAAATCACCAATGAAATAAAAGAAGACATCGCCGAACTGTACAATCTGCAGTGGGAAAGGAAGATAGACAACCTGGAGCAAGACCAATCTGCCCTGTGGAAGATGGCGAAATCACTTAAGCCAAAATCGGGGAAAATACCCCCCCTAAGAAGCGAGACGGGAATAATTGACGACCCCGGGGACAAAACCGAAGAATTCGCGAACTATTTCGAGGACACGTTCTTGCCGAACAAACCCGCAAACAACGACCTCGAAAAGTTCGCGAATGCTATCAACGGACTAGCCCGTACAGACTACGGCGACGAGCTAGACCCGCCACAGACAACAGCGGAGGAGCTGATCGGTATAATCAAGACGTTAAAAAACCGCAAAGCACCTGGTAGAGACGGCATCACTAACGCCGCAATTAAGCACATGCACCTGGGTGCAATCGATGCACTCAGGGAAATAATTAACGGTGTTCTGAGGTACCAACACTTCCCTCAGATTTGGAAACACGCCACGGTAATACTCATACATAAAACCGGTAAACCTAAGGATAGAACCGACGGATATCGACCGATCAGCCTACTCCCCGGGCTAAGCAAGGTACTGGAAAAAGTCATCCAGAGAAGACTCCTGGAAGTCGTAAGCGAAAAAGATGTCCTACCCGGATTCCAATTCGGATTCAGGCAAGAACACTCCACCACTCCATCAGCTGTTACGTATCACTGAACACGTAACTGAGCACCTAGATAAGTCGACGCCGACGGCGCGCCGTCATGCTCGACATCGAAAAGGCATTCGACAAAGTCTGGCATGAAGGCCTCGTCTACAAATTAAGGCAACATAAATTTCCGGCTGCGCTTAACCAACCTAGCGCAGCACTATCTGAAAGACAGAACCTTCGCGGTTAGAATCGACGACGTAACATCGACAGTTCGCACCACGAAAGCAGGAGTGCCCCAGGGCTCGGTACTGGGTCCACTCCTCTTCAACATATACACCGCCGATATTCCAAAACCGACGACTTGCCAACTAGCCCAGTTCGCTGATGACACGGCAATATACTACAGCCACAGGAGCACGAAATCAATTCACTTGCGACTTCAGGAATACGTAGAAACCGTCACTAAATGGTACGATCAATGGCGTATCAGAGTTAACCCAGCAAAAACACAGGCGATCCACTTCGTACATCGTTCGAGAAGGAAGAAGCCGGACCCCATCAAACTAAACGGTACATCCATTCAATGGAGCAGCACCGTCAAATACCTCGGAGTTATCCTAGATAACCAACTTACGTACTCGTCGCACATAGCCGAAGTAAGAAAGAAAATCTGCATTGCATCCAAAACTCTGTACCCATTGATCAACCCACGAAGTAAACTTTCTTTGGAGAACAAAATTAAGCTGATCAAGGCGACTATGGTACCTATAGCCACCTACGCCGGGGAACTATGGCACCAAGCGTCTGATCAACAAAAACACAGAATTCAAGGCCAAATAAACAGAATTATCCGTCTCGCGACGAACGCCCCACGGTACATGACGAACGAAGACCTACACGCGGAGTTAGAACTGGAGACCCTAGACGCTATCGTCTTAAGAAGAACAAACGACACCATACAAAGGACGAAGGCACACCCCAACGAAGAGGTAAGGAAGATCGTGAAACCAACCAGAAGACTGAGAAGAGACGGCGTCAAGCAAATAAAAAGAAGAGCAGAAGAAAAAGGCATAACGCTTCAACCACCGAAAAGAAGCAAACACACACACGCAACAACATAACACAAACAATTGTAACACAATCCACACAGGCCCTAAACAAGGGGAAAAGAAAAAACAATGCAATTTGTAAAATGAAAATAAAATAAATAAATCAACCGTACCCATAATATAGACGAAGAGGAAATGGAGGCAACTCCGACCCTCGCAATAGAAAAACAACCGACCCAAGCGCCGCGAAACACGTGCAAAAGTTCTACGCCCACACTAGAACACACGTGAACCCGATCGTGGCCGGGATAACGACGGCACCCCCCGGCAAACATCCACATATCTTCCCGGGCCAAGAGGAGCTGCAGTAAGGCACCCGCCTTCCAACCTCCCCCCCTCGGGGCCACCACAAATGATAAGGGGTTTTTTAACCTTTTCCCCTACAACGGAGTGATGTGCACGCGAGTGAAACCAACGCAAACGATAGTGCGATCGAGCTGTGCCCGCGCGCTGGCTCGCACGGTGCAGTGACACTAGCGACCGCAGACGAACTCACGAACCTTTAGTGTGTGAAATAATATAATAAATAAATTGTAAATACGTCTAGTATAGGAAAATTTAATATAATATAAAAAATGATATAGAATAACATATTGTAATATGTATTGTAAATATGTGAACAATAAACGTCTTTTCTTTCTTTCTTTCTTTCTTTCTCGTCCGATCGTCGTGGAGAAAGGACGTGCTTTACAACCCGCCTACCTCGAAAAGAGAAAGTTCTTTGTGTGTCATAGTGCATTAGTGAAAGCTAATACGTCATTGTTAGCATTCTCTTTGTTCCTTTGTTAGCTTTTTCCGTCAGGTGAATCGTCTAACAAAGGAAATAGTGTATCCTTTGTGTGAAATAAAGGCCGCAGGGCCACGGTTATAGACACGAGTATTAAAAACAACAAAAGAAAATAGTGAAGTGCAATTAAATGAGCAATGTGAAAACCATCACGAGGCATTCGCGTCAATCTTCTGAGAGCTCCGAGACCAGCATCGATAGCATCCCGACGCTGGCCGGAAAGGTAGCTAAAATTCTCGCTGAAGAGGACGCCAAAAATAGATTTGACGCTGCCACCAACGGTATGGAATCCTCTAGCAAAGGTAAGAAGATCTCCAGCAAGTCGGACCCGTTGATACACTACTTCAACGTGGAAGTCTGCAACCGATACGGTGTGCTTGCGGACAAAAGCGCAGAAATGGAGGTCCAGGAAGAGGAGCAACCTCAGCCGTCGACCTCAACCGCGCAAGAAAGGCAGCAGCAAGAAAAGCGCAGCGGCACTGATAAAGCGAAACCTCCGGCGCTGTGTTTCGTGTCACGCATGAAAGAACGATTCCGCGAGTTTAAACAAATGCTGAACGTAGTGTCCACGGAATACTACGTTCAGTTCTCGGGCGACAACACGCTTGTCTATTTTAAAAGAATAGAGGACTACAGGCGTTTTGTGGAACGGTACGCGAACGAAGTACCGTTCTACACATACACCCCGCGCGCGGATAAAACCCTGGCGTTCCTTATTAAGGGACTCCACTCGGAGTGCGAGTGTGATGATATAAAGAATGAACTCTTAGAATTAAATATAAACATTAAATCGGTAGTGAAGTAGTAAGTAGTAAGTTTAACACTAAAAACCCGATTTTCATGATAACAGTGCCGAAAACGGTTACGATCAAACAGCTGCAAGTACAAGTAAAGTACTTGCAGCACACGAAAATTTATTTTGAGCCGCACCGCTCAAAAAAGGACATAATACAATGTAAAAAGTGTCAGGCTTGGGGACACGCCACCGCGAATTGTTATTTAAAGGTGGCGCGCTGCGTTAAGTGTGCGGAGGAGCACCGCTCCTTCATGTGCACGAAGGACCGGGAGCAGCCGGCGCGCTGCTGCAATTGCGGCGGAGACCACCCTGCCTCAAGCACTCAGTGCCCCACCTACAAGAAAGCGCTCGCTGAAAAGCAGCGCAAAACTAAACAAAGACAAAACCCGCAACGGAAAACCGAGGCGCAACCGAGATACGTTCCTGCCCCTTTACCGGCGAGAAATGCGTGGGACCGACGCGACTTCCCCGCACTTCCCACTAAAAAGGAGATAATCCCTGAACGTGGACCCGCGGCACCTGCGGCGAGGTATACGCGAACCCGCGAAACAGTGGGCGCTACCCGAGACGCAAACCACTCCCCCCGCGTACGCGTAAGCCAACCAGAATCGACGGCCAACCGACGGCAGCCAATGCCGAACGTGCGCGAGGCACGTGAAACACGCGACTCGACTCCGCGGTCGACCGACGAAACCGCGAAAGAAAACGGACTCGGCGGGCTCCGTTACGTGAACTCAATCTCGGAAACTCTGGAGGACATTAATAATATTGTCAACCTGAAGTGGCTGGCCGAGAAATTAATTGAACTGAAGGAGGCGATGAGCACTTGCAAAACGCTCGTCGAACTCGCTGAGGCGTTGGATGCTTTCAACAAGCAGTATGTTCCTTAAGATACTGCACTGGAACTGCGACGGCATCTCCACGAAAGTGGAGGAACTGACGGCAGTTGCCAGGGGAGGGTATACACGTGATCCTTCTCAATGAACTTCGAATCACCGATCGATTCAGGCTAAGGATCCGCGGATACGTTCCCTACGTCTTGAGGAATAACAACGCTCACGGCGGAGTGGCGGCGTTGATTAGAGAGGATGTGCCTCATCGAAGAGTGGAACTCCGGGACGTGAGGTTACAAAACGTCGAGGCGGTGGCGGTCCAATTGGAGGACAACACGGTGCTGGTGGCGCTCTACAACAGCCCGCAGAGGAGGCTCCTGCAGGACGAACTGGAAGCGTTCTTCGCTCTCGGTAGGAAGGTCGTCCTGGCGGGAGATTTCAACGCGACGCACGCCACGTGGGGCTGTCACCGCAACAACGCCAACGGTAACACACTGCACCGCTTTATAAATAATAACAACGTAATCCTCCACGATCCCGGAAAGTTCACACACTTTCCTCACAACGGAACTTCGCCCAACACGCTGGATCTGGTAATCACGTCCAACGTTGCCGAAATCTCCAGGATAAAGACCAGAACTTTACCCTCGGATCACGCGGCCCTGGAGTTTTCGGTCAACGGCGTGGGAGCGCTACAAGCTATCGCCCGATATCTCTACTACCGGCCATATCCAAGATATTCGAAAAAATCCTGCTGAGGCATGTCAACAAGTACACAAACCACAACAGCGTACTGCCGTCGGAGCAATTTGGATTCAGACGAAAACACTCGACGGACTACCAAGTTGCTCGTGTTGTCACAGACGTTATTACGGCGTTCAACAAGAGACAACACACGGCGATGATGCTTGTGGATATGGAGAAAGCCTTCGACAGGGTGTGGATCGAAGGACTAATCTACAAGCTAATCGTAAATGGATACCCGCCGCCGATTGTCAGGATCTTACATAGTTACCTGAAAGACAGACAATTCGCGGTCAAGGTTAACAACGAAATCTCCGACCTTAGATCATCCACGGCCGGAGTTCCCCAGGGATCAGTACTGTTCAACCTATACACGTCGGACATTCCTAAATTCCCCAATAACAGTATCGCCACATACGCGGACGATACTGCTATATACGCACACTCCTTCTCACAGATCACCGCTGTGCAGAAATTACAAAATCAAATCCCGTCCTACGAGCGATATCTTTCCACCTGGAAACTTACCGCCAATCCCTCCAAATCCTCAATTATCCTCTTCACCCGACGCACTAACCCCGTCCATATCCCCCGCTATCACTCCTTCTTCAACACCCCCCTAGTCGCCTCAAACGAGGTCAAATACCTTGGAATAGTACTGGACAAGAGATTAACGTTCAAAAACGCCGTAAATAACAACGTCAAGAAGACGAACGCTGCGATTCGTAGGCTGCTGTATATACTCATCAACAGAAGTGTCAGTATAGAGAATAAGCTTCTCCTATTCAAGGCGGTGCTTAGGCCTATACTGACGTATGGAATGCCGTGTTGGAACAAAGCGGCAAAACATCACCTGCAAAGATTGCAGGTGATGCAGAACAAATGCCTACGATTGGCTCTGGGTGCGGACCGATACACGCCAATCCGAGAGCTGCATCGGGCCGCACATGTGGATACGATCGTGGAATTCGCCGCGAAAAACGTGCAAAAGTTCTACGCCCACACTAGAACCCACGTGAACCCGTTCGTGGCCGGGATAACGACGGCACCCCCCGGCAAACACCCACACATCTTCCCGGGCCTAGAGGAGCTCTAGTAAGGCACCCGCCTTCCAACCTCCCCGCTCGGGACCAGCAGAAATGATAAGAGGTTTATGAAACTTTTTCCCCTACAGTTTAGTGAAATGCTCGCGAGTGTATTAAACGCAAACGATAGTGCGATCAAGCTGTGCCCGCGCGCTCGCTCGCACGGTGCAGTGACGCTAGTGACCGCATACGAACTCACGAACCTCAGTGTGTGAATTAATATAAGAACTAAATTGTAAATACATATATTATAGTATAGGAAAATTTAATGTAACATGAAATTGTGTTTATTGTAAATATGAGAATAATAAACGTCTTTTCTTCCTTTCTTTCTCGTCCCATCGTCGTTTCGAAAGGACGTGCCTGATAACCCGTCTGCTTTCACAAGTAGAAAGTTCTTTGTGTATTGGCGAAAGCTAATACGTCAGAGATAGGTGTTTCTTTGTTCCATTGTGAGTATTTCTCTACGATGAAACGTTTTAACAAAGACACAGTGCTATAGTGAACAATAAAAGGCCACCGGGCCGTGGCTTTAGCCGCGAGTCGCGAAAGTACATTAAAAACCAGTGTAGTGCTACAAATGAGCAATGTGAAATCCATCACGAGGCATTCGCGCCAATCTTCTGAGAGCTCCGAGACCAGCATCGATAGCATCCCGACGCTGGCCGGAAAGGTAGCTAAAATTCTCACAGAAGAGGACGCCAAAAATAGATTTGACGCTGCCACCAACGGCATGGAATCATCTAACAAAGGTAAGAAGATGTCCAGCAAGTCGGACCCGTTGCTACACTATTTCAACGTTGAAGTCTGCAACCGATAGGGTGTACTTGCGGACAAAAGCGCAGAAATGGAGGTCAAGAAGAGGAGCAACCTCAGCCGTCGACCTCAACCGCGCAAGAAAAGCAGTAGCAACAAAAACGCGGCGGCATCGACAACGCGAAACCTCCGGCGCTCTGTTTCGTGTCACGGATGAAAGAACGATTCCGCGAGTTCAAACAAATGCTGAACGTAGTGTCCACGGAATACTACGTTCAGTTCTCGGGCGACAACACGCTTGTCTATTTTAAAAGAATTGAGGACTACAGACGTTTTGTGGAACGGTACGCGGAAGTGCCGTTCTACACATACACCCCGCGCGCGGATAAAACCCTGGCGTTCCTTATTAAGGGACTCCACTCGGAGTGTGAGTGCGACGATATAAAAAATGAACTTTTAGAACTAAATATAAGCGTTAAATCGGTAGTGAAGTTTAAGAACACTAAAAACCCGATCTTTATGATAACAGTGCCGAAAACGGTTTCGATCAAACAGCTGCAAGTACAAGTAAGGTACTTGCAGCACACGAAAATATATTTTGAGCCGCACCGCTCAAAAAAAAGAGATGATACAATGCAAAAAATGTCAAGCGTGGGGACACGCCACCACGTTGCTAGCTTCTAGAAGATTCGGGGTATCCATTACAGTTAACTTATTAACACATACACCAAATGCTGCACCAAACAGTGCTCAGCGCAATTACAATGCAGCACATTCAACTGCTCGAAATATCGTTGAAAGGGCAATTGGTTTATTGAAAGAGATTTGGCTAGATTTTTAAAGAGGGGACTGCAAGATATGAACCAAGGTATAGAATATTTTCTGATAATTTTACACTCCCATGTTTTTCTGTTTACAGATTTGTGACGGACCTGGTGACACACTGCGTTGGGATTTATCATCAATGCATAGACGAAGATCTTCCACTTAATGCAAATATGGAAGTAGACAATACTCCACGGGATGACTACATTAATAATGGAAACGATAAGATTATTTAATATCTGAAGACAGGCAAGAGATAAAGTTGTTGCATGCTATTTTCAATGAAAGTGGAAATTACACAAAATTCACAAATTGTTTTTTCATAACATCAACACTTTCATTAAAGTTTTCCCCAGATGTAATTTCCATCTCTTCTATAGAATTTAATTGAGCTGGCACACTGCTCATTGTATTTGATAAATTGTTTATTGCCTTCGACAATGTGTGGGTCGACGGCTTATTTCATAAACTCACGACTTCCCGCTGTCTCTAATCAGGATACTACACAGCACCTGCAAAGGCAGACAATTCGCGGTTAAGGTGAACGCGCAACTCTCTGAAATGAAGCGCGCAGTAGCAGGAGGGGTCGCCAAGAGGTCAGTCGTCGGTCCAGTAATGTTCAATATTTATACATCGGACCATTCCCGAACTTCTCAATAATAGAATCGCAACATACACATATGACATTACAGATTACATCCCTGCGGATATACACAAATTACATCTCTACAAATGTTACAAAACCAAAAGCTGTTCTACGAACGCTATCTCAGCTGCTGGAAGCTGACAGCTAACCCCTCCAAATCCTCTGTCATAGATTTTACCCGATGTACGAACTCCGTACACATTCCCTAGTACCCTATACTTTCGTTAATACCCTTTAACCGCCACGAATGCCGCAAAATACCTCGTATAGTATTTAGACAAGTGACCGATTTTCAAGAATGCCGTCAACAATAACATCAGCAAGACCAACGCAGTGGTTCGTAGGCTGCTATACATCTTAGTCAACAGACGTCAGTAGAGAAAACAAGCTACTCCTACTCAAAGCGGTCTTGATCAATCCTGACCTACGGTATATCCTGTTGGAGCAGAGCAGCTAAGCATCACCTGTAGAGGCTGCACGTGATGCAGAATAAATGTCTTTCGACCGACATCAATATGTTGCAATGAAGCACCTGGAGCCCTGGCGGGCCTCACGCACTACCTTGTGGGACACGGTCCGTTCCCAGAATATCTAAACGAAAGAGGCCTAAAGGAGACAACAGTTGGAACGGCCAACCATGTGCTTTTTGAGTGCCCATCGTTACGTGGCGTAGCAGATGTGCGAAGAGACACCCTACGAGGTGTGGACACAAGACGACCTCTGCGATAACGTGACTTGTTCCATATACTGGATAGGTTAGCAAGGAAGATGGCCAATCACCTGGAAAACAAGTATCTAAACCGGACGTGACGTTACCAACCGATTTGTGACAAACAGGATGTAACGATGAACTAGACTTAACCATTACTACACCTTCATATACTTTTCCCCAAAAGACATTTTGCGTGACCCTTGGCACTGACGTTGTTTGGAGGAAAATGATTCCAGTGACCGTAGTCGCTGATGTACCGGCTTCCAGACAACTACCAGAGCTCAGACTACGGTCTACTAACAGTACTAACATTTGTCTTAAGTTCTTTAGTTGATTAAGGCATGAACTTTTTAATACTAACCCTTTTATCTTCTAGGTTACTTTTACAATACTTTAAATCTAAGGGCATGTACATGTAGGCATGAGCAAGGATTCACACTTTTCAAAATTCTCGAAATTATTTAGGGGTTACCTACCTGGGACCTTGTTAAACAACTTGAGCACCGGCCTCCTCGAGGTAGGGACAAGAACAAAGTCTGGGCAACTGCAATTTGCAGCAATAAAAATCCCAGACGCGAGTAAAGGGGCTCAGTTGAAGATTCCGACCAACCTCAACGATTTTTTGAAATCTAAACAAATACTACTTCTTACTTACTTTGGCCTGAAACTATACTTAATTTGAATCTGTAAATCTTCTTTCTGCCTGCATACATGCTCTAATTACGATCCGTGTTTAATTTCATATGATAACGGGTTGCTAATATAGTAGTTAATGAAAAAGGAAGTCCTTCAACCTTCAACCGAGTCGCGAAAAACAAAAACAGGTGAAATGTTTACTGATAACATATTACGCTTCGATAATTATGAAAAAAGGTTAAACGTATCATTTGTTGTTTATGCAGATTTCGAGTGTATTCTCCAAGTTCAATCATGTAGAAGCAATCCATCCTTGAACATATTCCATATAATTTTGCGTACCAAATTGTTTGCGCATTTGATTATAGTTTAAAATAAATTTGACGAATCCTGGTTTAGATTATCCGAAAGCATTTGCCGCAAAGTTGATAGAACAATATATGAAAATTTTTAGACACTGATGCTATACCAGTGTTTACTGTTGTACTAAGAAAATTGTCCTTGACAATTATATAGATCAAAGGAAAACGCCGAAAGATATCTGCCTTAAAATACGACTTTTAAATGGTTTTCGTTTCATGGCATCTTCTATCGACAAGTTCACTAAAAATTTATCTCCCGGTCCTATGCAAAATGTTAGGTCTGCTTTTAGCAATGATGGGCAATTCAATTTAATTCAGCGGAAAGATATTTCTCTTTATCAATATACAGATACCTTCGAACGATTGCAAGAATCAGCGCTACCTTCGAATGATGAGATTTTTAACGGAAGAAAATATTTCCAATTGCGATTATTCGGGAAAAACGCGAAAAATTGCTAGTTGTATCCAACCTAAAATTTTTCTTAAGTCGTTGTTTTATGAAACCAAATTGCCCAACGTATTATGTCATAAATTATCAACACGTGCGATATAAACGATTTGAGTCACAAACTAATCTCGTGCCAACAGTCATTAAATATCGTGTTAGGTCAAATTTATATAATCCAAGTAAAACGCTACTTACCCAATCATTTAATTTCTAATATCTATAATCATAAAAAGCGCGGATTATTCAACGGCCTCGGAATTGCTTGGGAGTGGTTAACCGGATCACTAGACGCTGATGATGCTGAATATTATGAATATAATTCTAGAAGACACTGCGAGAATGAACGAAACCATTCAATCCTTAATGAAAGTGATATTCAAATTATTTCATCAAATCTACTATATCAAATTTCAATGAGTTAATAGCAACTCTACAAGCTAATGAACGAATCTTTAATCAGAACATTCGCAAATGCAATACATAGCAAAACGATAGCGTTAGAAAGACTAAATACCACGACTAGTCACATTGCTCTATTACCTTACGTGGTTAACGAACTGAGTAAGTACAACACAGACAGTATTAGAATTAAATGCTACCAGTCCCAAGAAACACCCGATCACAATATGAAATAAGATTTTTTAATCGCAAGCTGATTATTTCAAGAACACCTAAAAAGGAAGGCAAACGAGGGATTTTGGATGAGCAATTTATCCTTTTTGTGAAAATCATTTTACTAAGCCAACTCCAAATTTGTTGAAAGTGCAATGGAAACTAGCAAAAAGAAGTATGCACAGCTATAGATATACAGATGAATTTAAACAATTCGCCCTAAATATATATTTCCTGGACCCAAAAATGTATAGATTTTTATGCAACACCTTTAATCTGCTAACGAAATCAACTTCAATTTGTATTTGGCGTAACCGGTGCAAAAGTAGCAATGATGACAGATGAGGCAAAGCATTGCGTCTTATGTATAGACGAAATGTCGTGAAGACATCTTTGTTTTATAACAGGACCAACAAAGAGACCATTGGATTTCAGGATTTCATTGAAAAAACATATGTTCCAGTCGGTTATGTTTTAGTAATATGGTCACACTTCCTTATTGGGACACCATGTTCTGTTGAGGAGTAAAAGGTAATTATATGTAGGACAACCAAGAAACTGTTAGATACTGGATTAAGGATACAGGCTATTGTCTCGGATCAAAGGGCCAATCTTCTAAAATTTGCAAAGAAAGTTGGCGTTTCAGAAGCAACAATATTTGAAATTGAGGATACCTAAATATTTTATTTTATTGCTACAAAAGCTTTTCAGTCTTCCATTAAGAACAATACTGAGTGTACTAAATAAAACTTCGTTTCAAACGGGCATAAATGAATGCCTAATAATGTCTCTCCAAGTAGCAATTGCAAAGGTGAAAGTTAAAGATAAAATGTGTACTCTAATTTGGGACAAAGCGAGAATACAACAACAATTGATTATAAAAAGAAGCGATTGCATGTGTGAAATGGAGATTTTTAAAAAATGAATAAGAAATTGTAGCATCCACATCATTTATTAAAGGGGTTCCAAAACAAAGTTTTGAAGACAGATGTCAATTTTCAATAAAAATTCGATACCTTAGGTGCATTGTGAAAGGATATTATTTCGTTATACAAAATGGACACCGGGGATCATGACGTAAAACGTTTAGAAGTTTTGCAAAAAAACGATGCAGGTGAAAATAAATGTATAAGGAAAATCATTTGACAAGTGGTACTTCCTTACCGATTCATGAATTCTGGAACGCTTATCCAACCAAATACATTTTTCTTAATATCTCAAAAATGCAACAATGTTGTACATACCCATTTATCACATTTATGTATCAAAAAATTTATACAAGAAACACTTTATATTTATGGTAGATACATTTTATTGTAAAGATTGCATTGTAAGGATTTGCATTCAAATTTTGTTAAATTTTTCCTTAAATTTTATATACACATGTAGGCTACTAATATAAATAATATATTGAAAGTGGATAAAGGATATTAATGATTCTATAACCAAATGTTGTGACTAAGTACTTTGTTTGCAGTGAGGAGATTACGAAGCCTAAAGCAAGGCACTCGCGTCACTCCTCAGTTAGCTCCGAGTCCAGCATCGGCAGTATCCCGACGCTGGCCGGAAAAGTTGCGAAAATCATATCCGAAGTGAAAGCTTGACGCCACCGCCGATGTAATGGCGGCGTCAGCAAATAAAGCGTCAGAAATGTCCAACAGCAAACCAGACCCTCTACTGCAGTACTTCAACGTCGAAGTCTGCAATAGATACGGAGTTCTGGCAGACAGGCACGAAAGTATGGACACCCACGATGAAGTGCAGCCCCAGCCATCAACATCCGAGGGTGAATAACAGCATCAGCTCTGCTTCGTCTCGCGGATGAAGGAGCGTTTCCGCGAATTTAGGCAAATGCTGAACGGTGTGTCCACAGACTATTATGTGCAGTTCGCGGGCGAAAATATCCTAGTGTATTTCAAGAAGCTCCAGGACTACAAAAGTTTTATTGAGCGGTATTCGAACGAAGTGCCGTTCTTCAGCTACACCCCGCGCACCGACAAAACCCTGACGTTCCTCGTTAAAGGCCTCCATTATGAGTGCCAGTGCGACAATATCAAAAACGAACTGATTGAACTCAACATCAGCGTAAGATCAGTAGTAAAATTTAAAAATACTAGGTACCCGATCTTTATCTAAAACAGTAACGCTGAAGCAACTACAAGTGCAAGTGAGGTACTTGCAAAAGACGAAGGTCTACCTGGAGCCGCACCACTCTAAAAAGATCATACAATGTAAAAAGTGCCAAGCGTGGGGTCACGCCACCGCGAACTGCTACCTTAAAGTGACGCGTTGTGTCAAGTGCGCGGAGGAGCACCGTTCCTGTATGTGCAAAAATGACCGGGAGCAGCGCGTTGCTGCAATTGCAGTGAGGAAGTTTTTTCCTATGTCATTGTTTTGTCGTATTCGTATAAGGCAATCTATCTATTCATTAGACGACCTTTCTCTAGCACTGTTGCTGAAAAAGGAAGCAAGATTTTGCGCTTGTCCCACAGACAAAGATCTACTTGGTTTGATTTTATTAGTAACAGACAAGGATATACTAGGATATACTATCGCATTATTCAAGTTATGTAAACTGTTTACCTTCTAACGTTTGTTTTCGGTTGTCAAATGTAGGTTAGCATCGTGTTTGTATTTTCAGCTTAATATTTATAATTACGTTTCACCCTTTTTTCTTACTCTCTGTCTGCATTTTACGAGTAATTGTTCTTTTCAGAACACAGACTACGACTATAAAGTCTTTAGTAAGTTATATTGAATAAAGACAATGCATCGAACAATTAATGTTTTTACTATTGTTACAGAGAATGCCTGGAAAGCGGTTGTATTGCAAGGCCCAGGAGCTTTGCTTAACCTTCTGGCATATTCTAAAAGGAAAAAGAGAACGGGGCCCTATCTTACCTTTGAATGCTGTTTATGTGGTAGATATCGTAACACATCCACAATTTTATTTACAAAGAGTGTATTGTTGTAGAGAGGAAGCGAAGCACTTGATGTGACTCGACAAACTGTGCTGTCAAGAAGAGGAAATTTCAAGTATTAAACCCAAAATAAGTGATCTATGAGGGACAACAAAAATGGAAGTGCGAAATGGTGTTTACAACATGTATCAACAAAATAACAATAGTTATATAATTGGTTTATGATTTTGTTGTGAAAATATTGTTTTAGGGAAACACCTTACTTTACAAACCCTTAAGGATGAACTTAAGACCAAAGCCTTGTTCTCTTGATACCTTAAAATAACATTAAATAATGAAAACGATGTATGTTGTTCTGTTAATAAGAACGATTGTTTGTTACATGGAACGTGGAGGCAATGGTTAGATGACTTAATTGGAATATAAACATACACTAAATGTCACTTATTAAAAATAGATATTCGACCCAAATCTATTTTAATCCTTTACATATTGGTTCATATTGCGATGAAACGTGGATACGGAGAAAAGATGGCGTACGTATTACAGTCGTCTATGTATGAAGAGCAGAGAGGTAGACATAAAGGCCGAAACATTAATAAAATTCACAGGGAGATAAAGTACGAGGTTATCTATGGAATACAAACACTCTAATTCCCTACAAGGAAGAAATTTAATGTGATACAATCCGCTAAGAAAGTACTCGTGACTATAAGGGACGTGCAAGGAGTAGTGCTGGTGGACCGATATATTGGTCTGTTCACCGATCACCAAAGCGACCATGTCCGTTGTCCCATTTACCAATCTCAAGAGAAATTAATCACCTCAATGGTTAGTCCATGTAAATGATAGTCTTCTATGAAGAAATCATCTCAACTTCGGCGCAAGATGACTGCGAGTGAAGCTTTGGAAAGAAACTAGTGTAATAGTGTACGTGCGCGAAGTTTATTAACATTTAACAAATCATTGATTTCTTACTTCTAGTGACATTGACCGGAAAGAGTGCCAAGTAAGAATATCAATCTATCCCATACATAAGTAAACCTTTCGAAGCAATTTCGAATACTATTTAAAGGTAAAACAAGATGCTAAGTATTAAACTTATTTTATTGCGTAGTATATATATTCTTTTGCTTGTTTGAAGTCAAGTATTAGTTTTTCTGCCTAATGGGAATAAGCACATTAATTACAACAATTATCCGAACCAGAGAGAGACTTTACTTGGCGTTACAGTGTTAACGCCAGTCCTTTGGACTTTAGAGACTTATATCATGACTGTACAAATGTTGAGGGTAAAGATGCTTTCCATGTAACTATTACACGTATTGGAAATTTACTAAACAAAGATGATCGTGTGCAGAAACATAATACTGGCAACAAAGAAATTTGTGATGGATTTTTATAAATATAATAAAGTAGATTAATAAAAATATAATTTACAGAATACGTAGATGAATACAATTTAGAAAATTTGTCATGTTCTACCAACGACGGTACACTTTTCGTTACCTTCATTTCATCTTCATGTATATACATACTGTAATAGAAATTTTAATGGGACATCTTCCTTTTTCGTATGTCCGAAATTGTTCTATTTTACTTGTACTTACCATTTCATTTGCTTATTTTCTCAATTGTGATTTTTTCTTAAATCATAGAAGATTTCTTTATTTATTGTCGATTGCAGTTTTTCAATTAAACCAGTATTTAGTATTAACTCCCAAAATTAATTTTCATTCTTACGAGGGTAACCTAAACATTCGATAACTAACTACGAGATGGCGTTGTGTGAAAGCAATCTTTGATACTATTGTATAGCTGAATGTTTCAATGACATATGTGTTAACCTTCATGTCGATCTGTCAAGTTTGTTGTGTACATGTGTGCACAGTTTTGGCCCTTTTTAAAAATGAACAATATTGAAATTCCCGCAGTGATTAAATACCTGTCGAAAAGGTATTTTTCGCCGAAAGAAATTCATGCTGATATAGCAATGTGTTAGGCAAGGATGCTCCTTCTTGCAAATGGATGAGTGAATTTAAAAAAGGTTGTACGAGCATAAATGACTATCCCCGTTCTACACGCCCAAAAATAGCCACTTCTGCAGAAAGTATGCGAAAAGTTTCAAAATTTGTGAAGTTGATCGCCCATAGATATTGCTAAGAACACAAACATCTCCAGTGAACGGGTGACGTACATTTTCAATGATAAATTAGACATGTCTAGGCGGTGTATAAGATGGGTGCCGTGTGTGCTCACATCACCACAAAAACTCCAACGCGTGGACAACTGATTTCTTGCGCCAATTTGTGACTTGCGATGAAACATGGATGCACCACTACACACCCACTATAATATTGTATAGATGGTATCATATCTGATGGAATGCAAGTCTCCTCTAGAATATGAATGGCCATTGATCACCATCGTTTGTTTTATTGAACAGTCCATCTTAACGAATTACTACACTCACATACAGAATGGTTACTAAAAAAGTATGAAGGTGAATAAGAAAGAAAAGCCATTTGGTCCACCCAAACCCAGCATCTCAGTAGATCAGCTTTTTGTAAATTATACAGGGGCGCCCCAACAAGATAGAATAATAAACATCAATAGAAATCAAGAAATCAATCAAAGTCCTAAAAGATGAAACAATAGTCGTTTAAGGGAGCAAAAAAAAGAGGCGGAGATAAATCTCATTACATATCTCAAAACCAAACGTACTTGATTCTCTGCAGGTATGAAAAACATTTGTTGCCCAAGAATTCGCAAAATATTTAGATGAAATTATCACCAATGAGTTTCAAGATGACATTGATCCACTTCCTGAGTATTCCGTTTAACAGTGTTCGTCTTCTAGATACAAGTTTAGGATAGAAATTAAATTTTAAGTGTAGTGGTAAGAAATATATAATAAGAAAAATAATAATATAAGTTGCGCAAGTTCTCATTGTTTGTAAATAGATTACGCCAGCAATAAGTGTTGGTCGATTTCGACATATCCAAAAAGTTATAAACCAAGCTTAGACATATGGTAAACAAACAGTTTTGACACAGTAGTGATTTTGTTTTGGCGTTATATACTTTTGAATGAAATTTTGCGCTAAATAATCACCATTTGCGGAAGTGTTGATTTTCTTCTTTCATTCAAGAAAAAAACGGCGACTGAAGCGCATCGAGAACTCTACAAAGTTTACGGAGATGCTGCTCTAAGTGAAACAACGTGCTGTAATTGGTTCCGTCGTTTGAAAGACGGTCATTTCGATGTGAAGGAAGCCCCAAAGTCTTCGAAGACGCTGAATTGAGGGCAATGCTCGACGAGGATCCATGCCAAACGCAACAAGAGCTTTTATCAGCATTAGGAGTTAACCGCCAAGCCATATCCAACCGATTGCATGCATTGGGAATGACTTAAAATCAAGGAACTTGGGTTCCTTATGATCTGAAGTCAAAGGATGTTGATCGTCGTTTTTTCGTCTGTGAACAACTACTCCAGCGGCAAGAAAAGGAAGGGTTTTCTACAGCATGACAACGCTCGACCTCACGTTGGCAAACCCGTTAAAACCTACCTGGAAATGCTCAAATGGGAAGTCCTACCCCTCCCGCCATATTTCCCAGTTATTGCACCGTCCGATTATCACTTGTTCGATAGCACATGGTCTAGCTGATCAGCAGTTCCGCTCATAAAGACATCGAAAAATGGCTTGATTCATGGATAGCCTCAAAAAATGAACAATTATACCGTAACTGTATTCCAGCTCTGCTAGAAAAGTGGAAAGCTAGCGATGGCAACTACTTTGAATGAATCATTTGTAACCATTTTTTCACAATGAAATTGCATTTTCATAAAGAAAGCGCACCTTTTATAATAAGAATAATAATAACAGAATCGAGACTTATCTTAACTTCAAACATTCGACAATTACCTTTGAAATTATAACAGAAATATTACACCAGACTGTAAATATCGCGATAATGTGGCTAATGTTTTTTTTTTTTACCAGAGTTTTGGATTAACATAAATCAAAAGGTTTTTAACGTCTGTTGAAAGGAAATTCTACAAAATACAGGGACATGTGCGTTTTCTTTTGTTAAATCTGTTATTAAGTAGCTCCCACTGATTTTCCTTAGATGTGACGCGTATTGGCGATAAGTGAAAGATGAAAATTGTAAAATAAATAAAACCAGATAGCAATATGAAAAAATCGATTGTACCTATGAACCAGCGAATATTGCACAAAGATGGCAACGATAGGAAAGGACATTTAAGTTGTATGACGAGGCAAAGGTGTTTTTAAATCAAATGTCTTAAACTTATTTTTCACTACGCCGCTGGCTGCGCGCAACTATTCACATCTCATCTTTATTTACACTACTTTGCATTAACAAGGTTTACTGATGCGATCACGACTTGCAAATCGTTGCCACTGTGAAACAATACAGGATTCGAAAAACTTCGTGTCTACATTACTGTTGTTAATGAACTTACAATACCGACTAAGCGGACAGGCGCGTGCAGCTCATCTTTCTGTCAGTTAGCAGTGGATATGCCGTACAATGAAAGTATTTATCTGCTGCTGCTTTAGTTTAACGTCGTTATGAATAAGCAGATAGACACTGCAGAATTCCATCGAAATCCGAACGCAGCTTGTGAAAGGCGGCATTAATAGATACGACAGGAACGATGTAAATATGGACAAATAGGCATGAAGTCGTTATTAAACGTACCTAAATATTGGGTTAGCAACAAAGTAACTGCTGATTTTAAATGTAGATGGGAGTAGTGTTTCTTTTGAATGACTTCTGACAATCTTACAATTATATAGTCTTGGCATTTATCAGTTGTGAAATTTAGCTTTCTTAAAAACCAAATTGATCAAAAAAGCAATCAAAGCGCTAAAAGATGAAACAATAGTCGATTAAGGAGCAAAAAGATTTTTGGAAAATTATCAAAAACCGAGGCTGAGAAAAATCTCATTATATACCTCTGAAAATCAAAAGTTGTGAGAAAGGCATCAATCTAGAATACTAAGAATACTTTATTAGATATTTATAGGTATGGAAAAGAACATTTATTGCCCAAGAATTTGCAAGATATTTGCATGAAATTATTACCAATGAGTTTCAAGATGAGATTGATCCTCTTGCCGAGTATGCCGTTGTGAGATTTGATTGTGTAGGTTCAATTTTAACATGAAACGTAAAAGTGTTCAGTTTCATCATATTTTGCTTTATTCTTTCCGAAAAGGAAAGAACGCAACACAAGCTACTAAAATGTCAAGCGATGTGTGTGGCGATGAAGCTTTGAAAGAAATACTGACTGACTTCTCACACAAAAATAGATATATTATAGTTAATTACTTGTCATTTGACGAAACTGTACCTTTAGGCTAGACCTTTCAAATAACTCACTATCTTAATGGTTTTTTGTAAACAACTTTCTCATGCGTATAAAAAGGCCAATAGGGCTAAAGATGTCATTAGTTTTAACTTAGACGTTAGTTGAATACACTTGTCTTGAAGTAAAACATTGTTCACCAAGTCTCGTTTGTATTTTTTAAAAACCTCGAGTCACAGTCGTGTAACATAATTGGCGCAGTCAGTAGGATCGAAGAACTCCTAGATTTTGAGCTACAGAAGCATCATCTACGAGGTCGATTCCAATCGTTTGTCTTCGAGAAGAAACAGGGCTTGCGGTAGAAGAATCTAGAGGACGACGCCGACAAGAAAAAGTTGTACCTCCAAGATTACGACTCCGAACGCCTTCACAACAAAGTAAGTCGAATTCCCTTACACTCTCCTTCAATTTGCGCATGTATTTTGAACAAAACGCGAACAAATAAGGAAATTTAAAAGGATAGCGAACATTAAAATTAAAGAATTTATGCAAAATTCGCTAGATACGTTAGTTAAGTCATTAGAAACAATGTCGTTAAGCAATTCGAACCACACACCACTAATTAGCGTAGCAAAAGCTAATGCTGATTGTTTGCCAATTTTCGACGGAGAATGCGCTCAACTAGAAAATTTTATACATAAATGCGAAAAAATTTTATAATAACTTTGGGCGTACGACAGATAATGGCATTAACGATTTTTGTTTTAATTCGAATTTGTGCAAAAGTCAAAGGTGACGTTGCTAATTTTTAATGTGCAGACCAGATTTAAACACCTGGCCTGATGTAAAAACAGCTCTAAGAGACAACTACGGTGATAGAACCGATAGACAAACACTTATGCGTGAATTTTTACAGTTATCTAGGAATAAAAATGAAAATATATTAGAATTTCTAGAAAGATTAAAACTATTTAAATCAAGGGTAGAGGTAAAAATACACACAGATACTAGGCTTTCAGCAGAGCAGAAAACTCTTCTTATTAATCAGAACGAGCTTAATGCTCTAGATGTACTCGCTGCTAATTCAGACAACAACTTAAGATTACTTCTAGATATAAAACCAGCAAATAACCTCGCAAGTGCAACAGACATTGTAATACGACACTACCATAACGAACAAAGAATTAGAACACTATCACAAAATCTTACACACCATACACAAAACCTAACGAAATTCACAATCGTAAAACCACCGGTAAATAGATCCCAATCTAATTATTTGCCCACGTACAAACCCGTTTATCCAACGCATGCATCGATAGCTCCTCGATTTAATTCGTATATACCACCTAACCCAAATTTCTACCAGAGACCTGCATATCAGCAGCAATACGTGCGGCCAAGTATTCCGAAACCCCAATTCCCATCACAGCCGATTCCAATACAGACAAGACCCGCGAATAACCAACGATTTTTCACAAACCAACAAGTCTTTGGCAAACCAAAAACACCATCAAATGTCTTCTCACCTCGCAACTCGAACAAACCTAATGGTTCCTGAACCTATGGACATTTCTTCAGGAACGTATAACGTCAAATCGAATTTCTTTAAGAAAACAGGCTCCCCGAATTTCGTATTCGAAGAATTGCACAATAACGAATTCGTAGGAGAATCATCCCCGATGGAAGATTACGATCATCAATACCCTTACTCTGAACCACCCGCGACTAACGACACATATCAGCAGTTAGTTCCCGAACCATACTTTGAATATCCACCTTCCGAAACATACCTAATGAACGAACAATTTGTAGAACAGACAGAACATCAAAATTTTCACGAGGACCCCGACGTAAACCCTACCAGATAGACCTAAATAATATAAATTTGAACAATTCCTTGCCGTATATAGAGCTACGTAACATTCCGGTTAAATTATTAATCGACACTGGATGTCACGGTTCGTTACTTAGACCTTATATAGCGGAAAAGTATTTCCCGGAGAAAATCTACCACAGCAACACACCGATTTCAACTTGCGCTGGCACCAAGCACAGCAAATTCAAAGCAAAAATACCCCTCCTTTCAGAACTTAACATCTTCAACGAATTTGAATTTATATTATTCCCTTTCCATGAATACTTCGACGGTATCATAGGCTTAAGAGACCTAAAGATGCTAGGACTAAGAGTAGACCTACAAAACCAGGTATTGAGTAGCAGAACTACACAAATCCCTTCTCATACAGAACAAACTTCGATATACAAAAATTGAAGTTCCACCCGAATCGATCGTATCCAAAGAAATTAGAACCTCCGTACCTGAAGGTACCGAAATCCTAATCGATGATGTAACATTCGGCGAAAATCTTTTACAGATTCCTAGTTGCATCACTCGAGTTGAGAATCAATCAGTTAGGATAGAAATTCAAAATCATACAAAACAATCACAACTGATGATTATCGATTTCGGTTTTGTAAAAGAATTTGGAAACCCTTTCGATAACAATGAGTTCGAATGCTTCCATGTAGAGAATAGACAACCAGCATCGAACGATAGCAACCTAGTTTCATTTCAAAATTTACGTACCGATCATTTAAATTCCGAAGAAAAACAAGCATTAAGGAAAATAATTACCGAATTCCCCGAAATATTTCACCATAGTTCCCAAAAGCTAACTTTCACAAACAAGATAAAGCACGAAATTAAAACAACAGACGACGTGCCTATCCATACCAAATCATATAGGTATCCTTATATCCATAAAAACGAGGTTCAGAAACAAATTAATAAAATGCTAGAGGACGGCATAATCCGACCAAGCCAATCCCCTTGGAGTTCTCCCATCTGGATTGTCCCCAAAAACTCGACGCCAGTGGTCAACAAAAATGGCGAATCGTAATAGACTATCGCAAAGTTAACGAAAAAACAATAGATGATAGGTATCCTTTACCAAATATCAACGACATCTTGGACAAGTTGGGACGATGCAATTATTTCACAACCCTCGACTTAGCGTCTGGCTTTCACCAGATAGAACTACAACCTGATTCCATTCCTAAAACAGCATTTAATGTAGAGAACGGTCATTATGAATTCGTTCGAATGCCGTTTGGACAAAAACGCACCAGCGACATTTCAACGCGTGATGGACAACGTCCTTAAAGATCTGCAAAAATAAGATCTGCTTAGTTTATATGGATGACATTATTGTTTTTTCAACCAGTCTTCAGGAACACGTTTCAAGTCTCCGAAAAGTCTTTACCAATTTACGAAACGCAGGACTAAAAATCCAATTAGATAAATCAGAATTCTTATGTAAATCGGTCGAATTCCTAGGACATGTAGTAACACCCGAAGGAGTTAAACCCAATCCAAAGAAAATAGAAGCAATAAAAAAGATTTCCAATCCCAAAAACCGCCAAGGAAATAAAGTCATTCTTAGGACTTGTCGGTTATTACAGAAAATTCATTAAAAATTTTGCACATTTAACAAAACCCTTAACTCAATGTCTTAAAAAGATTCGTGAATAACGCACACACCAGAGTTTATTAAATGTTTCGAAACTTGTAAGAGTATTTTAACGGAAGATCCTATATTACAGTACCCCGATTTCTCAAAAACATTTAACATCACAACAGATGCGTCCAACTTCGCTATTGGAGCAGTGTTATCACAAGGTCCAATAAGTAAAGATTTACCAGTAGCATACGCGAGCCGCACTCTAAACCCAGCGGAATGCAATTATAGTACAATCGAAAAGGAACTGTTAGCCATCGTCTGGGCAGTCAAATATTTCAGAGCGTACGTTTATGGTACAAAATTTAATATCATTACTGACCATAAACCACTACAATGGTTATTTTCACTCAAGGAACCAAGTTCTAAGTTGGTTCGTTGGCGACTCAAACTAGAGGAGTATGATTATAACATCATATATAAAAAAGGTAAAGCAAATACTAATGCAGATGCACTTTCCCGAGTAGAGATCCACCCAATAGATTTTACCGATAGTAACTCAATGATTGTTAATTTAGACGATAAAGAACTCCCCAATTTAGATGCTGACGAGTTAAGTGCCCTTCTCAACGATATACAATCCCGTCCAAGCACATCCCGAGATATCTCCGACACCTCAAATCGTACTACTCAACCCGAAAAACCACCATCAGACAATGTCACGGTACACACTTCTTTAGAAAATCCAACAATTACTCTTCCTTATACGGACAGACACCTTAACACGTACACGAATCAAATTATAATAGGGAAATCACCCTGCAAAACATTTCAAGTTCACTTCGAAAGAATATTTCAGAAAAAGCGTCACACATGGTTATTGCATGAAACCCTCCTTCACGACAAGGCGAAATTAGAATCTATTTTCTATAAGTTAATTAAAGAATATCTACGTCCAAACCAAAATTACTGTTTGTTTTTCAAGTACATCGACGTAGAAAAACCCTAATTCAATTCTTACAAGAATACTTTCAGAACAAATCCTTTAATTTAAATATCACTCGTAGCATGCTAGAAGATGTAACTTCGCCAGAAGAACAACAAAATAAAATCAAACTGTACCACGAAACGAAAACATCACATCGCGGTATAAATGAGAATATATCAGCAATTAAAAAGTACTTTTATTGGCCTAACTTGGAAAATGACGTTAAAAATTATGTAAACACCTGTGAAATCTGCCAAAAGTCTAAATACGACAGACACCCTAATAAACTAATTTTCAAGCCAACACCTATCGGCTCCAAACCATTTGAACACTTGTATATTGATTCCTTCAAAATTACAAATCAGTACTTCATAACAATCATCGATAGTTTTTCTAAATTTAGTCAGGCTTACCCAGTAAGTTCGTTGAATTCTATCGAAAGTGCAAATAAAATTATTCAATATTTCTCGTGCTTTGGCATCCCAAGAAAAATCACCTGCGACAATGGAATTGAATTTAGGAACAAAGTCTTTCAAGATCTTTGTAACCTCTATGAAATTGAACTACATTATACGACTATATACAACCCCAACAGTAATAGTCCGATTGAACGTTTCCACTCCACTGTCATAGAAACCATCAGAACCTTAAGAGAAAACAAACCGAATTTAAATATTTTAGATTTAATGAACTTTGCAATTTTATCCTATAATAACAGTATTCATTCAGCCACGGAATATACACCGTTTCAAATTGCAAAAGGGCAGCTAGATTTTAAAAACCCCTTTGAAACTACGAAAAATGAACAAATATCAAACTATATCGCGGAACATACCCAAACACTAGAATTATTGTCAGGACATTTGTCAGAAAAATTAAGAAATAAACAAAGGCAGTCACTAGAACGCGAAAACCGACATCGCAAAAGGTCAATCGCTCTAAATCCAGACCAACCTGTATTCGCGAAAAATAACTCGAAAACGCAAAAAGACCAACTTCCTTTCGTCAAATTAAACGACCCTAAGGTCATAGAAGGTGTAAAAATATTAACCAACGATAAAGTTATACATCAGAGACAATTAAAGCCTCAAAGAATACTAACTGTTACAGGGCATCAGCATGGTGATGAAGATCATTCTGATTCTGATGATATTCCTTTATCCCGCTTGCGGAATAAGAATTGAAACCTTAAAGAACCCTATCCTCCTCTACAAATGGGCAAAGCACGTATAATTGAAAATGAGCACACATTCGCCTATCACGTTAATATTAGCGTTCCAGCTTCGATTAACAATAAAATCAAAAATAATATAAACATATTAAGAGAATTCTTAGAAAAGAATCCCAATCACTTTAGTTTGCTATTATCAGGGAAAGTAGAAATTGCTAACGTACTAAACAACAAAATTGAAAATGTCATATCGAGCATACGCAATACTCGACAGAAGAGAGCAATCTTCGACGGAATTGGCACAGCATCAAAATATTTATTTGGAACCATGGATTCTAACGATCGGAATTATATCAATAAATATGTCGAAACATTAAACAAAAATGAATTCAAAATTCAGGAGTCTCTTTCTAAACAGCAAACAATATTAAAGGAAATGATAAGTAAATATTCAGAAACCTTTGAAACACTTCAGATCAATCAAAACAAAATTGTACTTCAGCTCAATCAATTGATTAAAAATAATGAAATTTTACAAGAACATGGACAAGTAATATTACTAAGCTTAACTTTAGATAAATTAATCCTAGAACTGCAGGTATTATTTGACATCATAAATAATCTACAGACAGCATTATCATTTGCTAACTTGCATATATTACATAATTCTATAATGCAACCTCATGAAGTCGAAAATATCCTGAACATGTTAAATAAGAAATTTGGCCCAAGTCATATACCAAGTTTCAAACACTTAATCAATTATTATTTATTCTTTTCAACTAATTATGTAATTTCAAACGACGTAATTCTGTTCAAGATACATGTACCGATTGTTTCAAAACCTTACGACTATTTCCATTTTCTTCCCGTTTACCAAAATAATTACACCGTAATTCCCGAAACTCCTTACATTTTATTCGACAACGAAAATTATTGGAACACGGAGAGAAAATGCAGCCTCGTCGAAACCGTCTACTTCTGCAGGCAAGAAGATCTCGCGAAAGGAGACCCATGTTTAAAGGATATCCTCATCCACGCTGTAAATCATTGTCCCGTTACAGCCATTACTATAACGAAAACCTTAGTACAACGAATAAGCGCAACAAGAATACTAGTCAACCCGAAAGAACCTGTAGCTATTCACTCTGCGTGCCCCCGAGATGGACTCACAGTAGTACACGCACCCTCGTTAATTGACTTAGAAGACTGCAAGGTCAAAATCGAAAATAAGAAGTTTTCACCGAACGAAAATCTACCTGACGGCAACATCTTCACGTTGCCTGACCTCGACGTCAAACCCCCTCATCGCTCCGAACAGAAGACCGTCCGAGTGTCATCAATAAATCAGAAAGATGTGAAGCATATAAAGTTCCTGGCCGAAAACTTAGCGACCACCAAGATAGAACAAATTCAGTCAACAAAACATTCATGGACCAACACCGTCTTATTCGTCATTACCCTTGTCGCCATACTAAGTATCCTCGGACATTATGCCTGGAAGACATATCGAAGAACGACCGATGATAGCATGAACATGCAAGAAAGAAGACATGAGCCAAATCCGGACCCCGCATTCGCTCATCTTAGGGATGGAGGAGATATATTATAGTTAATTACTTGTCATTTGACGAAACTGTACCTTTAGGCTAGACCTTTCAAATAACTCACTATCTTAATGGTTTTTTGTAAACAACTTTCTCATGCGTATAAAAAGGCCAATAGGGCTAAAGATGTCATTAGTTTTAACTTAGACGTTAGTTGAATACACTTGTCTTGAAGTAAAACATTGTTCACCAAGTCTCGTTTGTGTTTTTTAAAAACCTCGAGTCACAGTCGTGTAACATAATTAAATGAACTACCATCTAGTAGGCCAAACGAAGTTGATGATCAAATCAAAGCCATTATCGCTTCGGGTCGTTATATTCCTGTCCGAGAGATCGCAGAAAGGTTAAATGTATCCCACACAATTGAAAATCATTTAAAAGATAGAGGATTGCCGTGACTATGATGGCACAAACACGACTATTTGTTAATGCCATGTCAACTGCAGTATGCATGCTAAACTGTTTAATAAACATGTAATAAAACATAGTTAACTTTGGCTGTTTATTGAGACAATCAGGATCATCACGATCCGTAAGAAAACAGATAACCCTCACTTCCTATGGACCTTCTGTTTACTGCCAACCATGAATAAGATCCTCCAAAGGATTGTGTAAGTATCTACATACAGTAGAAGCTCAATTAACCGTAGCTTACTTAAATGAAAGACGTGTTATCCAGAACACAATTTTTAAATACGTCGTTTTATCCGGAACTTGAACGCGACGGGAGCTCATTTAACCGACATGAACTAGGATATTATGGATCGCGGTGAAAAATGTCGCTAAAGATTGTGGAGTGAACCCGAGCACTGTAGGAGACTACAAAAAAATTCGGAGACATCGAAAGTGGCGATTTCCTTAGCTGAAAACGTGCCGATTACCGAATACTCAGATACCTTAGGGAGGTGGAAAAAATGTCATAGGACCAGACAGCTAACAATACGCGGAGAAAAACTGTTAGCAGACACAAACGTTATTGGGGACTTCACACGCCGTTTTAAGAACTTAATAGACGAAGAAAGGTATTCCAGTGATCAAATTTATAATTGCGACAAAACGGGTCTCCATTATAAAATGATATCCTCGAAAACAAAGTCGAGAACTGAGTTTTTCCTTGCTTGCAGTAATGCATAAATTTTCAGTTAACTACTACGAACAGACAGCGCCAGGAAGGTATCAGCCGTGGACAAGAGAAGATAATCTTGAAGTTTCAAAACTCCTCTGATAGCTAACTCTAATCCGGCTGCATCTATGTACGTAGTTTAAATGTAAGATTATCTCTGACGTCGTTCTACCTACAAGCAGAACAGTTCTATTGACACCTAACGTAGCACCAATTTCATCTACAACAAAAATAAAAGTTGGTTGTGTTTTCTTTTATTTTATTGTATTATTTTAAGACTTCACTTACCGTTAAACGCGCTCCAGAGTGTTCTACATGTGTAAACATATTTAAAATTAAATTTTCCAAAGTTCAACACTAACTCTGACCCTGTTTAAAATTTGGAGCTATTTAAGTTACAATTCTCTAATAACTGAAAACAAAAACGTCAACTGCTTTGCTTTCTAAACAGTGTACGCTTGCTGTTTACCTCTTCCTAGATGGCTTGGGTGCTTGCCAGCAAAGAATTTGTGGTATGCATGGACTAACAAAGGGTTGACTAACTTCCTTTAGATGCGATACAGTCAAACAGCATTCCACCTGAAACAGTAATGGAAATTAACAATGACATCAAAAACTTTCTACATAGTATTTCGCACCAATACTAAACCTCAAAAAAATAAAAATACCACAACTGCAAAATTCATTATTTCCATATAGTGTGTTAAGAGATATTAAATCTTAGATATTGCATGAAATTACATGAACCACTTATGCTAAATTCATATCATGGTAGATGGATATTACAGGTATAAATCTTATTTACAGCGCGCATATAAAAGCTTATTATCGTTTACATACATTATAGGACAAACTTTTTACCCACCCTAAGAAATAATCCATAAATAAATGAAGTGCTATCTGAAAAAGAAGCTGTAGTGTTGGATTTAACAAAATACTCTCAAACAATGAAATTGATAATATTTATTCAATAATATAACGTATAAGATAAAAATATTAAATCTTTGTTTCGTAGAAATGCCCCCCTCGACCCTTCATTCGATTTCATGCCCGGTTTCTTCACAGTTCGGAGATTTAATTTCAATTGCCTTTCAATATCTTCGATACTTCGGTCAAGATTATGTAAAGCAACAATCATTGTGCGGATTTCTAATTTGAAATAATTTTATTAACGACATTCACTATTTACAAGAACAATAACTAAAACCTAAATCTAAATTCATAATTCTAGTTCGCGTAAATAATAGAAAACTATAATCTTTACCTGTAGCACATTATTCATTTATTACGGGAGGAAAATTATATTACACTTATAGTCCTTTTATAACCACACACGAACCCCTAATTATAAGGGGGATTAATTTGCTAATTATAACATCATGCTGTGGGGCGCGATATGGTATGGTGGAAGATCGCAATTAGTAATCTGCGACGGAAATATAAATGCGGCAAAATATATCCAAATATTAACAGAAGGACTACTACCGATATTCGACAACGCCATTTTATCTAAAGAAGACGCCACTTTTATGGAGGATGGAGCACCCTGCCACAAAGCAAGAACAACAACCACATGGAAAGAGGAGCAGGGGATTCGGATTTTACCATGGCCAGGCCAATCACCAGACATGAATCCGATAGAGAATGTTTGACACATAATCCAGACAAATATGGCGAAACGACCCCGAAAACCCAACAATAAGGAAGAACTCGTGGCAGCTGTTACAGAAGAGCGGTTAAATATTCCAGCAGACACCATTAATCATTTAATAGATTCTATGCCACGACGACTCGCAGCACTTCACGCAAGTAATGGTGGATCGACAAAATATTAGTCTAATTTTAAAATATTTTGTATATATAATGAGAATAGAATCTTCTTTTTAATTACTAAGTGTCTATTTTATTATTTTCACTTACTTATTACACATACACTTATAATATAATTAATTTTTAAGTAAACTTTGAAGAACGAATTCTTTTTTGGGTACTTTCTGAGTTCATTGTGTAACTAAATATTATACCAATAACGTGAAATACCGTTGAAATATTCGAAAGTAAACTAATTAATTCTTGGAAGATTGCTTTGAATGAGAGAACGACGAGCTTAAGAAGTAGGGAAAATTCAGTCCAGTGTAGCCAACCCAACTTTCCTTAATTACCTGATCTGCGCCACAAATTTTAATGGACCATTAAACATGACATTATCTTTAATTCTCAGTTGGATAATTCTCCGTTGGGGGTTCTATTATGAAACCGGCCCTTGGTATTTGAAAGACGTAGTTAAGAGGAGGTTGTATTTCATTTGATAACCTAACAATACTCCACAGGTAGTATTGCTGAGAATTGGAAGAATGGATGCAGAAATTTAAAGAATTATTTAATAGCCGTTGAATGTAAGAAGTCAGAAGATATACAATGCGATCGATTAACACATCTGTTAGGAAAAGACGCAATAGATATATACATATACTTTTCACTGATAAAGTCAAGAAGTTTCATGATTTTTTTGTTTCCAAAAATAATACAGAAAAATTCGCGACAAAATTAAAGAACATGGCTAAGTAATGTGAATTCAATGGTTTAGAAGAAGACATAATTAAAACAATGTTGGTTATTGATGTAAAAAACGAACCCGTTAAAGAAAAATTATTGCAAAACCATAAGCAGACATTGGAAAAAATAGTAGAAGCATGCACCATCATTGGAAATATCAAATTATAAAGTGAATAAATGAAAGAGAGGATTGAAGAAACTCGATCTGTGATTCACATTGTATGAAAGAAAAATGCTGCGAAGCACCAGGTAGGAGGAGATACAAAGAGATAGAGCCGCAGTGAATCTAACAAGATATTAAGAAATTAAATCATTTCCCTTCTCTATATAAGGATAAGAACAAAACAGTAAATTAGAATTTTTGTTTGGACTACTTCCATCGTTAAAGAAGTAAATGAAATTATTTATCATAATAATAACATAGGACCAGATATTGTTTTCCAATTAATAGTATTAAGAATAACAGTAATGCGTAGTTTTTGACCTTACTGATTCCAAATAGATTGTTCAAATATAAAGTAGATACAGAGAATAATATAAGCCTTGAATCAACAGATACACAATTATAACTTACACTGGTGAAATGATAGATGTATATGGCAAAATTAAGTGTAATGTGACATAAAGGGTATAATATTTATGCTGATGGAAACAGTACACTGAATAGGAAAAACATAGTTCTGCAGGCGCTTTGAAAATGTTAAAATATTTGTTAATTTCTGTAAAGACAAGAATATGTTTCATTTCCAACAGTGGAATCCATACACCCGCCAAAGCTATAAAACCTTCTATTATCATTACTATTTAATTGTGACATGGTGACCATACGTTGCAAGATTCGTTCAAAAAATTACAAATGGGTGAGGTAATAGAAGAACTCTAAAAGAATTTGTTCTGTAAGTGAAATTCCAGAGGGACATTAACTAAGAGAGGAAGAGAACAAGATAATACTGCGGACTAATATAACCATCAATAAATTTAACACAAACGCAACATTGTTTATTTAATTGTTGATATCAAAACGCTAACACGCGGACATGTTTTTCTCTCTTCACATTGTCTTTCCTGTAAATGATCTCACCAATCTCATGAGTAGCTGTATTTAGCTTTACTTTTCAATGTGTTGATAGTTACAAGATATTAACAATGTAATTGAGACTAAGAATACGAAGTAAAAAATTGCAAATTTTATTAAAAAGAAGTGATTTGCGGTGCTAAATTTTCTCATACTTCGTTTATTTGGAGCTGTATGTGTGTTTGTGAATTTTCAGCAATATCTGAGAACATGTACGTATTTTGCTATTTAGCCATTAGCAGTTATTATTTCTATACTGCATAATATTAATTATAATTATATATACAGAATAAGGGTTGTTTTTGCAAAATCTAAGTTCATTTAAACATTACCTCTCTAATGATTGAAGTAGGGAAATATAAGAACCTGGCATGTTAATGGATAGCAGAAGATGCAGATATAGTCTCTTACCAATTGGCAAAAAGCAAGTCCAACTGCTACGTATATTATTGTATAATTTTTCATTGAAAAGCTTCGATATTTCTTCATCCTGAAGTTGCTGTAACTGCAGTTCTTTTGAAACTCCATTTTTTACCGGAATTCTGTATCTGGATGGTTTCATGTGTTGTGAAATATACGACAATAATTAGGCTAATTTCTTTGTGTTGCTCTTTCTCTTTGCTTCACTAATAATTTTAGCACTTTCTCTTAATAATGTATAATTGAAGTATATATAATATCAAAACACATAAACACCCTGCAAATTAAATATTAAACTGTATACAGCACTAATAAACAATAAAAATGAAATAATTCTAGGATTTACAAATTAGGAAGATATACAAAACCACCAACCTTTCTAACCGAAGAACACATGAGTAAAGAGCTATGAAGACCACGAAGTCATAAAAAACAAGAAGACCAATGGTCGCCGGAAACATGTGCGTGTGTAGCCTCTCAGGATAAACGTGTAAGTGGTAAGCCGTTACACTCACCGTTCTCGAGATGGCGGCACGTATTGATAAACTTTTGCCTGTTATTCCAACTGTTTCGTACATAAGTTCATCCTTTAATGACAGTCTTTGTTTTATTATAAAGAATTACAGAGAGTTAATTGTATTTATAATTAGTATATATTAAATAAAAAAATAGATGTTCGTTAGGACACACATATGTAATAGCATCTCAAATTTTATTATAAATGAAATTCTTCAGAACGTTATGTTTAAATTGGATACTTTAGTGGCGCCATCGTGTAAGGCATAGTGCTAGTTACTGCTTGTATATACTAAGTATCAATTAGATGTAATTGAATCTGCAACTTTCGGTTACTATCGGTTCAATGTTTAGCGCTATCTACTTTCCTTGGAAGACACTAACAATTTTTTTTTCTGCATCTATTTTGTGTACAAGTTTAGAATAGACAAAATATGAATTTGTCGATTATACCAGGTAATTATGGCGTAGAAAGAATTTATGATAATAATTCGCCCTTTCTTCTAATAACTTCTAGTGTAAAGTGCTTTTCATAAACTCTACAATTGTTATGTATTTCTTCATGCATAACAATCCTTTTCTAGTCCATTGCTGCCATACAATCGTATCCATGTTTTAAATAGTTCTGTATTTTTGGTGGGATTTACAAACGTATGACAGCATAGCAGAATCGACTCACTCTTACACCTACCAATAAATGAAAAAAAATAGTAATACACTAGAACCCGGTTCACAGGTATAGCAGTAAACTCCACTCACACAAATTAATTAATTATGCGGAACGCAGCGTTTCGAGAGCACGTGGGCTCCCATTGTCAACCGTGTTACCGACTAAACGTAAAAACTGTATCACACATGCAAATTATTTTCTACGCAGGCTCTAAAATTTCTAACCATATAACTATTTACAAACTACTAGGTGGCCTCATGCCTTTTACGGGGAAGGATGGACCGAAAGCGAACCGTATCATTTAACAGCGTCTATGGTAATAAATCCATCAAACTCGAGTGTGTAATTGGGGGTGGTTCTCTGTTCAATAAGTTTTCGTTCTTTTTCATATATACCGTTTCGTACGCGTCTAATTCTCTATACGAGTTCACGTTTTTAAGTAGTGTCAGAATTTTTGAATCGATCTTATGTCCGGATTTTACCATATGCTCTGCTACGCTTGATAGTTCAGGTTTGTCGAAACGATAGTGTCTAATATGTTCTTTGAACCTCGTTTCGATACTCCTTTTTGTTTGTCCAATATAAACTTTCTCACAATCATCGCATGCGATTTGGTATATTCCAGACCCTTTTATCATCTCCGGTTTATCTTGGGATTCCCTAAGAGATTCTTTAAGTTGTTTTTTGACACAAAAGACACGTTCATATTTAGTTGTCGGAAAATTTTGCTTAACCCTTTTACTGTTGGGTGAAAAGGAAGAGTTATAAATTTCTTATTACCGGTGTTTGCTGATGTCAAAGTCGTGGAATTTCTGGTGTGTTGTTTGTATTGAACCTTCCTTAAAATACGGTCGACATCCATAGAAGAGAAACCATTGTACCTCGCTACATCTTTGATATACTTTAATTCTTTGTCATACCTGCTCTTGTTTAGCGGAAATCTGACGAGTCTATTGACCAGAAAACTAATCGCGGACATTTTTTGTTGTTCGCAAAGGTGCGAATCAAACGTGATGAATCTGTTGGAATTAGTTTCTTTTCTGTAGATGTCTATTTCTAATTTATTGTTATTGCGTATGACTAGAGTATCTTCGCGTCAACACTATGTTAGCGTCAGGACCGTACAGAGAATTAAAGAAAACCCCCCCTACCGTCAATGATTAGAATCACTAAAGATACTATTAAGGACTTACTTATTAGGTCACAACTTAATCAATAATAACCTGAAATTCAAAATAACAAGTTCAAACCCTACCATTCCAAAAATGTATTGTCTTCCAAAAATTCACAAACCAGGTAATTCCATGAGACCTATAGTATCCGGCATTGATTCTCCAACATACAAATTGTCCAAATGGCTAGTGAATGAATATAAGAACTTGCCCCATAAAGTAGATAAGCTATGTGTAGAAAACTCCGTAGATTTTGTAAATAAAATTGAAAAGACTGAATTAAAAGATGGGGAAATCCTTGTATCATTCGACGTTTGTTCACTTTTCCCAAGCGTACCAATTCCAGAAACGCTGGAGTATTTGGTTGAATTTTTGAAATTAAATAACGTGGATGATGATGTAAACCGCGGAATATAAAAGCTTAACTAAATTATGTATGTCACAAAATTGTTTTCAAATAGGCGGAAAATGGTTCGAACAGGTGGAAGGCACGGCGATGGGTAATCCTTTATCTCCTTTTATTGCGAACCTTTTCATGAGCAAATTTGAAACAAACCTGAAAAAAGAAACCAAATATTTCCCGAGAATTTGGCTTAGGCACGTAGATGATATTTTCGCTGTGTTTGATACCAACAAAGGAAACATACAAGATTTTCTAGCAGAACTGAACTCAAAATTTACCACGATCAAGTTTACTATTGAAGAAGAAGTGAACAATCGCCTTCCGTTTCTAGATACTCTAGTCATACGCAATAACAATAAATTAGAAATAGACATCTACAGAAAAGAAACTAATTCCAACAGATTCATCACGTTTGATTCGCACCATTGCGAACAACAAAAAATGTCCGCGATTATTTTTCTGGTCAATAGACTCGTCAGATTTCCGCTAAACAAGAGCAAGTATGACAAAGAAATAAAGTATATCAAAGATGAGCGAGGTACAATGGTTTCTCTTCTATGGATGTCGACCGTATTTTAAGGAAGGTTCAATACAAACAACACATCAGAAATTCCACGACTTTGACATCAGCAAACACCGGTAATAAGAAATTTATAGTTCTTCCTTTTCACTCAACAGTAAAAGGGTTAAGTAAAATTTTCCGACAACTAAATATGAACGTGTCTTTTGTGTCAAAAAACAACTTAAAGAATCTCTTAGGGAATCCCAAAGATAAACCGGAGATGATAAAAAGACCTGGAATATACCAAATCGCATGCGATGATTATGAGAAAGTTTATATTGGACAAACAAAAAGGAGTATCGAAACGAGGTTCAAAGAACTTATTACACACTATCGTTTCGACAAACCTGAACTATCAAGCGTAGCAGAGCATATGGTAAAGTCCGGACATAAGATTGATTTAAAAAATCTGACACTACTTAAAAACGTGAACTCGTATAGAGAATTAGACGCGTACGAAACGGTATATATGAAAAAGAACGGAAACTTATTGAACAGAGAACCACCCCCAATTGCACACTCGAGTTTGATGGATTTATTACCATAGGCCCTGTTAAAGATACGGTTCGCTTTCGGCCCATCCTTTCCCGTAAAAGGCATGAGGCCACCTTTTAGATTGTAAATAGTCATATGGTTTAGAAATTTTAGAGCTTGCGTAGAAAATAATTTGCGTGAGCGATACAGTTTTTACTTTCAGTCGGTAACACGGTTGACAATGAAGGCCCACGTGCTCTCGAAACGCTGCGTTCCGCATAATTAATTAATTTGTGTGAGTGGAGTTTACTGCTATACCTGTGAACCGGGTTCTAGTGTATTACTATTTTTTTTCATTTATTGGTAGGTGTAAGAGTGAGTCGATTCTGCTATGCTGTCATACGTTTGTAAATCCCACCAAAAATACAGAACTATTTAAAACATGGATACGATTGTATGGCAGCAATGGACTAGAAAAGGATTGTTATGCATGAAGAAATACATAACAATTGTAGAGTTTATGAAAAGCACTTTACACTAGAAGTTATTAGAAGAAAGGGCGAATTATTATCATAAATTCTTTCTACGCCATAATTACCTGGTATAATCGACAAATTCATATTTTGTCTATTCTAAACTTGTACACAAAATAGATGCAGAAAAAAATATTGTTAGTGTCTTCCAAGGAAAGTAGATAGCGCTAAACATGGAACCGATAGTAACCGAAAGTTGCAGATTCAATTACATCTAATTGGGTGTATATACTTAGTATATACAAGCAGTAACTAGCACTATGCCTTACACGATGGCGCCACTAAAGTATCCAATTTAAACATAACGTTCTGAATAATTTCATTTATAATAAAATTTGAGATGCTATTACATATGTGTGTCCTAACGAACATCTATTTTTTTTATTTAATATATACTAATTATAAATACAATTAACTCTCTGTAATTCTTTATAATAAAACAAAGACTGTCATTAAAGGATGAACTTATGTACGAAACAGTTGGAATAACAGGCAAAAGTTTATCAATACGTGCCGCCATCTCGAGAACGGTGAGTGTAACGGCTTACCACTTACACGTTTATCCTGAGAGGCTACACACGCACATGTTTCCGGCGACCATTGGTCTTCTTGTTTTTTATGACTTCGTGGTCTTCATAGCTCTTTACTCATGTGTTCTTCGGTTAGAAAGGTTGGTGGTTTTGTATATCTTCCTAATTTGTAAATCCTAGAATTATTTCATTTTTATTGTTTAGTAGTGCTGTATACAGTTTAATATTTAATTTGCAGGGTATTTATGTGTTTTGATATTATATATACTTCAATTATACATTATTAAGAGAAAGTGCTAAAATTATTAGTGAAGCAAAGAGAAAAAGCAACACAAAGAAATTAGCCTAATTATTGTCGTATATTTCACAACACATGAAACCATCCAGATACAGAATTCCGGTAAAAAATGGAGTTTTAAAAGAACTGCAGTTACAGCAACTTCAGGATGAAGAAATATCGAAGCTTTTCAATGAAAAATTATACAATAATATACGTAGCAGTTGGACTTGCTTTTTGCCAATTGGTAAGAGACTATATCTGCATCTTCTACTATCCATTAACATGCCAGGTTCTTATATTTCCCTACTTCAATCATTAGAGAGGTAATGTTTAAATGAACTTAGATTTTGCAGAAACAACCCTTATTCTGTATATATAATTATAATTAATATTATTCAGTATAGAAATAATAACTACTAATGGCTAAATAGCAAAATACGTACATGTTCTCAGATATTGCTGAAAATTCACAAACACACATACAGCTCCAAATAAATGAAGTATGAGAAAATTTAGCACCGCAAATCACTTTTTTTTAATAAAATTTGCAATTTTTTACTTCGTATTCTTAGCCTCAATTACATTGTTAATATCTTGTAACTATCAACACATTGAAAAGTGCTTAGAACAAAATACCTAATATAATACTGCTAAATACAGCTACTCATGAGATTGGTGAGATCATTTATAGGAAAGACAATGTGAAGAGAGAAAAACATGTCCGCGTGTTACCGTTTTATATCAACAATTAAATAAATAATGTAGCGTTTGTGTTAAATTTATTGATGGTTATATTAGTCCGCAGTATTATCTTGCTCTCTTCCTCTCTTAGTTAATGTCCCTCTGGAATTTCGCTTACAGAACAAATTCTTTTAGAGTTCTTCTATTACCTCACCCATTTGTAATTTTTTGAACGAATCTTGCAACGTATGGTCACCATGTCACAATTAAATAGTAATGATAATAGAAGGTTTTATAGCTTTGGCGGGTGTATGGATTCCACTGTTGGAAATGAAACATATTCTTGTCTTTACAGAAATTAACAAATATTTTAAAATTTTCAAAGCGCCTGCAGAACTATGTTTTCCTATTCAGTGTACTGTTTCCATCAGCATAAATATTATACCCTTTATGTCACATTACACTTAATTTTGCCATATACATCTATCATTTCACCAGTGTAAGTTATAATTGTGTATCTGTTGATTCAAGGCTTATATTATTCTCTGTATCTACTTTATATTTGAACAATCTATTTGGAATCAGTAAGGTCAAAAACTACGCATTACTGTTATTCTTAATACTATTAATTGGAAAACAATATCTGGTCCTATGTTATTATTATGATAAATAATTTCATTTACTTCTTTAACGATGGAAGTAGTCCAAACAAAAATTCTAATTTACTGTTTTGTTCTTATCCTTATATAGAGAAGGGAAATGATTTAATTTCTTAATATCTTGTTAGATTCACTGCGGCTCTATCTCTTTGTATCTCCTCCTACCTGGTGCTTCGCAGCATTTTTCTTTCATACAATGTGAATCACAGATCGAGTTTCTTCAATCCTCTCTTTCATTTATTCACTTTATAATTTGATATTTCCAATGATGGTGCATGCTTCTACTATTCTTTCCAATATCTGCTTATGGTTTTGCAATAATTTTTCTTTAACGGGTTCGTTTTTTACATCAATAACCAACATTGTTTTAATTATGTCTTCTTCTAAACCATTGAATTCACATTACTTAGCCATGTTCTTTAATTTTGTCGCGAATTTTTCTGTATTATTTTTGGAAACAAAAAAATCATGAAACTTCTTGACTTTATCAGTGAAAAGTATATGTATATATCTATTGCGTCTTTTCCTAACAGATGTGTTAATCGATCGCATTGTATATCTTCTGACTTCTTACATTCAACGGCTATTAAATAATTCTTTAAATTTCTGCATCCATTCTTCCAATTCTCAGCAATACTACCTGTGGAGTATTGTTAGGTTATCAAATGAAATACAACCTCCTCTTAACTACGTCTTTCAAATACCAAGGGCCGGTTTCATAATAGAACCCCCAACGGAGAATTATCCAACTGAGAATTAAAGATAATGTCATGTTTAATGGTCCATTAAAATTTGTGGCGCAGATCAGGTAATTAAGGAAAGTTGGGTTGGCTACACTGGACTGAATTTTCCCTACTTCTTAAACTCGTCGTTCTCTCATTCAAAGCAATCTTCCAAGAATTAATTAGTTTACTTTCGAATATTTCAACGGTATTTCACGTTATTGGTATAATATTTAGTTACACAATGAACTCAGAAAGTACCCAAAAAAGAATTCGTTCTTCAAAGTTTACTTAAAAATTAATTATATTATAAGTGTATGTGTAATAAGTAAGTGAAAATAATAAAATAGACACTTAGTAATTAAAAAGAAGATTCTATTCTCATTATATATACAAAATATTTTAAAATTAGACTAGTATTTTGTCGATCCACCATTACTTGCGTGAAGTGCTGCGAGTCGTCGTGGCATAGAATCTATTAAATGATTAATGGTGTCTGCTGGAATATTTAACCGCTCTTCTGTAACAGCTGCCACGAGTTCTTCCTTATTGTTGGGTTTTCGGGGTCGTTTCGCCATATTTGTCTGGATTATGTGTCAAACATTCTCTATCGGATTCATGTCTGGTGATTGGCCTGGCCATGGTAAAATCCGAATCCCCTGCTCCTCTTTCCATGTGGTTGTTGTTCTTGCTTTGTGGCAGGGTGCTCCATCCTCCATAAAAGTGGCGTTTTCTTTAGATAAAATGGCGTTGTCGAATATCGGTAGTAGTCCTTCTGTTAATATTTGGATATATTTTGCCGCATTTATATTTCCGTCGCAGATTACTAATTGCGATCTTCCACCATACCATATCGCGCCCTACAGCATGATGTTCACACCGCCGTATTTCACCGTCTGATGCAAAAGTGTGTCGTCCAGTTTCTGTGACGAACGTCTCCATACCTACGTACGACCACTATCACTGAATTGGCAGTATCTGCTTTCGTCTGTAAAAATGACAGACCGCCAAATCTCTTCGGGCTTCGTTCGCATTTCGATTGCCCAAGCCATTCGGCGCCGTTTTTGAAACGCCGTAAGGAGAGGTTTTTTCTTTGCCACCCTCTTATACATCCCCACACTGTGGAGGTATCGCAGAACGGTGCGCTGACTTTTCTGTGAAGTTGCCGCAAGCTCAGCTGTACTTCGCGGTTCTCTTAACACTTCGCGCACAAGCACCCTTTTACTTGTTTCAGAAGGTCCGGCACGACCTGGTCTCGGCTCCACTGTTGTTTTTTCCTTGCGTTTAAATTGTGTAATCACACGGTTAACTGTGGATAACGGAATATTTAAAAATTTACTTATTTCACGTTGCGAAGCGCCGCGTTCACTCTGGCCAACGATGCGACCACGGGTGAGGTCGCTAATATCACTCGAACCTTGTAAGCGAGGCATAGTTGTAACGATACTATGACGAATTCCTTCCGATACATCTACCCCTACCTTAATGACAAGAGAAAGTTCTTAATTCGTTCTTAGAATTTAGCTGTTTACATATTTATACCGCTTTACCTGGTGTCTATTTTATTCTGTCACCCTAGTGTATATATACATCTCACAGTCTGGCAAAGTGTTCATTTATTATAAGTTGACGATGATGTCTTGCATTATTTACATTATCTGGTCCCTCCCCCCGGCAACAAAATCTGCTTCCTCATTTGAACGCGGATCTTTCATATCGATAGCAATGTTGTACAATACTGCAGTTGCAACAACTATGGCTATTACACGATCAAGATTGAGGTGCATTCCAAATCGCAGGATTGGAAATCTACGTTTCCAAACACCATATTGTCTCTCAACGACATTTCGAGTTCTAATTATAGACTCATTGTATAAATTTTCTGCAGCAGTTCTGGCTTCTTGGAGCTTGGTCATTAAATACAGTTGTACACCCATAAAATCAGCGACAGCTATTTGCATGTTGCCTGAAACATAAAACCTCAAAGTTAATAACAGTTGGTTTTATACATCGTCCTCTACAAATAAATTCTCTTGTATAATCTTGTTTTGTGTTAATGAAATGTAAATCTACCTCTTTGTATCAAGCATTATAATTAATGTAAACTGGACAGATGCTTTTGACAAACGAAAACGATCAAAAAATTGTTTTTCATCAAAGGAGTCCATACAATTTCTTTTTTCTTTATATACCTTAACTCTTCGTACTATTACGTGTTCATCATCTGATGAACTTTGAGCTTGAACTATCACGACGAAGCATAATTTTCTATTTATTTACTTTAACACGAGAATATAAGAACTCTGATAAGAACACAACAGAACTTCAACCCACTCGGTTATGGCAGAATTTTAGGTTAACAGTTAAGTATTAATTCCTTAACTGGCCGCTTTGGAGCCATTAAAATTAAACGTCCGTTAAATATTAATTGTGTATTATAAAACCCAAATTGACATTTTAATTAAAAATTAACTTTAATGCCTCCGTTAAGTTTATTATGAAACCGGCCGTAAACGTTATATTTAGTTTAAATAGTCCAACCTCGTTGTTTTTAAGTTCACATAATGTTTTTGCTCCGCGATTATAATAGGCTCTCTGTACACATTGTTTTTTGTAAAAATGATTTTTTATGTGTTATATCCAAGGTTTTAAAATGTTGTGGATCGTAGTTATACTTCTTTTTAAAACCGCGGACGTTAATAATTGTGCAGGATATGGAATTTTTCTGTTTATCGGTGCGTTTCGGAATTGTAGTAATATCAAATAAACGTCTTTTTTGGTCTATCATAGTTTTCTGAAGTGCAGCTTTGCACGTTTGGATATGTGTTTCACTTAAACCATTTGATCTTGTATTTTATGGATTAGATTTGATACTTATGAAATTCCATTCTTTCGTATACTTTTCGCATTCACAAGAGTGTATTGTCTTCCACTATCTGAATAAAATAATTTTGGAATTCCATGTCGAGCAAATATGGATATTAATTGTGTGATGACAATATTACTTGAAGTATTTTCCTTCATTAGAGTGATAAGAGATAGTACTGATAGCATATTCGCCTCAAATTATTCAGATTAAAAATAAGGCAAACATGTTTGAGTTGTGTTTGCTGATGCTTTAAATTTGAAATGTATAATAATGATCATAATGAAATATTGCTTATAGTGCAAATAAAATGGAAATTTCCTATAGTCCAATCTGCAATCTCCCGTTTCGTCTTCTTGAGGTCTTTCATAGCAATTATTTTACCTCTTATTTCTGGCGGAGAATCTCTCTGAAGTATCCTTCTAGGCATACTGATTTTCAAAAATAATGTTCACTTTCTCTTCACCAAAATTAGAAAAATAACTGTCATTGTCATCGTATCACCCTTACGATTTATTTCACTTGCTTTCCCACTATGTTTATTTTTCTTAGAATTTAAGGCGAAGCAATTGCAATAGCTACTTTAATTTTTGAGACCAATCATCAATCAAACATTAAAGGTTTTATGGACGATTGGAGGGTTATTATAGGTGTTTATATTGTGCGTAAAGTATATTATTTCTTGTTTAGACCATTTATAAATATAATTGCCCAAATATTTGTAAATATAAATGTAATGATTTTGGGAAATGAATAAATAGAAACTGAGATTCAAAAGGAATGTATGTAGTATATCAAGTATGGGCAACCTTTGAAATATTGTGGGCCAAACTTTAGTGTGCAAATATGTTCGCGGGTCGCGTTAAAAGTAGTACATTTTAAAGTAGTGTTCATAATTTTTAGCGATAGATATCAGACATGAAATAATACGACAATGTTCTTATAATGCAATATATTAAATGAAAAAAATAGGTACAACATTATAATTAAATCGTGATTTTTTTTTAATTGGGTTTTTCAAAATGTCTCGCGGACCGGATCAAATTTTACAGCGGACCGGTTGTTGCCGACATATGTAGTATATTATTTATTCATAGTTTTTTTTTCAATTAGGGACAACTATTAATTTTCACTTGAAAATGATGTCACTTTATAGTTAAATAATTAGCAAATTAATCCCCCTTATAATTAGGGTTCGTGCGTGGTTATAAAAGGACTATAAGTGTAATATAATTTTCCTCCCGTAATAAATGAATAATGTGCTACAGGTAAAGATTATAGTTTTCTATTATTTACGCGAACTAGAATTATGAATTTAGATTTAGGTTTTAGTTATTGTTCTTGCAAATAGTGAATGTCGTTAATAAAACTATTTAAAATTAGAAATCCGCACAATGATTGTTGCTTTACATAATCTTGACCGAAGTATCGAAGATATTGAAAGACAATTGAAATTAAATCTCCGAACTGTGAAGAAACCGGTCATGAAATCGAATGAAGGGTCGAGGCGGGCATTTCTACGAAACAAAGGTTTAATATTTTTATCTCATACGTTATATTATTGAATAAATATCATCAATTTCATTGTTTGAGAGTATTTTGTTAAATCCAACACTACAGCTTCTTTTTCAGATAGCACTTCATTTATTTATGGATTATTTCTTAGGGTGGGTAAAAAGTTTGTCCTATAATGTATGTAAACGATAATAAGCTTTTATATGCGCGCTGTAAATAAGATTTATACCTGTAATATCCATCTACCATGATATGAAGTGGTTCATGTAATTTCATGCAATATCTAAGATTTAATATCTCTTAACACACTATATGGAAATAATGAATTTTGCAGTTGTGGTATTTTTATTTTTTTGAGGTTTAGTATTGGTGCGAAATACTATGTAGAAAGTTTTTGATGTCATTGTTAATTTCCATTACTGTTTCAGGTGGAATGCTGTTTGACTGTATCGCATCTAAAGAAAGTTAGTCAACCCTTTGTTAGTCCATGCATACCACAAATTCTTTGCTGGCAAGTACCCAAGCCATCTAGGAAGAGGTAAACAGCAAGCGTACACTGTTTAGAAAGCAAAGCAGTTGACATTTTTGTTTTCAGTTATTAGAGAATTGTAACTTAAATAGCTCCAAATTTTAAACAGGGGTCAGAGTTAGTGTTGAACTTTGGAAAATTTAATTTTAAATATGTTTACACATGTAGAACACTCTGGAGCGCGTTTAACGGTAAGTGAAGTCTTAAAATAATACAATAAAATAAAAGAAAACACAAACAACTTTTATTTTTGTTGTAGATGGAATTGGTGCTACGTTAGGTGTCAATAGAACTGTTCTGCTTGTAGGTAGAACGACGTCAGAGATAATCTTACATTTAAACTACGTACATAGATGCAGCCGGATTAGAGTTAGCTATCAGAGGAGTTTTGAAACTTCAAGATTATCTTCTCTTGTCCACGGCTGATACCTTCCTGGCGCTGTCTGTTCGTAGTAGTTAACTGAAAATTTATGCATTACTGCAAGCAAGGAAAAACTCAGTTCTCGACTTTGTTTTCGAGGATATCATTTTATAATGGAGACCGGTTTTGTCGCAATTATAAATTTGATCACTGGAATACCTTTCTTCGTCTATTAAGTTCTTAAAACGGCGTGTTAAGTCCCCAATAACGTTTGTGTCTGCTAACAGTTTTTCTCCGCGTATTGTTAGCTGTCTGGTCCTATGACATTTTTTCCACCTCCCTAAGGTATCTGAGTATTCGGTAATCGGCACGTTTTCAGCTAAGGAAATCGCCACTTTCGATGTCTCCGAATTTTTTTGTAGTCTCCTACAGTGCTCGGGTTCACTCCACAATCTTTAGCGACATTTTTCACCGCGATCCATAATATCCTAGTTCATGTCGGTTAAATGAGCTCCCGTCGCGTTCAAGTTCCGGATAAAACGACGTATTTAAAAATTGTGTTCTGGATAACACGTCTTTCATTTAAGTAAGCTACGGTTAATTGAGCTTCTACTGTATGTAGATACTTACACAATCCTTTGGAGGATCTTATTCATGGTTGGCAGTAAACAGAAGGTCCATAGGAAGTGAGGGTTATCTGTTTTCTTACGGATCGTGATGATCCTGATTGTCTCAATAAACAGCCAAAGTTAACTATGTTTTATTACATGTTTATTAAACAGTTTAGCATGCATACTGCAGTTGACATGGCATTAACAAATAGTTGTGTTTGTGCCATCATAGTCACGGCAATCCTCTATCTTTTAAATGATTTTCAATTGTGTGGGATACATTTAACCTTTCTGCGATCTCTCGGACAGGAATATAACGACCCGAAGCGATAATGGCTTTGATTTGATCATCAACTTCGTTTGGCCTACTAGATGGTAGTTCATTTAATTATGTTACACGACTGTGACTCGAGGTTTTTAAAAAAACACAAACGAGACTTGGTGAACAATGTTTTACTTCAAGACAAGTGTATTCAACTAACGTCTAAGTTAAAACTAATGACATCTTTAGCCCTATTGGCCTTTTTATACGCATGAGAAAGTTGTTTACAAAAAACCATTAAGATAGTGAGTTATTTGAAAGGTCTAGCCTAAAGGTACAGTTTCGTCAAATGACAAGTAATTAACTATAATATATCTATTTTTGTGTGAGAAGTCAGTCAGTATTTCTTTCAAAGCTTCATCGCCACACACATCGCTTGACATTTTAGTAGCTTGTGTTGCGTTCTTTCCTTTTCGGAAAGAATAAAGCAAAATATGATGAAACTGAACACTTTTACGTTTCATGTTAAAATTGAACCTACACAATCAAATCTCACAACGGCATACTCGGCAAGAGGATCAATCTCATCTTGACTGATTGGTAATAATTTCATGCAAATATCTCGCAAATTCTTGGGCAATAAATGTTTTCCATACCTATAAATATCTAATAAACTATTCTTAGTATTCTAGATTGATGCCTTTCTCACAACTTTTGATTTTCAGAGGTATATAATGAGATTTTTCTGAGCCTCGGTTTTTTGATAATTTTCCAAAAATCTTTTTTGCTCCCTTAATCGACTATTGTTTCATCTTTTAGCGCTTTGATTGCTTTTTTGATCAATTTGGTTTTTAAGAAAGCTAAATTTCACAACTGATAAATGCCAAGACTATATAATTGTAAGATTGTCAGAAGTCATTCAAAAGAAACACTACTCCCATCTACATTTAAAATCAGCAGTTACTTTGTTGCTAACCCAATATTTAGGTACGTTTAATAACGACTTCATGCCTATTTGTCCATATTTACATCGTTCCTGTCGTATCTATTAATGCCGCCTTTCACAAGCTGCGTTCGGATTTCGATGGAATTCTGCAGTGTCTATCTGCTTATTCATAACGACGTTAAACTAAAGCAGCAGCAGATAAATACTTTCATTGTACGGCATATCCACTGCTAACTGACAGAAAGATGAGCTGCACGCGTCTGTCCGCTTAGTCGGTATTGTAAGTTCATTAATAACAGTAATGTAGACACGAAGTTTTTCGAATCCTGTATTGTTACACAGTGGCAACGATTTGCAAGTCGTGATCGCATCAGTAAACCTTGTTAATGCAAAGTAGTGTAAATAAAGATGAGATGTGAATAGTTGCGCGCAGCTAGCGGCGTAGTGAAAAATAAGTTTAAGACATTTGATTTAAAAACACCTTTGCCTCGTCATACAACTTAAATGTCCTTTCCTATCGTTGCCATCTTTGTGCAATATTCGCTGGTTCATAGGTACAATCGATTTTTTCATATTGCTATCTGGTTTTATTTATTTTACATTTTTCATCTTTCACTTATCGCCAATACGCGTCACATCTAAGGAAAATCAGTGGGAGCTACTTAATAACAGATTTAACAAAAGAAAACGCACATGTCCCTGTATTTTGTAGAATTTCCTTTCAACAGACGTTAAAAACCTTTTGATTTATGTTAATCCAAAACTCTGGTAAAAAAAAAACATTAGCCACATTATTGCGATATTTACAGTCTGGTGTAATATTTCTGTTATAATTTCAAAGGTAATTGTCGAATGTTTGAAGTTAAGATAAGTCTCGATTCTGTTATTATTATTCTTATTATAAAAGGTGCGCTTTCTTTATGAAAATGCAATTTCATTGTGAAAAAATGGTTACAAATGATTCATTCAAAGTAGTTGCCATCGCTAGCTTTCCACTTTTCTAGCAGAGCTGGAATACAGTTACGGTATAATTGTTCATTTTTTGAGGCTATCCATGAATCAAGCCATTTTTCGATGTCTTTATGAGCGGAACTACTGATCAGCTAGACCATGTGCTATCGAACAAGTGATAATCGGACGGTGCAATAACTGGGAAATATGGCGGGAGGGGTAGGACTTCCCATTTGAGCATTTCCAGGTAGGTTTTAACGGGTTTGCCAACGTGAGGTCGAGCGTTGTCATGCTGTAGAAAACCCTTCCTTTTCTTGCCGCTGGAGTAGTTGTTCACAGGCGAAAAAACGACGATCAACGTCCCTTGCCTTCAGATCATAAGGAACCCAAGTTCCTTGATTTTAAGTCATTCCCAATGCATGCAATCGGTTGGATATGGCTTGCCGGTTAACTCCTAATGCTGATAAAAGCTCTTGTTGCGTTTGGCATGGATCCTCGTCGAGCATTGCCCTCAATTCAGCGTCTTCGAAGACTTTGGGGCTTCCTTCACATCGAAATGACCGTCTTTCAAACGACGGAACCAATTACAGCACGTTGTTTCACTTAGAGCAGCATCTCCGTAAACTTTGTAGAGTTCCCGATGCGCTTCAGTCGCCGTTTTTTTTTTTTTGAATGAAGGAAGAAAATCAACACTTCCCGCAAATGGCGATTATTTAGCGCAAAATTTCATTCAAAAGTATATAACGCCAAAACAAAATCACTACTGTGTCAAAACTGTTTGTTTACCATATGTCTAAGCTTGGTTTATAACTTTTTGGATATGTCGAAATCGACCAACACTTATTGCTGGCGTAATCTATTTACAAACAATGAGAACTTGCGCAACTTATATTATTATTTTTCTTATTATATATTTCTTACCACTACACTTAAAATTTAATTTCTATCCTAAACTTGTATCTAGAAGACGAACACTGTTAAACGGAATACTCAGGAAGTGGATCAATGTCATCTTGAAACTCATTGGTGATAATTTCATCTAAATATTTTGCGAATTCTTGGGCAACAAATGTTTTTCATACCTGCAGAGAATCAAGTACGTTTGGTTTTGAGAGTATGTAATGAGATTTATCTCCGCCTCTTTTTTGCTCCCTTAAACGACTATTGTTTCATCTTTTAGCACTTTGATTGCTTTCTTGATTTCTATTGATGTTCCATGTTTGATATTTATTATTCTATCTTGTTGGGGCGCCCCTGTATAGTTTACAAAAAGCTGATCTACTGAGACTCTGGGTTTGGGTGGACCAAATGGCTTTTCTTTCTTATTCACCTTCATATTTTTTTAGTAACCATTCTGCATGTGAGTGTAGTAATTCGTTAAGATGGACTGTTCAATAAAACAAACGATGGTGATCAATGGCCATTCATATTCTAGAGGAGACTTGCATTCCATCAGATATGATACCATCTATACAATATTATAGTGGGTGTGTAGTGGTGCATCCACGTTTCATCGCAAGTCACAAATTGGCGCAAGAAATCAGTTGTCCACGCGTTGGAGTTTTTGTGGTGATGTGAGCACACACGGCACCCATCTTATACACCGCCTAGACATGTCTAATTTATTATTGAAAATGTACGTCACCCGTTCACTGGAGATGTTTGTGTTCTTAGCAATATCTATGGGCGATCAACTTCACAAATTTTGAAACTTTTCGCATACTTTCTGCAGAAGTGGCTATTTTTGGGCGTGTAGAACGGGGATAGTCATTTATGCTCGTACAACCTTTTTTAAATTCACTCATCCATTTGCAAACAGTGTTAAGAGAAGGAGCATCCTCGCCTAACACATTGCTATATCAGCATGAATTTCTTTCGGCGAAAAATACCTTTTCGACAGGTATTTAATCACTGCGGGAATTTCAATATTGTTCATTTTTAAAAAGGGCCAAAACTGTGTACACGTGTACACAACAAACTTGACAGATCGACATGAAGGTTAACACATATGTCATTGAAACATTCAGCTATACAATAGTATCAAAGATTGCTTTCACACAACGCCATCTCGTAGTTAGTTATCGAATGTTTAGGTTACCCTCGTAAGAATGAAAATTAATTTTGGGAGTTAATACTAAATACTGAGTTTAATTGAAAAACTGCAATCGACAATAAATAAAGAAATCTTCTATGATTTAAGAAAAAATCACAATTGAGAAAATAAGCAAATGAAATGGTAAGTACAGGTAAAATAGAACAATTTCGGACATACGAAAAAGGAAGATGTCCCATTAAAATTTCTATTACAGTATGTATATACATGAAGATGAAATGAAGGTAACGAAAAGTGTACCGTCGTTGGTAGAACATGAAACATTTTCTAAATTGTATTCATCTACGTATTCTGTAAATTATATTTTTATTAATCTACTTTATTATATTTATAAAAATCCATCACAAATTTCTTTGTTGCCAGTACTATGTTTCTGCACACGATCATCTTTGTTTAGTAAATTTCCAATACGTGTAATAGTTACATGGAAAGCATCTTTACCCTCAACATTTGTACAGTCATGATATAAGTCTCTAAAGTCCAAAGGACTGGCGTTAACACTGTAACGCCAAGTAAAGTCTCTCTCTGGTTCGGATAATTGTTGTAATTAATGTGCTTATTCCCATTAGGCAGAAAAACTAATACTTGACTTCAAACAAGCAAAAGAATATATATACTACGCAATAAAATAAGTTTAATACTTAGCTAGCATCTTGTTTTACCTTTAAATAGTATTCGAAATTGCTTCGAAAGGTTTACTTATGTATGGGATAGATTGATATTCTTACTTGGCACTCTTTCCGGTCAATGTCACTAGAAGTAAGAAATCAATGATTTGTTAAATGTCAATAAACTTCGCGCACGTACACTATTACACTAGTTTCTTTCCAAACCCTTCTCCAAAGCTTCTCTCGCAGTCATCTTGCGCCGAAGTTGAGATGATTTCTTCATAGAAGACTGTCATTTACATGGACTAACCATTGAGGTGATTAATTTCTCTTGAGATTGGTAAATGGGACAACGGACATGGTCGCTTTGGTGATCGGTGAACAGACCAATATATCGGTCCACCAGCACTACTCCTTGCACGTCCCTTATAGTCACGAGTACTTTCTTAGCGGATTGTATCACATTAAATTTCTTCCTTGTAGGGAATTAGGGTGTTTGTATTCCATAGATAACCTCGTACTTTATCTCCCTGTGAATTTTATTAATGTTTCGGACTTATGTCTACCTCTCTGCTCTTCATACATAGACGACTGTAATACGTACGCCATCTTTTCTCCGTATCCACGTTTCATCGCAATATGAACCAATATGTAAAGGATTAAAATAGATTTGGGTCGAATATCTATTTTTAATAAGTGACATTTAGTGTATGTTTATATTCCAATTAAGTCATCTAACCATTGCCTCCACGTTCCATGTAACAAACAATCGTTCTTATTAACAAAACAACATATATCGTTTTCATTATTTAATGATATTTTAAGGTATCAAGAGAACAAGGCTTTGGTCTTAAGTTCATCCTTAAGGGTTTGTAAAGTAAGGTGTTTCCCTAAAGCAATATTTTCACAACAAAATCATAAACGTGAAACGTATATAAATATTAAGCTGAAAATACCCTTATCTGTTACTAATAAAATCAAACCAAGTAGATCTTTGTCTGTGGGACAAGCGCAGAATCTTGCTTCCTTTTTCAGCAACAGTGCTAATCAAATGAATAGATAGATTGCCTTATACGAATACGACAAAACAATGACATAGGAAAAAACTTCCTCACTGCAATTGCAGCAACGCGCTGCTCCCGGTCATTTTTGCACATACAGGAACGGTGCTCCTCCGCGCACTTGACACAACGCGTCACTTTAAGGTAGCAGTTCGCGGTGGCGTGACTCCACGCTTGGCACTTTTTACATTGTATGATCTTTTTAGAGTGGTGCGGCTCCAGGTAGACCTTCGTCTTTTGCAAGTACCTCACTTGCACTTGTAGTTGCTTCAGCGTTACTGTTTTAGATAAAGATCGGATACCTAGTGTTTTTGAATTTTACTACTGATCTTACGCTGATGTTGAGTTCGATCAGTTCGTTTTTGATATCGTCGCACTCGCACTCATCATGGAGGCCCTTAACGAGGAATGCCAGGGTTTTGTCGGTGCGGGGGTGCAGGTGAAGAACGGCACTTCGTTCGAATACCGCTCAATAAAACTTTTGTTGTCCCGGAGCTTCTTGAAATACACTAGGTATTTTCACCCGCGAACTGCACGTAATAGTTTGTGGATACACTATTCAACATTTGCCTAAATTCGTGGAAACGCTCCTTCATCCGCGAGACGAAGCAGAGCGCTGGAGGTGTGGCGTTGTTGATGCCACTGTGATGCTGTTATTCACCCTCGGATGTTGATGGCTGGGGCTGCACTTCGTCGTAGGTGTCCATACTTTCCTGCCTGTCTGCCAGAACTCCGTATCTATTGCAGACTTCGACGTTGAAGTACTGCAGTAGAGGGTCTGGTTTGCTGTTGGGACATTTCTGACGCTTTATTTGCTGACGCCGCCATTACATCGGCGGTGGCGTCAAGCTTTCACTTCGGATATGATTTTCGCAACTTTTCCGGCCAGCGTCGGGATACTGTCGATGCTGGACTCGGAGCTAACTGAGGAGTGACGCGAGTGCCTTGCTTTAGGCTTCGTAATCTCCTCACTGCAAACAAAGTACTTAGTCACAACATTTGGTTATAGAATCATTAATATCCTTTATCCACTTTCAATATATTATTTATATTAGTAGCCTACATGTGTATATAAAAATTAAGGAAAAATTTAACAAAATTTGAATGCAAATCCTTACAATGCAATCTTTACAATAAAATGTATCTACCATAAATATAAAGTGTTTCTTGTATAAATTTTTTGATACATAAATGTGATAAATGGGTATGTACAACATTGTTGCATTTTTGAGATATTAAGAAAAATGTATTTGGTTGGATAAGCGTTCCAGAATTCATGAATCGGTAAGGAAGTACCACTTGTCAAATGATTTTCCTTTTACATTTATTTTCACCTGCATCGTTTTTTTGCAAAACTTCTAAACGTTTTACGTCATGATCCCCGGTGTCCATTTTGTATAACGAAATAATATCCTTTCACAATGCACCTAAGGTATCGAATTTTTATTGAAAATTGACATCTGTCTTCAAAACTTTGTTTCGGAACCCCTTTAATAAATGATGTGGATGCTACAATTTCTTATTCATTTTTTAAAAATCTCCATTTCACACATGCAATCGCTTCTTTTTATAATCAATTGTTGTTGTATTCTCGCTTTGTCCCAAATTAGAGTACACATTTTATCTTTAAGTTTCACCTTTGCAATTGCTACTTGGAGAGACATTATTAGGCATTCATTTATGCCCGTTTGAAACGAAGTTTTATTGAGTACACTCAGTGTTGTTCTTAATGGAAGACTGAAAAGCTTTTGTAGCAATAAAATAAAATATTTAGATATCCTCAATTTCAAAATATATTGTTGCTTCTGAAACGCCAACTTTCTTTGCATATTTTAGAAAATTGGCCCTTTGATCCGAGACAATAGCCTGTATCCTTAATCCAGTATCTAACAGTTTCTTGGTTGTCCTACATATAATTACCTTTTACTCCTCAACAGAACATGGCGTCCCAATAAGGAAGTGTGACCATATTACTAAAACATAACCGACTGGAACATATGTTTTTTCAATGAAATCCTGAAATCCAATGGTCTCTTTGTTGGTCCTGTTATAAAACAAAGATGTCTTCATGACATTTCGCCTATACATAAGACGCAATGCTTTGCCTCATCTGTCATCATTGCTACTTTTGCACCGGTTACGCCAAATACAAATTGAAGTTAATTTCGTTAACAGATTAAAGGTGTTGCATAAAAATCTATACATTTTTGGGTCCAGGAAATATATATTTAGGGCGAATTGTTTAAATTCATCCGTATATCTATAGCTGTGCATACTTCTTTTTGCTAGTTTCCATTGCATTTTCAACAAATTTGGAGTTGGCTTAGTAAAATGGTTTTCACAAAAAAGGATAAATCCCTCGTTTGCCTTCCTTTTTAGGTGTTCTTGAAATAATCAGCTTGCGATTAAAAAATCTTATTTCATATGTGATCGGGTGTTTCTTGGGACTGGTAGCATTTAATTCTAATAGTGTCTGTGTTGTACTTACTCAGTTCGTTAACCACGTAAGGTAATAGAGCAATGTGACTAGTCGTGGTATTTAGTGTTTCTAACGCTATCGTTTTGCTATGTATTGCATTTGCGAATGTTCTGATTAAAGATTCGTTCATTAGCTTGTAGAGTTGCTATTAACTCATTGAAATTTGATATAGTAGATTTGATGAAATAATTTGAATATCACTTTCATTAAGGATTGAATGGTTTCGTTCATTCTCGCAGTGTCTTCTAGAATTATATTCATAATATTCAGCATCATCAGCGTCTAGTGATCCGGTTAACCACTCCCAAGCAATTCCGAGGCCGTTGAATAATCCACGCTTTTTATGATTATAGATATTAGAAATTAAATGATTGGGTAAGTAGCGTTTTACTTGGATTATATAAATTTGACCTAACACGATATTTAATGACTGTTGGCACGAGATTAGTTTGTGACTCAAATCGTTTATATCGCACGTGTTGATAATTTATGACATAATACGTTGGGCAATTTGGTTTCATAAAACAACGACTTAAGAAAAATTTTAGGTTGGATACAACTAGCAATTTTTCGCGTTTTTCCCGAATAATCGCAATTGGAAATATTTTCTTCCGTTAAAAATCTCATCATTCGAAGGTAGCCTGATTCTTGCAATCGTTCGAAGGTATCTGTATATTGATAAAGAGAAATATCTTTCCGCTGAATTAAATTGAATTGCCCATCATTGCTAAAAGCAGACCTAACATTTGGCATAGGACCGGGAGATAAATTTTTAGTGAACTTGTCGATAGAAGATGCCATGAAACGAAAACCATTTAAAAGTCGTATTTTAAGGCAGATATCTTTCGGCGTTTTCCTTTGATCTATATAATTGTCAAGGACAATTTTCTTAGTACAACAGTAAACACTGGTATAGCATCAGTGTCTAAAAATTTTCATATATTGTTCTATCAACTTTGCGGCAAATGCTTTCGGACAATCTAAACCAGGATTCGTCAAATTTATTTAAACTATAATCAAATGCGCAAACAATTTGGTACGCAAAATTATATGGAATATGTTCAAGGATGGATTGCTTCTACATGATTGAACTTGGAGAATACACTCGAAATCTGCATAAACAACAAATGATACGTTTAACCTTTTTTCATAATTATCGAAGCGTAATATGTTATCAGTAAACATTTCACCTGTTTTTGTTTTTCGCGACTCGGTTGAAGGTTGAAGGACTTCCTTTTTCATTAACTACTATATTCTTAGCAACCCGTTATCATATGAAATTAAACACGGATCGTAATTAGAGCATGTATGCAGGCAGAAAGAAGATTTACAAATTCAAATTAAGTATAGTTTCAGGCCAAAGTAAGTAAGAAGTAGTATTGGTTTAGATTTCAAAAAATCGTTGAGGTTGGTCGGAATCATCAACTGAGCCCCTTTACTCGCGTCTGGGATTTTTATTGCTGCAAATTGCAGTTGCCCAGACTTCGTTCTTGTCCCTACCTCGAGGAGGCCGGTGCTCAAGTTGTTTAACAAGGTCCCAGGTAGGTAACCCCTAAATAATTTCGAGAATTTTGAAAAGTGTGAATCCTTGCTCATGCCTACATGTACATGCCCTTAGATTTAAAGTATTGTAAAAGTAATCTAGAAGATAAAAGGGTTAGTATTAAAAAGTTCATGCCTTAATCAACTAAAGAACTTAAGACAAATGTTAGTACTGTTAGTACACCGTAGTCTGAGCTCTGGTAGTTGTCTGGAAGCCGGTACATCAGCGACTACGGTCACTGGAATCATTTTCCTCCAAACAACGTCAGTGCCAAGGGTCACGCAAAATGTCTTTTGGGGAAAAGTATATGAAGGTGTAGTAATGGTTAAGTCTAGTTCATCGTTACATACTGTTTGTCACAAATCGGTTGGTAACGTCACGTCCGGTTTAGATACTTGTTTTCCAGATGATTGGCGATCTTCCTTGCTAACCTATCCAGTATATGGAACAAGTCACGTTATCGCAGAGGTCGTCTTGTGTCCACACCTCGTAGGGTGTCTCTTCGCACATCTGCTGCGCCACGTAACGATGGGCACTCACAAAGCACATGGTTGGCCGTTCCAACTGTTATCTCCTTTAGGCCTCTTTCGTTTAGATATTCTGGGAACGGACCGTGTCCCACAAGGTAGTGCGTGAGGCCCCGCCAGGGCTCCAGGTGCTTCATTGCAACATATTGATGTCGGTCGAAAGACATTTATTCTGCATCACGTGCAGCCTCTACAGGTGATGCTTATCTACTCTGCTCCAACAGGATATACCGTAGGTCAGGATTGATCAAGACCGCTTTGAATAGGAGTAGCTTGTTTTCTCTACTGACGTCTGTTGACTAAGATGTACAGCAGCCTACGAACCACTTGGTCTTGCTGATGTTATTGTTGACGGCATTCTTGAAAATCGGTCACTTGTCTAAATACTATACGAGGTATTTTGCGGCATTCGTGGCGGTTAAACGGGCATTAACGAAAGTATAGGGTACCAGGGAATGTGTACGGAGTTCGTACATCGGGTAAAATCTATGACAGAGGATTTGGAGGAGTTACCTGTCAGCTTCCAGCAGCTGAGATAGCGTTCGTAGAACAGCTTTTGGTTTTGTAACATTTGTAGAGATGTAATTTGTGTATATCCGCAGGGATGTAATCTGTAATGTCATATGTGTATGTTGCGATTCTATTATTGAGAAGTTCGGGAATGGTCCGATGTATAAATATTGAACAGTACTGGATCGACGACTGACCTCTTGGCGACCCCTCCTGCTACTGCGCGCTTCACTTCAGAGAGTTGCGCGTTCACCTTAACCGCGAATTGTCTGCCTTGCAGGTGCTGTGTAGTATCCTGATTAGAGACAGCGGGAAGTCGTGAGTTTATGAAATAAGCCGTCGACCCACACATTGTCGAAGGCAATAAACAATTTATCAAATACAGTGAGCAGTGTGCCAGCTCAATTAAATTCTATAGAAGAGATGGAAATTACATCTGGGGAAAACTTTAATGAAAGTGTTGATGTTATGAAAAAAACAATTTGTGAATTTTGTGTAATTTCCACTTTCGTTGAAAATAGCATGCAACAACTTTATCTCTTGCCTGTCTTCAGATATTAAATAATCTTATCGTTTCCATTATTAATGTAGTCATCCCGTGGAGTATTGTCTACTCCCATATTTGCATTAAGTGGAAGATCTTCGTCTATGCATTGATGATAAATCCCAACGCAGTGTGTCACCAGGTCCGTCACAAATCTGTAAACAGAAAAACATGGAGTGTAAAATTATCAGAAAATATTCTATACCTTGGTTCATATCTTGCAGTCCCCTCTTTAAAAATCTAGCCAAATCTCTTTCAATAAACCAATTGCCCTTTCAACGATATTTCGAGCAGTTGAATGTGCTGCATTGTAATTGCGCTGAGCACTGTTTGGTGCAGCATTTGGTGTATGTGTTAATAAGTTAACTCTAATGGATACCCCGAATCTTCTAGAAGGTAGCAACTTTCCTCATCTTCATATAACTGTCGAAAGTGGTTTTTACAGCTGAATGGCCCCATATAAACGAGTCATGGGTTGATCCGCCAAAATTGGCATGTACGCTAGCATATTCTTTCCTATTCATGAAATTATGTTTCTCCATCAATGGGTTTAAAATAGCTATATATGTTCCACTAATAGCACCTACATAAAGGGATTCATTTTTATAAAAAATTGTCCTCATACAACATGTTACTCCAGGAAAGCCAAAGCGATTCATGAAATTGACATATAGGATTTCTTTCCTGTAATGTTCGTGGAAATTTAATATGGTTATTTGACATGTACGTTTGGTTATTTCAGGTTGATGTCTGGCTCAAACCAAAGTTAAAATCTGCGCCTATCACTTCTTTGATACTCGCCTGTTGCATAATACCGTAAGGTAACCAATATTCGTATCTCATTTAATATTATACTTCTTTGTTCCAAATGTGGTGTTAATGTGTTCACAAGAAATCGAGTTGTATTTTTTGTTCTTAACCGAACGCTTGTTGTCTTTGGGTGTAGCAAAGAATCTAAAGATCTTAAACTCCTACTGCATTTTCTCGCCGCTTTCGTAGTAACTTTCAACGTCCACATTCAATAGTCTACTGCACTCTGACCTGTTCCGCTGTTAATCCCGCAACCACTCCGTAATCACATACGATGGGGTTTGACTTTTTAATTTCCCGCTTTTTTGTACACCGGACAGTGCACACTGGACGCGGGATGATCCCCGCTAGAGTTGCAGCAGCGCGCCGGCTATTCCCGATCCTTCTTGCATATGAAGGAACGGTGTTCTTCCGCGCACTTTGCACAATGCGTGACCTTTAAATAACAGTTCGCGGCGGCATGACCTCACGCTTGACATTTTTTACATTGGATAATGTCTTTTTTGGAGTGTGTGATTAAGAGTGACGGATTTAGGCACGGTAAACATAAATATCGGGTATTTAGTGTTGTTAAAGCTGACCACTATTCGCACACTAATATTAAGTTCTTTCAGTTCGTTCTTAATCTCATCACACTCACACTCGTGGTGCAGTCCCTTGATGAGGAACGCAAGCGTCTTTTCCGTGCGCGGGGTGTATATATAGTCTTCCATTTTTTTCAAACAAACTAGCCTATTGTCACTCGCAAACTGCACGTAATAGTTCACCGCGTTGGTGTTTAACATGCGTTTGAATTCATGAAAGCGTCCTTTCATACGCGACACAAAACAAAGCCCTGGCGGTTTGGCGTTGTTAGCGCCGCTGCGTTGCTGCTCACCCGCGTAGGTTAACGGTTGGGGCTGCACCCTCCCTGGATGTCCATTTCCTCTTGTTTTTCGGCAAGAACTCCATACCTGTTGCAGACTTCCACGTTGAAATACCGCAACAACGGATTGGCTTTGTTGTCGCCAGTACTCCGGTTCTCTGCACCGATTTTTTCACAGGGGATGCCATGTCGTCGGCGGCAGGAAGGTTTTCATGGGGATCGTCTTCTCCGCGGCGTTCCGGATCGTTTTACCTACTGCAGTGACTAGGGAATCTAGTGCTTCGATATCCGGGATGTCGCTTACAATAGGTACCTCGTTCAGGATAGACCTGAAGGACTGCCAGTTTGCAGCCCCAAGTCTAGCTGTATTCCGAAGTACCTTGTCGGGTTTTCAATAGAGAGTTGGGAGTTGAATGACGGTCGCGGTATCCGCAGCGGAGGGACCAGGGGTCCAGGTGCCATCATGGAGGGGGATTGCTTGATTAGTTTCCTAATCTTCGAGGGGTTGGTAAGGAAAGGGATAGATTCGGAGGGGTTTACGGCGTTGTTTGTTAGGAAGGAGGATACCGTACGTTTCACCAGGTCTTCTTGCTGAGGAGACGTTTCCGGAGTGAGATGGAAGGCTTCGAAGTCGCTAGCGATTTCTTCGGATATTTCCGCGGGGGTAACACCAACCTTCCCGTTCTGCCTCTCTAGCGGCGGGATAACCGCGCGCGATTTGCGAGTTAACCGCCAAATATATCCATCCTTGACGTTGATTCCTGTAAGCTTTTGGGCGAAGGTTTTGATTTTGTGCGCCCATATTTCCTTACGGATGCGGGCGGTTATTCGGTTTGCTTCCTTCTTGTAGTCGGTATTGCGCGTAGCTTGGAATCTCTTGCGAAGAGCGTTCCTCTGCCTGATAAGATTTTTAATCTCATCAGACAGCTGATTGCTCCTCTCGAGGTCTATTGTTCTGTAGGGAACAGATCTATCAGCGGCACTCGCAATCTTTGTTGTTAGGGCGTCGACTGTGTCCTCCATTTTGTGAGTGGTATCCAAGTCGTTCACCATGGTCCAATCGACGTTCAGGCATTTCCGGAAACTGTTTCCAATTCGCGCGCGCGTAGTCGCGAATGCGGATTCTGTTGCCCCGCCTTTGCAGGTCCCGCCCATTACCGAGAGAGTAGATGAGCGGGACGTGATCCGACGACAGCGAATCGGTGTCGATATCACTTAGGCGCGCGATGTTCTTAATTAGGACAAGGTCAAGTGCACACCACCATGGTGCTATCCACGAGCCGAGTTGCAACCGCCTCTAAACTACTCAGCTGGGGAAGAGCTATTCGCTGGAACGAAATCGTGTCCCTAGTCGCGATTGCGACCCCTCCCTGGGAGTTGCGACCGTCTTTCCGCACTACGCTGTAACCGCGAAATCGGAAATCGCGGTTTTCGGCGAGCTTTGTCTCGTTTAGCGCCACCAAATCGACGTTTCGCGAGGAGAGGAAGTCAATTAATTCGCCCATTTTGGTACGAACACCGTCGCAATTCCACTGCGCAATCTTAAGGTCCATGAATGTTAGTGGCTTCGTTAAAATCGTTAATCGCCATTATATAGTCTAACAGCGATTTGCCTCGTTTGATTTGCTCGTGAAGATCGCGCACCCTCAGCTAACCATCTCAGGTTCACTATCCTGTTGATCTCCGATAGTGTCGCTGATGTGTCACGAAGATTTTTCAGGTCGTCGTTAGCTGCAGGGCCAGCGTTCTGCGACGACGCAGTTTGCGACGGTGTAGAGCGCCGGGGCGGTTTTGACGCGGCGCGGGTAGCGAAGGAAATTCCTCGCGTGGGGTCGCGACACGGTTAGCGGCGGGGCGTTATCGCGGAGGTTGTGCGACGGTTCGGTGTTTCGCGGGGATTGCGGCACGCTGTCAGCCTGGCGTTGGCGTGCGGAAGTCTCCCAGACGTTCCTTGCTCGCGCTGGCTTGTAGATGGGTTTCCGGCGGGCTTCGACACCATTTTGTTGTCGGTTCCGGCGTTCTTCGAGGAGGTCGAGGTATACTTTGTACTGCGTGCTCGACGCGGGATGGTCGAGGCCGCAGTTGCAGCAGCGCGCGGGTGTATCGCGGGTTTTTTCACAATTGTAGGAGGCATGCTTGCCAACGCATTTGACGCAGATTGTTACATTATTGCTTGGCATTTTTTACGTTGGGTTATGAGCCTTTTATTATAGTGAGGCTCAATATATACTCGGGTTCGCAGGAGGAACCGCACTTTTGTATTGATGTGCTTTAGGGTCGTTTTATTGTCCGTTATTATTAAAAACATTGGGTATCCCGGCTTCCCCACTCGCGTGACTTTTTGCACACAAATGTTTAGCCCGCTTAGTTCGTCGCGCACTTCTTCGGGGGTGGCGCTGGAGTATAGGCCCTTCGCCATGAACGCATGCGTCTTTTCGTTTCGCAGAGTAAACGTATAGAACGGCAAAACGTCTTTAAATGTAGCGATGAACTTTTTGTAGTCCACCATAGCGCGGAAGTATAGTATAGTGTCTTTCGCAATAAACTGCAGATAATAATTTTTTGAGATTCCGTCGAATTGCATTTGGTGGTGTTTATTTTCGCGGAAGTAATCAATCGGTTTGCGGATGTCCACTTGTCCTTGTCTTTCAGAAAGATCGGCGCAATTTTACCACTCTTCGGTTTCTCGGAGTGTTTTCGCGTGGGTGGCGGGCGAGATGGGCCAGCGACTGCCTCGACATCGGGTTCGGGTGCCTCTTTGGTTTCTTGGGCGTCCATTTCCACGTCTAGTGACGCATATGGATTCGGGGTTAGCGGTATATTCTGGGTTTCATTGACATCCAGTTTTTCTTGAGACTTCCACGATGTCTTCCTCGGTAATTCGAAGTCATCAGCGATGTTATCCACTACGTTAGATTTAAACTTGCTTTTGAGCAGGTCCATAGCTCCCTTGACGACTGTTATCAGCTCCTCTTCAGATAAATCATCGATGGTTCTTGATGCCATGATTATTCGGTGAATATTTCTTGCCTAGCAGCGTAATCGCAAGCGGTACGTGCGGCGTAATAAGAAATATGGTAGCTCCGGTGGAACAGGATGTCAGCAGCACAGGCCACACAGCACGCACTGAATGCCGAACTACACACTAAATTGTTCTAATAGCACTTTCACGTTACTCACCCACGTACGTCTTTACTGCACAAGAGCGCGCGCGCTTGGGTCGGTTGTTTTTCTATTGTGAGGGTCGGAGTTGCCTCCATTTCCTCTTCGTCTATATTATGGGTACGGTTGATTTATTTATTTTTCATTTTACAAATTTGCATTTTCTTTTCCCCTTGTTTAGGGCCTGTGTGGATTGTGTTACAATTGTTTGTGTTATGTTATTGCGTGTGTGTGTGTGTGTTTGCTTCTTTTCGGTGGTTGAAGCGTTATGCCTTTTTCTTCTGCTCTTCTTTTTATTTGCTTGACGCCGCCTCTTCTCAGTCTTCTGGTTGGTTTCACGATCTTCCTTACTTCTTCATTGGGGTGTGCCTTCGTCCTTTGTATGGTGTCGTTTGTTCTTCTTAAGACGATAGCGTCTTAAGACGATAGGGTCACCAGTTCTAACTCCGCGTGGAGATCTTCGTTCGTCATGTACCGCGTTGCGTTCGTCGCAAGACGGATAATTCTGTTTATTTGGCCTTGAATTCTGTGTTTTTGTTGATCAGACGCTTGGTGCCATAGTTCCCCGGCGTAGGTGGCTATAGGTACCATAGTCGCCTTGATCAGCTTTATTTTGTTCTCCAAAGAAAGTTTGCTTCGTGGGTTGATCAATGGGTACAGAGTTTTGGATGCAATACAGATTTTCTTTCTTACTTCGGCTATGTGCGCCGAGTGCGTAAGTTGGTTATCTAGGATAACTCCGAGGTATTTGACGGTGCTGCTCCATTGAATGGATGTACCGTTTAGTTTGATGGGGTCCGGCTTCTTCCTTCTCGAACGATGTACGAAGTGGATCGCCTGTGTTTTTGCTGGGTTTACTCTGATACGCCATTGATCGTACCATTTAGTGACGGTTTCTACGTACTCCTGAAGTCGCAAGTGAATTGACTTCGTGCTCCTGTGGCTGTAATATATTGCCGTGTCATCAGCGAACTGGGCTAGTTGGCAAGTCGTCGGTTTTGGTATATCGGCGGTGTATATGTTGAAGAGGAGTGGACCCAGTACCGAGCCCTGGGGCACTCCTGCTTTCGTGGTGCGAACTGTCGATGTTACGTCGTCGATTCTAACCGCGAAGGTTCTGTCTTTCAGATAGTGCTGTGCTAGGTTGGTTAGCGCAGCCGGAAATTTATATTGCCTTAATTTGTAGACGAGGCCTTCATGCCAGACTTTGTCGAATGCCTTTTCTATGTCGAGCATGACGGCCGTCGTCGGCGTCGACTTATCCAGGTGCTCAGTTACGTGTTCGGTGATACGTAACAGCTGATGGGTGGTGGAGTGCTCTTGCCTGAATCCGAATTGGAATCCGGGTAGGACTTCTTTTTCGCTTACGACTTCCAGGAGTCTTCTCTGGATGACTTTTTCCAGTACCTTGCTTAGCCCGGGGAGTAGGCTGATCGGTCGATAGCCGTCGGTTCTATCCTTAGGTTTGCCGGTTTTATGTATGAGTATTACCGTGGCGTGTTTCCAAGTCTGAGGGAAGTGCTGGTACCTCAGAACACCGTTAATTATATCCCTGACTGCATCGATTGCACCCAGGTGCATGTGTTTAATTGCGGCGTTAGTGATGCCGTCTCGACCAGGTGCCTTACGGTTTTTCAATGTCTTGATTATACTGATCAGCTCCTCCGCTGTTGTCTGTGGCGGGTCTAGCTCGTTGCCGTAGTCTGTACGGGCTAGTCCGTTGATAGCATTCGCGAACTTTTCGAGGTCGTTATTTGCGGGTTTGTTCGGCAAGAACGTGTCCTCGAAATAGTTCGCGAATTCTTCGGTTTTGTCCCCGGGGTCGTCAATTATTCCCGTCTCGCTTCTTAGGGGGGGTATTTTCCCCGATTTTGGCTTAAGTGATTTCGCCATCTTCCACAGTGCAGATTGGTCTTGTTCCAGTTTTTCTATCTTCTTTTCCCACTGCAGATTGTACAGTTCGGCGATGTCTTCTTTTATTTCGTTGGTGATTTTGTTTAGAAGTGTTTTAGTGTGCGGGTGTAGGGTTCTTTTGTATTGTTTGTATATTTTTTTTTTGTTGAGAATCTTGATCTTGATGTGGTCAGGAATCCTCTCGTGGTATGAGATGGTTTTGACCTTGGTGGCCGCTGCCATCGCTTTTTAACGTCCTCCTCGAATTGTCGGACCATGTCGTCGATGTCGTATGCTTGTTTTATAATTACAGGTCTGGGGTCGAGTTGTTTTTCGAACTCCAGCCAGTTCGTTGTGTGGGTAGTTGTCGCAGCCAGTTTTTTATCCAGCGACAGGGTCATGACGACCGGTAGGTGATCGGACGTCAGGTCGTTGATAGTTTCTAGGCGGTGAACGCACGATGAACGATGAACGCATGACTTCTACGAAGTACCAGGATTAATCCTTTACCTTCTTTATCGGAATGTAGCGCTCGAGCTTCCAGCTACTCGATCCACCTTCGGCCCGAGCGACTTCTTTTCGACGGAATTGGCTGTCGAAGAAACCTCGCCTAGACCGTACCCTCCCGTGCTTCCGGCTACTCAATCCACCTTCCGCACGCAAGAGTCGTATCCAGACGACGGTATGATGGTGGCGTCCGAGCTTCCAGCTACTCAATCCACCTTCCGCTCGGACGCATTTTCCCCCCCGACGCGGGTGCAATGCCGGGGTAGAAAAATATACTCCGCCTAGACCGTGCCCGAACGAACTTCCGGCTACTCAATCCACCTTCCGTTCGAACGGGTCGTATCTAGACGAAGGATGAAGTGGTTCGCCCTAGGTCGTTAGCAGGGACCTAGGACGCGGGTATTTCCAGGGGAGTCTGGAGTCGTAATCCTGGGAATTCGACACGAGTGGGTTGTGGTGTTCCCTTGCTGTGTCGAATGTTTTGGTTGCGGTCTTCCGGATGTAGTCTAATATCGGTTCTACTCCGGCGTCTTCATGTACGGTCGTATTTCTTACGAACCAGGGTGCGTCGAGGGCCCATCGAAGCATCCGGTTCTGGAAGTTCTGCAATTTGGTTCGGTGACATTGCGCCGCGGTCGCCCATACGGCCGATGCGTAGGTCACCGTGGGACGTAGGACGGTCTTGTAGAGCTGGATTTTTCGAGCAAGATCCAGCTTGCTACGGCCGTTCATTAATGGAGCTAGTGTACCGGCCATCTGCTTTCCACGGTCGATAATTTTGTGTATATGGGCTCCCCAGTTCAGTCGGGAGTCCAGCGTGATTCCCAGATATTTCGCTTGGGAATGCCAGGGAACTATGCCTCCTTGGATGGTTAGTTCGGTCGGGTTGCCATGTTTCTTGAGTCGGCATCCGCTTCCCGAGAAAAGTATCGCCGTACTTTTCCTGGATGGATTGATATTCTCACCTTGCGTACCAGGTCTGCAAGGCGTCGAGGGCTTCTTGGAGGCGCCGGTCGACGACTCTGGCGTCTAGGGACCTCGTGTATATGCATACGTCGTCCGCGTACATCGCCATGTTGACGTACGCGGTTGTCGGAATGTCGCTTGTGTAGATATTGAAAAGCAGGGGAGAGTGCGGAACCTGGGGCCTCCCGATGTAGCGGTCTGGCGACGGATCGCTGACCCTCTAACTTGATTCGGAACGATCTTCTGCGTAGATAGGATCGGATTAGCCTGAGCATGGCTTTCGAGATGCCGGCCTATGCATCTTCCAAAGCAGTCCTTGATGCCAGACTTTGTCGAAGGCTTTGGCAACGTCGAGGAATACGGCGCCCGTATATTCCTTCAGGTTGAAGCCTTGCTTGATGTGTTCGACGACGCGGAGCACTTGGAGCGTGGTGTTGTGCTCGCTGCGGAATCCGAACTGGGAATCGGGGATGATTTCGAGGTCTTCTACTTCATCCTTCAGTCGACGGAGTATTATTCTTTCGGCGATCTTGCCCGCCTTGACGGGTAGTAAGCTGATCGGTCTGTAGTTTTGCGGCCAGTTGGCGGCTTGCCTGGCTTCGGAATCATCGCTACGTCTGCTAATTTCCAATTGGTCGGGAAATGTCGCAGGCGGAGCATAGCGTTGCATATGTTCGTCATGTGCATGACGAACTTTGGGGGCGTGTTTGAGGGCGGAGTTAGTGATGCCCTCGGACCCGGGTGCCTTGTTCGTGTAGAAAGGCCCTGATGATGGCTCGTATCTCTTCGGGAAGCTGGCGGTAACGGTTCTTCCTCGTCTTCTTCGGCAAGGATTCGTCGGACCCTACGATGAACGCGTCCGATGTGATCGACGTCTGCGTCCTCGTAGTTGGGGCTGCATTGCTTTTCCGAGGGCTTCGGCGAAGGCTTCCGCCTTGTCCTCGTCGGAGTAAGCGATGCCTCTCGCCATGGATCGGCGGCATCGGTGTTCTGCGACATTTCATGATTTTCGCGGCTCTCAGAATGCCGACGTGGATTCTGAGGCCTGGTTCATGAAGTCGTCCCAGCGTTTATTGCGGAACTGGTCGAGGGCAGCCTTGGTTCGCCACGCCAGATCGTTGTATTCCGCCTTGTACGCGGGATCCAGCGTTCGCTGCCATCGTCTTCGAAGTTGGTTCTTCTGTCGGATTAAGTCTTTGATCTCCCGGGGGATGAATGCCCTGTTGTCGTGGATGGGGATGATGTTCGTCGCGTATTGTACGCTCTCCAATACGCGATCCGTAACTGTCTGCACTGCCGCTTCCAGTTGGGTAACATCTTCTATCCGCTCGATAGGCCCCATATTGTTTGACAGATGGTCCGTGAAAGCTGGCCACGAAACCGAGTGTCGCGTCGGGGTGTCCTCTTCTTCCGGTGTCAGTTGACCCAGTTGTAGCAGCACCGGGTTGTGGTCCGATGATAGCTCGTTGAGGACGGTGAGTTGATGAAAGTGGTTAACGTTTTTCATCACGACGATATCTAGGACGTCTGGCTGTCCGTTGTGGGGATATATCGTGGGTTCGGTAGAGGCGTCGACGACGAGGTTGAAGTCATCCGCGAAACGGCGTAGGCATTTGCCGCTCGCGTTCGTCAGCCTCGAGTTCCAGGTCGGATGTTTGGCATTTAGATCACCAGCGAAATTGTTGCTCTCCGGGTGCTGAAGATCTCGGACAGGTCGCTCTCAAGCATCAGCTTATTGGGCGCTTTGTAAGCGGCTACGAGCTGGATCGGACCGGTCGCCAGGTTGACCGTGATGTTGGTGGCCTCGATGTTGTGTAGATCCAACTCGCGGCCCGCGTAATGATCGATGGAGGACTTGATCATGATAGCTGTGCCTCCTCCTCTTGCGCCTTCTCTGTCGGTCCGATACACCCGGAAGTTACGGAGAGAGAGCCGGTCGCTGGCTCGGAGGTGTGTTTCGCCGATGAGGAGCACATCTATTTGGTGTCTTTGGATGAACTCCTCTAGCTCGGTTTTCTTATTGGAAAGTCCGTTTGCGTTCCAAAACGCGGCGGTTAATGACTGCGGTCTCGTCTGGCGTCTATTCATTGCTGAATATTGCGAGGATATCTTGCAGATGGCTGGCTAACACCACTCCAGCCTGTGCCCCGGAGCTGCATTCCAGCAGCTGTGGCAGTATGACGGATGCCACGTTAAGCAATTTCGCCCAGTTGATCTTCCGGAGGAGCGAGATCAGTGTGGCGAAAGTGTTCGTCGTGTCGGAATTTGTTGCGGGCCGTGGGACGCTTTTAACGGCGGTCTTCTTGCCTGTTGTCTGCTTCGGGGTGGCGGACGTCTTGGGAACCACCGGTTTGACTGGCGCTGGTTTACGTTCAGCGACTTGGGGTTTGTTTTTCTTGGGCGCTGCCTTTCTAACGGTCTTGGTGGTCTTGGGGGACTTTTCGACGGTCCTCTTGGCGACGACGGTCCTCCTGACCGGGGTAGCGGCCGCGTTCCTGACGGCGGCGGCGTACGATGGCTTGGCGTTGCTGGTGGAAGGTCGAGGGATGTCCACTTCCATCGTCCTGCTCTGGGTCGGTTTGGGCGGGGCCTCTGCGGTTACCGGCCGTCGTTCAGCTTGACGGCTTCTCGTCGCGTTCCTGGCCGGTGGATTTGGCCGTGCCGGGACCTGGTTCGGACGCGGCGCTTTCGGGCATCCTCCGTAGTTGGCGGTGTGAGGCCCTTGGCATAGGGCGCACTTCGCCGGGGCTTCGCGGGGCTTGCTGCACTCCGCTGTCTGGTGTGGACCTGCACACTTCACGCAAACTGCCGCCGCATGACAGTTTCGCTGGCCGTGCCCGTAGAGCTGGCAACGGTGGCATTGAGTCACCGTGTCTTTCTTTATCAGTTTGGACTCTACCCTAACGTAGAGTCCGCAGACTTGGCGGATGTTGAATATCTTTTTGGATTGCTCGTTTTTAGCCAGCTGGACGAATACCAGCGGGATTGGACGTTTGTTCTGTCCTACGGTCATCCGTTTGACGGTGGCCGTGGCGAAGCTGCTGCTGAGCCAGATCTTCTTGGATCTCCTCGTCGGAGATTTCCTCGGGTAACCCACGAAGAACAATCTTCAATGGCTTCTCCTCCGTCAGTTGGTAGGAGTGGAATGGAACGTTCATTTTGGTGACGATCTCCACCAAACGTCTGTAGTCGGAGGCGGTGGCCGGCTGAATGCGGATGCCCACCTGGGCATTGACCACCTTGATGATTTTAACGCCGAGTTGCTGTATCTCGGCATTCACACGCATCCAGCGTGCTTTGTCCCGGAGGACGACGGGCGGAATGCGGCCTTCCTTCTTGGGGACGGCGGATGTTGCCTCGGGACTGGTGTTGGCTGCCGGGCGCTTTTTAGACTCCCCATCGGAGCCGGAGTTGTTGGAGCCTTTGCGCTTCCGCTGCTGCCTCCTGGATGGCGGGCGGAAATCGTCGGCGGTGGACTCGTCGGCGGACGTGTTCGTCACCGTGTCGTCGTCGTACTCCATGTCGGATGCGGAGTCCTCGCTGACGTTGGCGACGGCTTCCTTCAGCCGTGCGAGCACGTCGTCGTTGAATGGGGTGATGATGGTGGTTGCTGCTGTCTCCGGGACGGTCCTATTCTTCGATGGTCCAGCTCGTGCTGCCATGGCCGTTGCCGTGGCAGGCGCCTCCTGAAACAAAAAGCAAAATCTCCTTCCCACAAAAAAAAAAAAAAAAAAAAAAAAAAAAAAAAAAATGGGTTGAAGGGGGGGTGGGGGAAGGTGGCCGGTGGTAGGGATGAGTGGTAAATGGAAAAGAGCGGGAAAAAGTGACGGTTAGGAAAAAACGGTCGTTAAACAGCAAAGTAATAAAAATTACTTGCTGCTAACACGATGCACTATTAAAACGTAAAATAATAGTGAAGTCGCTATCCCTGGATCGCTGTGTAGAGTAGTAACGTTGAAGTTCTTAAGAAAGAACGTGAGATAAAATTTGCTAATTGCAAGTCGCAAAGTCGCAAGAGAAAGCAGTAAGTTCTGGCACGTCTGTCGCAAGCAACGTTCGGACCAGGACTGACCCACCGTTCTAGGCGGTACTGTGTGGTGATGTTTTTAACCACAGCGATGTCCAGCACATCGGTGGAACCGGTGGGGATGTGTATATGGGTTTCGTCTTCTGGACCTTCGACGATTAGACCGTATTTGGTCGCGATTTTCGCTAGCTGTCTCCCTCTCGTGTTCGTAGTCTTGGAGTTCCAGTTTTTGTGTTTACTGTTCAGATCCCCCGCCAATATCGTGGGATGACCCGCGCCAAAGACCGCGCGGAAATCCGCCTCGGATAAGACGGAGCCCGGCGGACCGTAGCACGAATGGATCTCCACGACACCGCGCGCTGTGTGGATCTGAACGGCTGTTGTTTCCATTTCTATGGTGCGTGTGGCCACTTGATGGTGTTTGACGTTATTTTCGACGAGTACGGCTGTACCTCCGCCTGGTCCAGTAGTACGATCTGTTCTGTAGATCGCATAGTTCGGGATGCTGAATTTGTGACTTGGTTTAAGTAGTGTTTCCGACAGTAACGCAACATCGATGTCGTTTTCTGCCAGAAACACCCTTAGTTCTTGTTTTTTCTTGGTAACACTTTGAGTGTTCCAGAACATGATTTTTAGCTCCTTGTTTTTTTTAATATCCATGGATGGTTTTTTTTATGGTTGTTTTGCGGTTTTCTTTTTTTTTTTTTTACTTTTTGTAGAGAGCTGTTAATTCCTCCGTTTGGCGAAGGAACTCCATGCGCTGCTCTACGGTGGCGTTGGTATTGTTAAAATTCAGTAGCATGCGCCCCAAAATTAGCGCTAGCTTGTCCTCTGGCTTGTTGGCCGTCGTTTTCTTCGGTTCCTCTTTCGGGGGCTGGGTGTTGCTGGGCCCGTTGTCTTTTTTCCTATTCCACGGATTGTTCTTTGGCAGGGGGGCGTCGATGAATTTCTTGTCGACTGCGTTGGTGGGGTTCTCCGGACACTTTAGGTATGTCGAAAGGTGCTCACCACCACAATTGGTACATTTCGGGGGCGTAGTCTTAGGTTTTTCACATAAATGCGTCGAGTGGTCCTCGCCGCATTTCATGCATTTGTAATTTATGTTGCAATTCGATTGTGTGTGCCCGAACATCTGGCACTTGTGGCACTGCACAATCAATTTGCGAGTGCGCAAGGCTTCTACTTTGACTGCCAGTCCGCAGCAGTCCGTGATGTTATAGATCGACTTATACAGCCGGTCGATTTCGACGAGTACAAGCGGCGATGGTTTACGCCGCGGGGAGCGCGCACTACTTCACGGGTCCGCGGGTTTGACGGCGCGGGGGCCACGGGGCTACGTTCGCGGCTTTAGTTGGTAAAGCGGGGAAGTCGCGACGGTCCCACGCGTTCCTAGTCGGTAGCGGAGCGGGGACGTATCTTGTCTGCGCCTCGGTTTTGCGTTGCGCGGGCTTAGACTTGCGCTGCTTCTCCGCGAGCGCTTTTTTGTACGCCGGACATTGCGTACTGGAGGCGGGATGATCCCCCCCGCAGTTGCAGCAACGCGCCGGCTGCTCGCGGTCCTTTTTACACAGAAAGGAGCGGTGCTCCTCCGCGCACTTGACGTATCGCGTCACCTTTAAAAAGCAGTTCGCCGTTGCGTGACCTCACGCTTGACACTTTTTACACTGTATCAAGTCCTTCTTTGAGCGGTGCGGCTCAAAGTATATTTGTGTGTGCTGCAAGTATCTTACTTGCACTTGCAGCTGTTTGATAGTAACGCTTTTGGGCACCGTTATCATGAAGATCAGGTGCTTGGTGTTTTTAAATTTCACCACCGATTTCACGCTAACGTTTAACTCTAAGAGTTCGTTTTTAACGTCCTCGCACTCGTAGTGTAATCCCTTGATAAGGAACGCAAGGGTTTTTTCCGCGCGCGGGGTGTACGTGTAGAACGGCACTTCGTTCGAGTACCGTTCCACAAAACGCCGGTAGTCGTCCAGCTTTTTGAAGTACACGAGCGTGTTTTCTCCCGAAAACTGGACGTAGTACTCCGTGGACACCGAGTTGATGAGTTGTTTGAATTCACGGAAGCGTTCCTTCATCCTTGAAACGAAACAAAGCGCCGGGGGTTTCGCGTTGCTAGTGCCGCTGCGCTTTTGTTGCTGCTCACCCTCTCTTGTGCGGTCGAGGTCGACGGCCGAGGTTGCTCCTCGTCCTGGACCTCCATCTCTACGCTTTTATCCGCTAGTACCCCATAGCGGTTGCAGACCTCTACGTTGAAGTAGTTCAGCAGAGGGTCCGACTTGCTGGACTCTTTGATTGGAGATTTCATTTCGTTGGTGGTGGTGGCGTCGAATTTCTTCTTAGCGTCCTCTTCGGAGAGGATTTTTGCTACCTTTCCGGCCAGCGTCGGGATGCTGTCGATGCTGGACTCGGAGCTCTCCGATGACTGGCGCGAGTGCCCTGATTTAGGCCTCGTTATGGTTTTGACATTGCTCATTAAGTTGCACTTCACTATTTTTTTTCTTTTTGTTGTTTTTTCCACTCGCGTCTATAAACGTGGCCCCGCGGGCTTTTATTTTACACAAAGGATACACTATTTCCTTTGTTAGACGATTCACCTGACGGAAAAGCTAACAAAGGAACAAAGAGACTGCTATCAATGACGTATTAGCTTTCACTAATGCACAAAGACACACAAAGAACTTTCTCTTCTCAAGGTAGGCGGGTTGTAAAGCACGTCCTTTCTCAACGACGATCGGACGAGAAAAGAAAGAAAAGACGTTTATTATTCACATATTTTTTACAATACATATTACAATATGTTATTCTATATATTTCATCTTATATTAAATTTTCCTATACTACAATACGTATTTACAATTTATTTCTCATATTAATTCACACACACAAGTTCGTGAGTTCGTCTACGGTTACTAGTGTCACTGATTGGCAGCTCGCTGTACTTAAATGGATCGACCGTTTTGATGGGAATCGTCTTGTCGGCGGCTTTCCTGATCGCTGCACCTACTGCCGCGACAAGGGTATCGAGCGTTTCGATATCCGGGATGTCGCTAACAATAGGTACCTCGTTCAGGATAGCCCTGAAGGACTGCCAGTTCGCTCTGCTGTAATCTGGCAATCTGACGCGGCACGCCGGCGCTTCCACGCCGTTGACCGAAAACTCCAGGGCCGCGTGATCCGACGGTAAGGTTCGGGTCTTTATCCTGGAGATTTCGGCAACGTTGGACGTGACTACCAGATCCAGCGTATTAGGCGAAGTTCCGTTGTGAGGAAAGTGGGTGTATTCCCCGGGATCGTGGAGGATTACGTTGTTGTCGTTGATGAAACGGTGTAACGTGTTGCCGTTGGCGTTGTTGCGGTTACAGCCCCACATGGCGTGCGTCGCGTTGAAATCTCCCGCTAGGACGATCTTCCTTCCAAGAGCGAAGAACGCTTCCAGTTCGTCCTGCAGGAGCCTCTTCCGCGGGCTGTTGTAAAACGCCACCAATGTCGTGCCGTCTTCCAATTGGACTGCCACCGCCTCAGCGTTTTGCAACCTCACGTCCCGGAGTTCCACTCTTCGATGAGGCACATCCTCTCTAATCAACGCCGCCACTCCGCCGTGAGCGTTGTTATTCCTCAAGACGTAGGGAACGTATCCGCGGATCCTTAGCCTGAATCGATCGGTGATTCGAAGTTCATTTAGAAGGATCACGTGTATACCCTCCCCCCTGGTAACCGCCGTCAGTTCCTCCACTTTCGTGGAGATGCCGTCGCAGTTCCAGTGCAGTATCTTAAGGAACATACTGCTTGTTGAAAGCATCCAACGCCTCAGCGAGTTCGACGAGCGTTGTGCATGTGCTCATCGCCTCCTTCAGTTCGATGAGCTTTTCTGACAGCCACTTCAGGTTGACAATGTCGTTTATGTCCGCCAGTGTTGCCGATATCGAGTTTATGTAACGGAGCCCGCCGAGTCCGTTTTCTTTCGCGGTTTCGTCGGTCGACCGCGGAGTCGAGTCGCGTGTTTCACGTGCCTCGCGCACGTTCGGCATTGGCTGCCGTCGGTTGGCCGTCGATTCTGGTTGGCTTACGCGTACGCGGGGGGCGTGGTTTGCGTCCCGGGTAGCGCTCACTGTTTCGCGGGTTCGCGTATACTTCGTCGCGGGTCCACGTTCGGGGATTTTCTCCTTTTTAGTGGGAAGTGCGGGGAAGTCGCGTCGGTCCCACGCATTTCTCGCCGGTAAAGGGGCAGGAACGTATCTCGGTTGCGCCTCGGTTTTCCGTTGCGGGTTTTGTCTTTGTTTAGTTTTGCGCTGCTTTTCAGCGAGCGCTTTCTTGTAGGTGGGGCACTGGGTGCTTGAGGCGGGGTGGTCTCCGCCGCAGTTGCAGCAGCGCGCCGGCTGCTCCCGGTCCTTCGTGCACATGAAGGAGCGGTGCTCCTCCGCACACTTAACGCAGCGCACCACCTTTAAATAACAATTCGTGGTGGCGTGTCCCCACGCTTGACATTTTTTACATTATATTATATCCTTTTTTGAGCGGTGCGGCTCAAAATAAATTTTCGTGTGCTGCAAGTACTTTACTTGTACTTGCAGCTGTTTGATCGAAACCGTTTTCGGCACTGTTATCATGAAAATCGGGTTTTTAGTGTTCTTAAACTTCACTACCGATTTAATGTTTATATTTAATTCTAAAAGTTCATTCTTTATATCATCACACTCGCACTCCGAGTGGAGTCCCTTAATAAGGAACGCCAGGGTTTTATCCGCGCGCGGGGTGTATGTGTAGAACGGTACTGGTACTTCGTTCGCGTACCGTTCCACAAAACGTCTGTAGTCCTCTATTCTTTTAAAATAGACAAGCGTGTTGTCGCCCGAGAACTGAACGTAGTATTCCGTGGACACTACGTTCAGCATTTGTTTAAACTCGCGGAATCGTTCTTTCATGCGTGACACGAAACATAGCGCCGGTGGTTTCGCTTTATCAGTTCCGCTGCGCTTTTCTTGCTGCTGCCTTTCTTGCGCGGTTGAGGTCGACGGCTGAGGTTGCTCCTCTTCCTGGACCTCCATTTCTGCGCTTTTGTCCGCAAGTACACCATATCGGTTGCAGACTTCCACGTTGAAGTAGTGTATCAACGGGTCCGACTTGCTGGACATCTTCTTACCTTTGTTAGATGATTCCATGCCGTTGGTGGCAGCGTCAAATCTATTTTTGGCGTCCTCTTCAGTGAGAATTTTAGCTACCTTTCCGGCCAGCGTCGGGATGCTATCGATGCTGGTCTCGGAGCTCTCAGAAGATTGACGCGAATGCCTTGTGATGGATTTCACATTGCTCATTTAGTTGCACTTCACTATTTTTCTTTTGTTGTTTTTAACACTCGTGTCTATAACCGTGGCCCTGCGGCCTTTATTTCACACAAAGGATACACTATTTCCTTTGTTAGACGATTCACCTGACGGAAAAGCTAACAAAGGAACAAAGAGAATGCTAACAATGACGTATTAGCTTTCACTAATGCACTATGACACACAAAGAACTTTCTCTTCTCAAGGTAGGCGGGTTGTAAAGCACGTCCTTTCTCAACGACGATCGGACGAGAAAGAAAGAAAGAAAGAAAGAAAAGACGTTTATTGTTCACATATTACAATACATATTACAATATGTTATTCTATCTATATCATTTTTATATTAAATTTTCCTATACTAGACGTATTTACAATTTATTTATTATATTATTTCACACACTAAAGGTTCGTGAGTTCGTCTGCGGTCGCTAGTGTCACTGCACCGTGCGAGCCAGCGCGCGGGCACAGCTCGATCGCACTATCGTTTGCGTTAGTTTCACTCGCGTGCACATCACTCCGTTGTAGGGGAAAAGGTTAAAAAACCCCTTATCATTTGTGGTGGCCCCGAGGGGGGGTGGTTGGAAGGCGGGTGCCTTACTGCAGCTCCTCTTGGCCCGGGAAGATATGTGGATGTTTGCCGGGGGGTGCCGTCGTTATCCCGGCCACGAACGGGTTCACGTGTGTTCTAGTGTGGGCGTAGAACTTTTGCACGTGTTTCGCGGCGAATTCCACGATCGTATCTACCTGTGCGGCCCGATGCAGCTCTCGGGTTGGCGTGCATCGGTCCGCACCTAGAGCCAATCGTAGGCATTTGTTCTGCATCACCTGCAGTCCTTGCAGGTGATGTTTTGCCGCTTTGTGCCAACACGGCATTCCATACGTCAGTATAGGCCTAAGCACCGCCTTGAATAGGAGGAGCTTATTCTCTATACTGACATTCCGGTTGATCATGATATATAGCAACCTACGAATCGCAGCGTTCGTCTTCTTGACGTTGTTATTTACGGCGTTTTTGAACGTTAGTCTTTTGTCCAGTACTATTCCTAGGTATTTGACCTCGTTTGAGGCGACTAGGGGGGTATTGAAGAAGGAGGGATAGCGGGGGATATGGACGGGGTTAGTGCGTCGGGTGAAGAGGATAATTGAGGATTTGGAGGGATTAGCGGTAAGTTTCCAGGTGGAAAGATATCGCTCGTAGGACGGGATTTGATTTTGTAATTTCTGCACAGCGGTGATCTGTGAGAAGGAGTGTGCGTATATAGCAGTATCGTCCGCGTATGTGGCGATACTGTTATTGGGGAATTTAGGAATGTCCGACGTGTATAGGTTGAACAGTACTGGACCTAGAACTGATCCCTGGGGAACTCCGGCCGTGGATGATCTAAGGTCGGAGATTTCGTTGTTAATCTTGACCGCGAATTGTCTGTCCTTCAGGTAACTATGTAGTATCCTGACAATCGGCGGTGGATATCCATTTACGATTAGCTTGTGGATTAGCCCTTCGATCCACACCCTGTCGAAGGCTTTCTCCATATCCACAAGCATCATCACCGTATGCTGTCTCTTGTTAAACGCCGAAATAACGTCGGTGACAACCCGAGCAACTTGGTGGTTTGTCGAATGTTTTCGTCTAAAACCAAATTGCTCCGACGGCAGTACACTGTGTTGGTTCGTGTACTTGTTGACATGCCTCAGCAGGATTTTCTCGAATATCTTGGATATGGCCGGTAGCAGAGATATCGGGCGATAGCTTGTAGCCAATCTCGGCTCTTTGCCCGGCTTCGGAACCGGTACGACGGTGGCAGTTTTCCAGGCGGAGGGGAAGTATTGCAGTTTTAACGCCGCGTTGAAGATGTAAGTGAACTGCGCGAGCGTCTTGCGGGGGATGTGTTTAAGGACGTGATTTTGAATGTTGTCGTTCCCAGGTGCTTTTAGGGAGGGGGATTTCGAAATGTATTTACGGATACACCTGGGGGATGTTAGGAACTTAAGCGAAGTTTCGGGAAAGATAGGATTTTGAAGGTAAAAGGAACGAAGGGATTCTTCCACCAGTACTTCTGTTGCGGGGTCGGTTTCCGGGGTGTTATGGTACTCCTCGAAGGCTCCCGCGAGATTTGCCGCGATATCTCTATCCTGCAGGGCTGCCGTGCCGTCAGGGTTGTCAATCGAGTAGATCTTGGTTCGCTGCGATCGTAGGTGCTTGTTGAGCCGCCAAATGGAGCCGTCCCGCGGATTGATGCGGCGCAATCTCTCCTCGTAGATCTCGTCCCTATGTTGGCGCACGCGGCGGCGGATTACCGTGGACAGCCGTTGAAACTCCTCTCTGTCCTCGCGGCGGCGCGTACGCTGAAACAATTTACGAAGTCGATTTCTACATCGGATGAGGTTGCGGACGTCGATTGGCAGCTCGCTGTACTTAAATGGATCGACCGTTTTGATGGGAATCGTCTTGTCGGCGGCTTTCCTGATCGCTGCACCTACTGCCGCGACAAGGGTATCGAGCGTTTCGATATCCGGGATGTCGCTAACAATAGGTACCTCGTTCAGGACAGCCCTGAAGGACTGCCAGTTCGCTCTGCTGTAATCTGGCAATCTGACGCGGCACGCCGGCGCTTCCACGCCGTTGACCGAAAACTCCAGGGCCGCGTGATCCGACGGTAAGGTTCGGGTCTTTATCCTGGAGATTTCGGCAACGTTGGACGTGACTACCAGATCCAGCGTATTAGGCGAAGTTCCGTTGTGAGGAAAGTGGGTGTATTCCCCGGGATCGTGGAGGATTACATTGTTGTCGTTGATGAATCGATGTAACGTGTTGCCGTTGGCGTTGTTGCGGTTACAGCCCCACATGGCGTGCGTCGCGTTGAAATCTCCCGCTAGGACGATCTTCCTTCCAAGAGCGAAGAACGCTTCCAGTTCGTCCTGCAGGAGCCTCTTCTGCGGGCTGTTGTAAAACGCCACCAATGTCGTGCCGTCTTCCAATTGGACTGCCACCGCCTCAGCGTTTTGCAACCTCACGTCCCGGAGTTCCACTCTTCGATGAGGCACATCCTCTCTAATCAACGCCGCCACTCCGCCGTGAGCGTTGTTATTCCTCAAGACGTAGGGAACGTATCCGCGGATCCTTAGCCTGAATCGATCGGTGATTCGAAGTTCATTGAGAAGGATCACGTGTATACCCTCCCCCCTGGTAACCGCCGTCAGTTCCTCCACTTTCGTGGAGATGCCGTCGCAGTTCCAGTGCAGTATCTTAAGGAACATACTGCTTGTTGAAAGCATCCAACGCCTCAGCGAGTTCGACGAGCGTTGTGCATGTGCTCATCGCCTCCTTCAGTTCTATGAGCTTTTCTGACAGCCACTTCAGGTTGACAATGTCGTTTATGTCCGCTAGTGTTGCCGATATCGTGTTTATCTAACGGAGCCCGCCGAGTCCGTTTTCGTTCGAGGTAGCGTTACTCGCGCGTGGAGACAAGTCCCTCGTTTCCCGTACATCGCGCGCGTTCGTTATTGGCTGCCGTCGGTTGGCCGCCGTACGTGATTGGCTCACGTGTACACGAGGGGCGTGGCTTGCGTCGCGGGGGACGTGGTTTACGCCGCGGGGAGCGCGCACTACTTCGCGGGTCTGCGGGTTTGACGGCGCGGGGGCCACGGGGCTACGTTCGCGGCTTTTGTCGACTTTAGTCGGTAAAGCGGGGAAGTCGCGACGGTCCCACGCGTTCCTAGTAGGTAGCGGAGCGGGGACGTATCTTGTCTGCGCCTCGGCTTTGCGTTGCGCGGGCTTAGACTTGCGCTGCTTCTCCGCGAGCGCTTTTTTGTACGCCGGACATTGCGTACTTGAGGCGGGATGATCCCCCCCGCAGTTGCAGCAACGCGCCGGCTGCTCGCGGTCCTTCTTACACAGAAAGGAGCGGTGCTCCTCCGCGCACTTCACACATCGCGTAACCTTTAAAAAACAGTTCGCCGTTGCGTGGCCCACGCTTGGCACTTTTTGCACTGGATTAAGTCCTTCTTTGAGCGGTGCGGCTCAAAGTATATTTTTGTGTGCTGCAAGTACCTTACTTGCACTTGCAGCTGTTTCATTGTTACGCTTTTGGGCACCGTTATCATAAATATCGGGTGCTTGGTATTTTTGAATTTTACAACCGTTTTCACGCACACATTTAACTCCAGGAGTTCATTCTTGACGTCCTCGCACTCGCACTCGCACTCGTAGTGCAAACCCTTGATGAGGTACGCAAGGGTTTTTTCCGCGCGCGGGGTGTACGTGTAGAACGGCACTTCGTTCGAGTACCGTTCCACAAAACGCCGGTAGTCGTCCAGTTTTTTGAAGTACACGAGCGTGTTTTCTCCAGAAAACTGGACGTAGTACTCCGTGGACACCGAGTTGATCATCTGCTTGAATTCCCGGAAGCGTTCCTTCATTCTTGAAATGAAACAAAGCGCCGGGGGTTTCGAATTGCTGGTGCCGCTTCGCTTTTGGTGCTGCTCACCCTCTTGTGCGGTCGAGGTCGACGGCCTAGGTTGCTCCTCGTCCTGGACCTCCATCTCCATGCGTTTATTCGCTAGCACCCCATAGCGGTTGCAGACCTCTACATTAAAGTAGTTAAGCAAAGGGTCCGACTTGCTGGACTCTTTGTTCGGGGATTTCATGTCGTTGGCGGTGGTGGCGTCGAACTTTTTCTTGGCGTCCTCTTCGGAGAGGAATTTTGCAACCTTTCCGGCCAGCGTCGGGATGCTGTCGATGCTGGACTCGGAGCTCTCCGATGACTGGCGCGAGTGCCCTGATTTCGGCCTCGTTATTGTCTTAACATTGCTCATTTATTTGCACTTCACTATTTTGTTTTATTGTTTTTAGCACTCGAGTCTATAACCGTGGCCCTGCGGCCTTTATTTCACACAAAGGATACCCAATTTCCTTTGTTAGACGATTCACCTGACAGAAAAGTTAACAAAGGAACAAAGGGAATGCTAACAATGACGTATTAGCTTTCACTATTGCACTATGTCACACAAAGAACTTTCTCCTTACAAGGTAGGCGGGTTGTTAAGCACGTCCTTTCTCGACGACGATCGGACGAGAACTGAAGAGATGAGTGTTTCCCACATACTTCGGTTCAAAACGGAAATATAGTGCATGAGAATTAGTTGGAAGGAAATAATTTCTACTAAAGGATCTATTAGAAATATGCAAAATTACTTCTACGATTTGTTAAATATGCTTTTGAGCCGTATAATAAATTGATTATTGCAAAAATAACTGCATTATTTATTACAAAAGAATTAATTAATTACATAGGTGCAATCACTCAATAGGAATATATTATATTTTCTTTAGACTTTTCCTCGTCATTTGAATTTATTTCTATAATTATATGGGAATTTCTTTAATACTAATGCGAATTATCTTTGATGATTGTGATATGGTGTTTTTAAATTAAAAACAGGTTTCTGTAAGTTTTAAAATTTGGTAATTTTTCATCAACTAGAGAATAATAATTTTTAATTATGTGTAATTCATATGAACACACAAACAAAGATAATATATTCTTGACCTAACGCGATGCGCTCGGCATGGGAACGCTGAGATTGCGTTGTCGTTGTTCTCTATTACTTTATACTGGTCGATGTAATTCGTCCCCTCGAAGATTCAACTTACCGGTTATCCCGTGGAAGTTGAAAAGTAGGCAGCTGTATCTCCTCTTGATTTCCTTTTGTCACGTTTTAATAATTGAAGTTTCTTACAACAAAATGCATCACTACTTACAATACTTTCCTTGATTAAATTGTGTTGCTTTTGATACAAAATTATTTCATTGTTCTAATTTAGGAAATAAAATCGGAAAATTTGTGTTTACAAGTTTAATATTTGTTATTTACCTTAACGATATTATTGTTGGGCATCAACAGATATTTCAATTAAGTATGTACCTCTTAGATTAATAATTTCTTCTTGCTGTTTACATTCTAGTTTAATCTTATCATTTGAGGATACATGAATTAAGTGACCAGAATTCGCTAATTACAATGGGTTTTGTTATTTTAATTTAAACTTGGTTACAAATGGACGAGTTACATGAAGATAGCAATTGCATCTTACATGTTCATTACACTTTCAAAATATCGTAACTTTTTACAAATATAGTATTGAGATACGATTGATGCACAAAGTATCACTTTGGTAGGAATAATATGTTATTTTATCAATAACAAATATTGTCTTGAATTGATCATTACTGTATTCTGGAATTGAGTAAAGAATATAATTTTGGTTTCTTTTCTTGGTTCGGTTTTTTAACACAAGAACTTTTGAAACTATAACTTATTATATACAAAAAAAGCAGCAGATAAGTGTTATAAGACTAGCAGTAATTCAATTGTATAAATCTAAAGTATAACTGAACTGCTCGTAATGAAGCAGTACCATTTATAATGATCTAAATGATAATTTAATAACGTCTACAAAGTAACAAGTCCCAAAGTTGTTTATTTGCATTATGATAATCCCTTGTTTCCGTTTACATAATTATATACACTACTAATTAAAAGTATAGAAATATATTTGAGGATATGTAATAAATATTCAGCCCACAATAATAGGATAGGCCACCAATAAATCTTAAGGAAAACAAGAATTATATTGAGAAATTCCAGTAGGCAATTCGTGTTACAAACGTATAAGATTGATTGTAGGAGTTTTTGGTACTGACATTGCGAAAGTCTTGATGAGCAAAAATATTCGGAGAGAACCAAACATCCAAGTGCGACAAAATTATAGGCCGTGTCATCAGTTTTAGTTTTGTCCTACACAAACTACAGTGCAAGTAAGGAAAATATTTTATAAAGTCTTTACATGGTATATTAAATGTTGATATATTAATCTGCTTTCTACATATTAAGATACCACGTGGACTAACGCTGAAATGGGTTTAATTCGTACTTGGCGCGACTAAAATTGGTCAATTGCAAAGATAGCAAATTTCACCAGAACCCGTCTTGTAATTCACAGTTTCTTAAATACAGGTGAAAATTACGGAAAAGCACGCAAATCTAAAAGACCCAAAGGGATAACAGAACGTGAACGCCTCACAATATCAACTTACAAAAGCTATTTTTAATATCATAGTACTACCATTTGGAATTTTCAATACACCAACAAATGTCTGTAGATTTATAGAAAACCTGAATGGAATTGACAATGTATCTGTTTATTATAACGACATCGCCAACTAATCAAATGGGTGAACAACGTTTATGAAAAACGTATTTAAACGTTTAAATGATGTAGGCATGTCGGATAGTTAAACAAATGTACATTTACGCAATTCACAATAGAATACTTAGGTCATCAGTTTAGCAAAAATGGAAATAGACCCACGTCCAGTAAATTAGAAGCTATTCGAAACATTGCAACACCATACAATATTACAAAGTTGAAGTAATTTGTCGGTTTGATAAATTTTTATGAAAGATTTAGTCCCAATCTCCAAGCTTACGTGCTGATTTAGACAGATTGGCACGGAAAAATGTTAAATGGAGTTACTATGAAAACGATATTTTCGAACATATCCAGCCAGCTATGCTTAATGCTTAAAGCTTTAATGCCATACAATAAAAATAAACTACTATACCTTGCGTGCGACGCTAGTGAGAAAGGAGTTAGAGTTCTTTTTCACATAAACGGCAACAGTGAAGAGAAACCAATTGCCTTTAGATCGCGGAAGTTAAATGAAGCAGAATAACAATATTCGATCAGAGATGGAGAAGCATTAACCATATCTTTTGAAATTAAAAAAATCGATCAATACTTACGAGGAACCAAATTCGCAGACCATAAACCACTAGAACACATTCGGACAAGAACGTACTGTTACCGACCGCTAGAAGCGGCAGCGATAGTACGGGAAGCACGAGAATACGACCGGAATGCGCTGAAGGTTCGAGGACGAATTCGCAAGTTATTATAAGTACGTCCGTGAGGAGTCAATTGTTGAGGTCTGCCCGAGCATTCAAAAAGTGCACAGCGATTTGACGCTATAGTTCATTCGCTCTATTCGTTCTTCTCAGAACAACCTACCCATTTTTTAGAAGTTCTAAGCGATCCTCTGCAAAGAACGTTTAATACGTTCAACGCAGAGCAAGCGACGTTACCGCCGAGTTAGAGATACTAGCGTTGCTGCCGGAAGCTCTCTCTTTCCCACCCTTTCTCTTTTTACTTCGGTTCCTTTTGCTGTTTAATTTTATTCTCTCTTCCACGTGACCATAATCTTCCTGGTGAGTAAGTGTTTGAATCTGAGAAACTCTGTTACCAATGAAAGTTTGTAAGCAATTGGATGGTGTTCTAATTCAGTGAAGCACTACTGACGAGTCAGACCACCAGTAGTACCTTTGAATGTGGCACTTTAATGCTGTCTTCATCTTGTCTATTAATTGGGCTAATACCAAAGCCGCACACAATTCTAGCATTGGTATGACTCTCACAGGGGCTACTTTTGACTTTGAGCATAATAATTTGGTAGACACTGTACTTTGAGAATTAGTTGTCTTGCTCTGTATGTGCTCTATCGCTGCATACCTAGGAATTCGACGGTTATTCAAATTATGTAAATGCTTCCTAAACATTTCCCATTGCGAATGAATTTGTTGTGGTAGGGATTCGTCCCATGATAATTTGCTACTCCAGAATTGCTGCACTAGTAACCTTTGCGGTTATTAACATTGGGCTGAGAAGTCCCAACGGATCAAAGATCTCTGGTATGTCTCCGACAAAATCGTTCTTTTGGTTTTATTCCGCTCTTGCGGTTGACTATTTTAAAAAATAATTCATCATGTGTGCGTGACCAATAAAGTCCAAGTGTCTTAGTATTTTCATGAGTTCCAAAGTTCAATATATTTTCGTGCATAACCGATGATTGTAGAGTTCTTAATTAATATTCGGTCGTTGTTTGATGTCCATTTGTGTAACTGAAATTCTGCAGTCATTAATATTGAAATGATTTGTTGTACCAACGATAAGTATTGAGTTAATTGTCTCTTAATCAAGTCATCAACGTAAAAATCTGATTTTATTGCTCTTGATGCTTTTGGGTACTTATGTTCATTTTCTAGTACTAATTGTTTCAGGCTAAAAATGGTGCACTGGTGCAAACCTGTGTTGTCTGAATCTCAAAATGATTCCAAAAAGATCCTCTTGATTTTTTTTTTTCCTACCTTGGAGTTTGCTGTCTTTTCAACCCTCGGGTTATGAGGACAGTATCTTGTGGGTCCCCTACCTCCATAGCGATTGGATGAGGTAGGGGCCTGCTGACGCTTTCTTCATTGTTGATTGTGGATTTTGGCTGTCTCACGCCAAGGCGTTCGCCAGCCGCCTGATCCCTGCCGAATGATGGTTCACCATCCGTTGGATCGCCTCTTTCCTTCGTTGCTCCGCTCGTTCTCCCAGGTCCGATAATTGCAGCTCCCTCATAATTTCTGAATTTCTGATGTACCAGGGTATGTTGAAACACCTCCTGGCTAGCATTCTTATATTAATTTCTGCTCTCTCTTTTGCCTTTTTGGACCCTCTGACCCAGATCTCCTCCCCGTAGCAGCAGGCCGGTAGAGCTATCGTCTTGAAAATCTTTCTTCTCACCTTGTTGGGGAGACCGCTTTCTCTTCTTAGGATAGGGTAGAATCTTCCTATCTTTTTTCTGCCGACTGCGCCTCTTCTTTGGGTATGCAGTTCCAAGCTTAGCTTGGAATCCAGCGTCACTCCCAGATAGGTCCCGGAACGCTTGATCCTTACCCTCTTCCTTCCCCAACTTTGGCCCTCACGCCCTGGTCTTCTCTTCCCGAACTGGACTACCTCCGTTTTTCCCTCGTTTACTTTGATGTTCCATTTTCTCATGTATTTCCCCACCGCCTCCAGACTCGACGCCATCTTCTTTGAGCAGTCCTCCGCGTTTCTTCCTTGGGTTACCACCGCCGTGTCGTCGGCGAACTGGAAAAGTCTTACCTCCGCTTCGGCTATCACCCGAGGAAGGTCGCTGATAAAAATGTTGAAAAGCACTGGAGACAGCGGGGACCCCTGTGGCAGGCCCTCTTCTGCCGTCCTTTCTTGGGAGAACTTGTCGTTGGTCTTCACCCTGTATCTTCTTCCTTCCAGCCACTCCTGCGTGATTTTCACCAAGTATGTTGGAATTGGGGATTCCCTCATCTTACTTATGACCCCTTTCCTCCATACTTTGTCGTACGCTTTTTCTACATCCAAGAAAGCCGCCATTGCCACCTTCTTGTTGTTCAATCTTTTCCTTATGTTTTCCACCAGATTTAGTGCCTGTTGCACAGCCCCTAGTTCTTGGCGGAAGCCAAACTGATGGTGTGATAGTATTCCTTTTTCTTCCACGTGTCTTACTATCCTCGACTTTATAATCTTTTCGGCTAGTTTCCCGAACCCGCATAGCAAGCTGATGGGCCTCCTGTTTTCCGGTTTTGCAGGGTCCTTTTCTCCTTTCGGGATAGTGATGATTACGGCTTCCTTCCACCTGTCTGGAAAGTAAGATGTTTCCAGGCAGGCGTTTATCAGCCGTACCAACTCCTTCTTCTTCTCAGAGCCCATCAGTTTAATCGCCCTGTTCGGGATTCCGTCGGCTCCTGGGGCTTTTTTGGATGCCAATCTTCTTATTTCTCCCTCCAACTCCTCTAGAGATGTTAGTTCAGGCTCCACCGTGTTCCAACGCTTCACTGTGTCCCAGTTTTCCTGTACCCTGTCCCTTGTTCTTTTGTCTGTGGTGTCTCCGCATCGAAACTGCTTCTCTAGGAAGTTAGCCATCACCTCTGCCTTTTCTTCGTCTTTGAAGAATCACTGCCCATTTTCTTCCACCGGGGCGTTCGGCTGTGGCCTCTTCCCCAAGCTCTTCAGAACGGTCCAGAGGTGATTGGGTCTTCTTTCGATTTCTTCGATGGTTCGACTCCACTTTTCTTCCTTCTTTCTCCCGATCATGTCCTGGACTTTCCTTTTCAACTTGTTGAAACGTTCTTTATCCTTCTGGGCCCCTGTGCCGCTCCACTTTCGTTTGGCACGGTATTTTTCCCGCAACAGGACTTTCTCCTCCGCCGACAGCTCCCATCTGTTCCAGACTCTTCCCGGTTGGATGGATTTGCTCTTGTCCAATGCTGCCTGTACGTCTACCGTCAGTTTCCTGGCCGCTTCCTCTATATCTTCCTTTCTGATCTTCCTGTCGGGATAGATATCTTTCTCGGCCAGGTACTGATATTTCATCCAGTTCGTCTTGACGCTTGGTTCCCTCCTGGATTCTTTCGTGACGTACAGTTCCATCACTACCGGGAAGTGGTCTGAGTCCAGGCTGTGTATCGTTATGGGGAGTGACGTTTTAACTCCTTTCGTCAGGAAAATGTCCAGGACATCCGATCTTCTCCTGCCCGTCGGACACGTTGTGTGATCCTCAGGTCCTCGAACTAATACCCCCGGGGTTTCTCCGCTCCATTTCCTTAATATCTTGCCGTTCGGGTTGGTGGTTCTGGCATTCCACTCCGGATCTTTTGCGTTGAAGTCGCCCCCGACTATCACCCTGTCTGCTTCCGTGATTTCCTCTAGGTCTTTCGTCGTCAGAACTTGTTTGGGCCTGTTATAAACTGAGATCAGCTTGATCTTCAGCTGTCCCGTTTGTATTTCTACCCCTACCGCCTCCAGTGTGCCGTCGAATACTTCTATCCTCGCTGCTATCCTGTTTCGGATCAAAATAGCAACCCCTCCTCCTGCTGATCCCGTCCTATCTTTCCTGACAGTCTTGTATCCTGCCATTCTCCAGGAGATTCCTGGTTTGAGGTTGGTCTCCTGGATCATCAGGACGTCTAAGTCTTGCTCTTGGAGGAAAATCCCTAGCTCGTCGTTTCTGTTTCTCAGACCGTTGGCGTTCCAGGTTGCTATTTTGACCGTTTCTTGGTAGGATAACCTGTTCACCGCGTTGTTAGGCATGAATGATTTTCTTTATGCCTGGCATCAACCTGGTGATCTCTTCCGCCAGTTGTAGAAACCGCTTGAGTTCATCCTGTTCGTTACTTGTCTTCCCCTGCTTCGCTACCGCCGCAAAGGAGACCCCCTCCCTTCTCTGGGACCTCTCGTTCCTCTCCCTTTTTTCCTGCTCCTTCCTTGCCTTGATGTTCTCTGGATGGCTCGGGCAATTCTTGCTGGCTGCGTGGTGCCCCTCCCCGCAGTTTGCGCATTGCGTCTTGCCTTTGGGTCCCTTATGAGGGCATTCGAAAGAAGGGTGATCCCCCGCGCATCTCATGCATTTGTACTGAGCCGTGCATCTGTACTGCACGTGCCCGTACAATTGACACCTGAAACACTGGCTAGTGTTTGTTGGTTTTCTCTTCGGTTCCACCCTTATTCTCATTCCCGCCACATCTCTTACATCGAAGATTTTCTTGCCTTCCTCCCCTTTTTCGACGTTGACCATCACTAGCGGGAGTTCTTCTTTGAATCTCTTCATTCTCGCTGCCGAGACCACCGGGAACCCTCTTTCCCTTAGCTCTTCCTCCACCTCATTAACCTCTATTTCCCTCGGGATTCCTCTTAGGACCACCTTCAACGTTTTTTCCTCCTGCAAGCTGAAGGTGTGGATCTGCACATTTTTCCCTTCGAGCAATCTTCTCAGGTCCCTGAAGTCGGAGGTTGTCTTGGTGAAAATTTTTACCCCCTCCTTCGTGTTTTTGCAGCCTGTTATGGCTATATCATTAGCCTCCGCTTCCCTTCGAATCAGGTTCAATTTCCCCTCTTCCCGCAGTACAATCGGGGGCGGTTTCCTTTCTTTCGATTCTTCTGGGACCTCCGGTTCCTGGTTAGACTCGACTTCGGTTGATTCGTCCCCCCAACCTTGAGTATAGTTGAGTTGTCTCTCAACTACCTCTCGGTTTCCTTTCGTTGCGGCTCCCGCCTGGCTTTTGCTTGTTCCTTCTTTTCCCCTCTGTTTCCCCTCATTCTCCCTTTCTTTGGGTTTCTCCTCTCCCTTCTCCTTCTTGCTCTTCGACTCGCCGTCTCTCCCCGCGCCCGTGCTGCTGCCATTGTCTTTCTGTTCCTTCTTTCGCTTTTTATTTTTCGGCCCTGTTTCACCTTCGCTCATCTTCAATTTCTTCTTGATGTCGTTTATCATGTCCCGACTTCTCCTTATTTCGTCCAAAATTCCCTGTATAATATTATTTTTCTCATCAATCCCTTTCTCTAATTCTCTTATAGTTTCCTTCATATCTTTTTCCGCTTCTTTTTTGTTTTCCGCTACCAGTCCCTGGTTTATCTTTCGCAGCCTCTCGCTGTCCGTCTCCAAATCCTCCTCGCTATCGATCCCTTCTTTCATATTACAGTCTTGGATCGTATCCATTTCTGTGTTCATTGTTACGTCTAAATCGTTTCTATTCACACTTGTTCCGGGGCTACCGGCTCGCATGTCTGATGCACTACTCACTAATTACTATACCGCTCGTAGTTCACCGTGACTGTTCCCGTCCGCTGCCGGATGAGAACTAAATCCGATCCTCTTGAATATTTGCACCAGTATATTGGAGATCGGTGGGTGACCAACCAGTGTCTGAGGCTGAAAAACCATCAAATACCACTCTTAATTTTGTGGTACGACTATTTTCATTTAATGCACCATGATGCGGAAGGAAATATTGTATTTCTTACTGCGTGAAGTTTTCTGATGTAATAAATGACATGTGACCTAACTCTTCATACTCTTGCATGAAATTTCTGTATTGAGCTTCAAAGGCCGACCTTTATCCAAATTTTCTTTTCATTGATTGAAGTCTGGATATTGCGGTTTGCTTAGAATCATCTAATTTTGCAATAAATTCGTTGAAACGAATTTCAACAATAAACTTACCACCATCATGCCTTCTCACGGTATTTTGAAATATTTCCTTACATCTCATCTCATCTGGAGATAACAAAACTTTTGGTGTTTTTTCTTCAATCGTCCAGAACTTTTCTAGCTGATTTTGAATCTCAATTGTTTTCGTAAAATGACACCTACTGATCCTGTGACTACTGATCCTGTTACTATCCACCCTAATCTTGTCTTTTGTAATTTTAATTCTTGTGATATGGAATGTTGTCCAATACGAAGTAAATTCCAGCGCCAATTAAAATATCAATTTTAGCAGATTGATGAAAGGAAGGGTCTGCTAATTAATCTGTGGTGATGTAATCACTGACTTTACATCGAATGGATATGTAGGTAAGTCATCACTAATTTTGTCTATTACTAAAGCCGTGAGTGTAACATTGAAATTGTTATGCATGGATTGAACGGTGAGAGTGCATTGTTGATCAAGTACTGTAGAGGATTGACTTATTCCAAGGATTGCAGTCTGAGTTTTTGATTTTTTCAGTCACAAGTTTCTGTGGAGATAAAATTAGCTTGTGATGCAGAATCCAATATTGCTGTCTTTGTATGTGGAATTCGATTTGAATCTACTACCTGAACTAATACTAATACTGATTAGAGGTTTGATTAGATAATGCAACTACATTTTGTTGAGATTGCTTTTCAATGTGTTACAAAGTATTATGTTGTGAATGACATTTTTTGCATTTGCTTAACCTGCACTGCCTTGCAATGTATGCAATCCTAGTTTTTTAACATTCTCATTGCAATTTCTAATATAATGCTACCCTTTACAAAACCCACAACTAATATCCCTTGCACGAGTATTAAAAGTATATTTACTACTTGTTGGTTTTGACATACCCTTGTATGTGTTAGGTACCTTGCCTATCTCTAACGTTTCTAACAAATCTGCCTTTGATTTCAAAAATGCTTATAATTCTTTCAATGTAGGCAAAAGTTTTGCATTTCTTTTCTCTTCCCATTCGCACAAGTGTACCTTTGTATAGTTTGCCCATTATAATAACTAACGCGTCTCAATGCTTTGTTGGTTGACCTAAAATTTCTAGTGAACGGAGATATTTCGAAATATTATCAATTCAACTACGAAAATCTGAAGCGGATTCTTTTGATAAATCTGGCAAAACGAAAAGCGCTTTCACATGATTGTGTACAAGCATTGTTTTGTTATCGAAGCTTTGACATAATAACTCCCACGCAATATTGTAATTTTCTGCCGAAAATTCTATTGAGTGTATTACTCGAGCAGGGTAATACGCTAATGAGGCCGCGTAGTTAATGAAATCTTTGAACATCCCCTATAGCTTGGTTACAATGAATAAGTGATTGAAATGTGTCACAAAATTCCAACCATTTTTCATAATACCCATTAAACTTTAGCAATGATATTTGCGGTAGTTGAATGTTATGTTTTGATTGTTCAGAGTTATGAGACTTGACATTATTTATTTATTATATTTCCCAAATTGTTACTAGCCACAATTTGTTTTGCAATGCTGCATATTTATAAAAATTAGTTTCGAAATTTTCCCTCTCTTTAAACTGTTCGTCATAATTTTCATTGTTTGAATTCTTGCAATAGCGACTCAATTCTGTCCAATCGTACCTGCAGTTCATAGATGCAACTTGACTTTTCATCTAGATCCGTATTTGACTCTAATATTTCCTTTGCGTTATCTATATAATTTTAGAATAAGGTTAACTTTGCTTTGAAAGTACCGTGTTTACGAATTTGTTCTTGTAAATCGGTCACTTTGTAAAAATACTCACACGAATTGAAAATATAATAGTAAAGGAATGGTAAAAGAAGGGAAAATTTCACTTGCCTTATTTCTGTTTTCATATGATTCCTGATTAGCAATTGTTCGATGATGGAGCAACACGTGCTACAGCTGCTAACTGTTGTTTTTCGGGTTATAACCTCAACTCTCGATGTGTGACGACTCTCCGATATCAATATTTGAGTTCGATCGGGCTCGAAGGACCATGTTTAATATATAAAAAGAATATTTGTGTTTACTTTTATGATTTTATTTTGAAAAATGAAAATTTCCACTTCTATTGAAAATAACGGGCAACATTATCTTTTGCCAGCCTTCCGAAATTAAATAATCTATCATTTCTGTTACGAACTCTAAATCATCAAGAATGTTTCGTTTTTATATTTATGTATGTATGTATATCTTTCAGTTTAGTATGTTTTAATGTACTGTTTGTTGATTTTATTATATTCTTGTATTGTGCATTTATGTATATATTGTCTTATGAATCTATTTGGATCTGTATATATGTGTATGCTAACAAAAATACGTTAACAGAAAACAATTTGCGTAAAATGCATTTTAAAAATAGTATACTATATTAGCGCGTTGTTGCTGCAGAAATTAGCTCAGCTGCAGCATGCCGAGTACGTAATCCGATGCCATAGCAACGTTCACGTATCGAGACCCGCAACTGTACGACTGCCGGTCCGCCGCAGTTCACTCATCGATCTGCGCGTGCTCGGGCTCAGGATGCTCCGTACGTATTGGACGGCCAGTGTATAGTCATCCTTTTAGCACGATCGGCGGTTTAAGATGTTCTTCCTACAGCGAGAGGGCTGTGGCAAAGGACCAAGTAAAGTATCGTCTACGGACATACGTATGAGCATATAGAAATAAAGAAAAGTCTACGGACTCATATTATACGCACATAATTGCGAAGCACAGCCTACGAAAGCATAGGCATAGCAAATAAATACTATACGCCCATTGTGGGAAAGCAAGGTCTACGGTCTCATATTATACGCACATTGATACGAAAAGCAAGGCCTGTGAAAGCAATAGGCATAGTAAATAAATATTATACGAAAGATATAAAGAAGATCTCGACAGTTGGGTCGTATTTACGACAGACGTTGACTGACTATTAAACGCCATAGTCACTCTACTAGGTCTCCCAACTCCTAACCAAAAAGTATTAGTGGGTTCCTAATACAAACAAACATATATGTGTGCAAAGTGTATAGCAAACATTTACGAAAACCGTATTGAACATTAAATAAAATTGAGATTATAAAATCTCTAACGAAAGCAAACATATTCAAACATATACATACACATACATACAGACTGGTGCTAAATTATCATTTTTTCATATATTATATAAACATGCACAGAATTTGCTTCTTTGTTACGAGTTCTTTAATATAAACCTACCAAGCCGTTCACCGGCAATCAGTCCAATAAACTAATTGGACCCTAACAATTTCTATTATTAATGTAATCATCTCGTGGAATATTGTCTGCCTCCATATCTAACGTTAAGTGGAACATCTTCGCCTATGCATAAATTATGAAGCGCAACGCAGGTTGTCACCAGGTCCAACACAAATCTGTAAACAAAAGAATATGGAGTGTAAAATTACCAAAGAACATTCCATTAATACCTTGATTCATACCTTGCAGTTCGCTCTTCCCAAAATAGATCAAAATCTCATTTCCCGTTCAACGCTATTTCGAGCAGTTGTATGTGCTGTCTTGTAATTGCTCTGAGCACTGTTTGGTACAGCATTTGGTATGGATATTAATAACTATATTTGTAATGGATACCCTGAATCTCCTAAAAGGTAGCAACTTTCTCTATCTCATACAACTGACGAAGGTTAGTTTGAATGGCGCCATATAAAAGAGTCGTGGGTTGATCCGCCAAAGTTAGTATTTACGCTAGTAATTTTAAGGTCACTATCTGATACTGCCTGAACATTTAAAGAATGATATCCTTTCCTATTCATGAAATTATGTTCCTCCATCGATGTTTTTGAAATAGGTATGTGTTCCAGCAATAGCACCTGAAAAAGGATTCATTTTTATAAAAAATGTTTTTATCCGTATACATCATGTTACACCGATTACTCCATGAAAGCCAAAGCGAATCATGCAATTGACACGTATATGATTTCTTTTCTGCAATGTTCGTGGAAATTCAATATGGTAATTTACCATGCACGCGCAGGTTACAAGAGTAATTTCACGTATACAGCGATGAGTTGATGTCTGACTCAAACCAAAGTTAAAATCTGCACCAACACTTCTTTGGTACTCCCCTGTTGCATAATACCGTAACGCAACCAATATTCGTAACTCCTTTGATATTTTCTTCTAATTCTTTGTGTTCCATTTGGTGTTAATATGTTCACAAGAATTCGAGTAGTATTTTTCGATAAGCGGAATAGTTGTACCAATCGCTTGGCAGGTAGTTAACAACGAGTTGTTATTGTCATTGATGAATGGACTTGAAGGTATAATTCTTCCGCGAGAGAGATCTCCCATTATTGACTGCCCCGTACTTGCTGTGAGTTGTAGCTCTGTATACATTTTCATACGATGTTTTGAGTTATATTCCGGTTCGATAGCGGCCAAAATTGATTTCTAATAGAAGATAATAAAAGCTGAGGCTCTACTTGCTTAAATATCAAATGTTCATATTCCGTAAGTAAGATTGTCATTCCATGGTTACTCCTTAAAACTACAGGATGCTTCTTCTCAATGGGATAATATATGAATGTGTAAGTCTTCCTCCTACTTGGTTTCCGCCTTCACATCCTCGGAACGAATTTAAATTGAGCATTCGACTCTTGAAATTGACGAACTTACTTCGCCTCAAAATTACTCAAAATAATGTTTATTTTCTAGAATACCTGAACGAGAAGGCGTTTTTGCGTTGCCAACAAAAAACTCTAAATTACGCTAAAGTCTGCCATATTGACATATTGTTTTAATGGTTCGGCTAGTGTTGAACGCCACACTATCTTCTGGAACTCTCTGAATATCAGCTAATATAACGCAGGTAAATTTGTGAAATCGCAAAATTATAGCCAAGAGATCATCTTGAATGGTTGGACACCTACCATTTGAATATGTTTAGTGATAGGTCCACTGGTTGATGAAGAAGCAAGGGCATCGAAAACCACACACAATTTTGTAGCCGATCTTTCTTTCCTCTTTTAATATGTCATGAAGTGGCATAAAATAAGTCTATTCTGCATTTATCCGGGTCTTGAGTGTCCTTGGTCATGTGATCAAGCAGTTGGTATTCTTCCGTAAAATTTGCATGTCTTCCATGTAAAGCCAGATTTATATGCAATTTCCTGGTCGAAAAATCTGATTACCGCTTCATCCTTTGTTCTGCCTAAGCATTCCGAATCTCTTTAGAGGAAATGAAGGAGTACCAACCCCCGGGGAAGAAGTGTTATAACACCCACACATAAAAAAGGCAATAAAATGTGCTACGGGAACTATAGAAGTATATCCCTTATTAACACATGATATATCTTTTTTCTAATGTTATTGGAACGTGTGTGGAATATCAAATAGACTACCAGTGTGGTTTTAGAAAAAATCGATCAACAGTAGATCAAATATTCACTGTTAGGCAATTAATGGAGAAATGTTGGGAATACAACAAACCATTACATCAGCTTTTTATAGATTTTAAGCAGGCAGCTGATAGCATCATAACAGTGGCGTTACGGAATTCCATGGCAGAACTGGGCATACCGGAAAAGCTAATTCATTTCGCAATAGCTGTGCCGAGGATCTACAAGCGCAGTGAGACTTGAAGAAAACTGTCGACCTTCTTACAATCAACAATGGTCTCCAACAGGGAGATGCTTTATCCCCACTACGTTTTAACATCGCTTTGGAGGGCATCGTACGAAGAACAAACACAGAAGCGATCTTCTTTAGGAACCACAGTCCCTGCATTATACAGGCCTTCGCTGATGACGTAGATATAATGGGAAATACAATTATCAGGGTTAAAGAAGACTCCGTTGGGCTAAAGAATGTTGCAAAGGAAGTTGGCTTGCGCGTCAACGAGAATAAAACAAAATATATGGCTACAACAAAAACAGAACGACGAGGCAGAATAGGACAAAACATGACAATGGACCGGTATAATTTTGAAAGGGTTCGCCAGTTTAAATATTTGGTAGTCATAATCACCTCTGACAACAACATAACACACGAGATGAACAACAGAATACAAAGAGGAAATCGTATGCATCACAAACATGGACTATAACGAAACAAAATGAGAACCGATCAAAAATCGCAGAAGGAAGAATTCTTAGAGGGATATATTGACCAGTCAAGAATAACGCCATACAGCCAAACAGAATGAGAACAAACAGGGAGTTGGAAGAACTAAATAATCAGCTAGATATAGTGAAAATAATGCGAAGAGACAAGATCAACATGTCGTCAAATTGGAATAGGAGGAGAACCCGGTAGGGAAAGCGGCCACTGGGAAGACCAAGCAGACAAAAGAGAAACTTGTCGTTTACCGAAGGGTCTGATATAACTAAATGAAATCCTTAAAACTAAACTATGATTTCGAATAACATGAATGTGATAAATAATAGTAATAATGGTTTTAATTGTTACAACAATTTTTTTGAAGGTTCAAGTTAACGTGTAATTGTACTAGTCTCGGCTATGCCATGTACTGATAAATTAGCTGTATTTTTAAATCCAATTTCTCTTCACAGATTCTTGTTGTAATGTAATAAATGATGTTTGATACCCACAATATAGAAAAACATGAACGGTGTACGGCTAGCTGTTTCGATCAAAAATTTTAATTACGGGTGTTGACAAAACTATTTGTGGTACGGCTGAGCAAAGAACATTTAAGCTAATTATTCTAATTATATATTTATATTTATTATAATAGTTCTTTTAGCTTATCTCTAGTAGTCACATTTGCACACTGATTTGCATTATCGTATAAAAGAGTATGGTAAATTTCCTACAAAGACCCAATTTACATATTTTAGCAATTTTTATATAGTTTTAACTATAAATTCCTCTGTCAGTGATAGACAGTTGTTGAAATCAGATCATTTAAATGTACAATGATTGCTTTGCAATAATGGCAGGAATAACCAAACATCTTAGAAATGGTTTAGGATCACGCCTCAAATTTTGTTTTTGATGATTTTTATATTCCAAATTTCAATCGATTTTGAAGAAATAATTTTAAGTTTTCCCAAGTAGGTAACTGCTTATCTAAAAATATAACATATATGTTTCTCGTTCACACATTGTTTGATTATCGAGTTTAGACATTGTAAAAATTAAAAGTGTATCCCAATTTTGGATACTGTGTTCAAGCTGTCCAAGTAACTTTAAAAGTTTCGAGGCGCTATCAATTAATCTTCGTATTTTAAACGAAGTCTACATAATTATATACTAATCACTTTGTATTGTTAGAAAAATCGCAAACTGTATTCTAACCAACTGCTTTAATTTTTCTTATTGCGTCTCGATCCAAAGAATGTTCTTAATTTTAGGGTTTCTAAAATTCTCGACGTCGACGAAATATTAATTTAATAATAATTTAATCATATTTTGATCCCACTTTATATTTTCCGCCTCGATGGCGCCAGTATGGGTTACTTCTGCCTCCACAGCTGATGATTGTTTTTGCAGCAAGTTCCTTATAAATTCTAATTTAAATTATTTATCTGCAATAAATAGAAAACAATATGCTGTTGTAAGACTGTTGTGAAACGTGTATAATGCATAGATCAATTATTACCTTTGCAAGGAATTTAAATGATCCAATAAATTGGTGTTTATATATTTTTTTTCTCTGCATTAAAACCATACCTTGGTGTTTCACAATTATATCCAGAATTTCACATTAATGTAATTTTTATATATTGCGTATTTGATTATATCACGGCTACTTTACAGTCCTTGAAGTATCACGTGTTCACTACAACATGGCTACTATCCAACTCTAACTCCTTAACGCCCGTGTCGGTCTTACTTTATCCCTTCCCCTTTCGCTAATTTCTTAAATGGTCGTTGCAGTATTAGTGGCGGGGCAAATTTGTACCAACCCTTTAGCCTTAGCGCACCCCTCTTGAAAGGATATGTCTTTCAATCGAAACAAATTAGAAATTAAATCAAAACAAATTAGAAACTAAAGAGAGTCTACTCAGTAATCAGGGGGAAGCACTTATGTAATTGTCTTGAAATGGTAGTAAATACAGCTTCGTCACCTGACGTTTTATCTCGCCGAATTGCACTTTTAGAGTGACTAATCGGGCCCATCTTTTCCAGAAACTTCACTTCATCTATTGTATCAACTGAAACCTTCTCAACATGTTTTCTAGAATATCGCCCATCTGTAACTTTGGGTACTTGAGCTGCGGTTCTACCAATTAAGAAGTGGGCGGGACAGAGAGGAAAAATCATTTGGATCAGATAACAGACACAAAGGTGGATTGTTTAGGACAGACTCGATTTATGTTAGGGTATAGTTCTGAAATGTAAGATTCGTGGCCCTTTTCAGGCGTACAAGGTAAAACTAAGCAGATTTTACACCTACCTCCCATAACCCATCGAAATGTGAGAAATAAGGCGGAATAAATTTCCAATTAATGTTTTCTTTGGCAAATAGTTCAGTTAATTCGCCCTTCCTTGTTCTCAAAAACTCACCTAAATCATTAAGCTCATTTCTAGCCCCAACAAAATGTTTTCCCATTATCGGTAGAAATTTCACTGGGCACTTCCCTTTTCGCCGCAGAACGTCTGAGCATCATCACGCATTCGTACTGACAGAAACAAATTCCAAATAAATTGCTTCCGCTACTAAATACATGAAAACACAAAGATAACACTTTAGAATCTTAGGATTGCTACCTTTCTATCGTATACCGTGGGTGTGCATATAGATCGTAGATCGAATGGGGTTTCGAAGTACCGGAAATCTTTTTCCTTAACGTCTCCATCCGAATGGAGTTCGCTCGGACGTCCAGCTACTCAATTCACCTTTCGCCCGAGCGAATTTTCCTCGACGCAATTGGTGGACGTCATTTCCCCGTCTTATGGTAACTCACTCCGGCTACTCGGTCCATCTTCGGGAACTCGCTGTCTCTTGAGGACCTTTACGACCTTCCAGAACTCGGATGGAGTCTCCGAGGCTCGGACCATGTAGTCGCCTCAGCGGTTGTTGCGGAATTTGTCCAGCGCGACCCTAGTTCGTGTTGCCATTCGATTATATTCGGCTTTGCTAGCCGGGTTTAAGGTTCTCCGCCACTGTCTCCGGAGCCTGTTCTTCTCCCGTATCAGGTCTCGGACTTCCCTGGGGATGAAGGCTCTGTCGTCGACCGCACGCGAGGTGTTGGTTGCGTACTGTACGCTGTCGGATACGCGCTCCGTGACTTGGCGTACTGCTGCTTCGAGCTCGCCGTGATAGGACCGATGTTGGCGGAGAGGTGATGCGCGAAAGCGGGCCACGACACCGTCTGGCGTGTCCAGGGTTCCTCGTCTTCTGGTGCCGCCTGTCCAAGTAGCAGCAGCACCGGGTTGTGATCGGACGAGAGTTCGTTGAGAACAATCAGTTGTGCGACATCCTTCATCACCACTATGTCCAGGACGTCGGGCTGTCCGTTATGCGGGAATATGGTGGGCTCAGCGGTGGCGTCCACCAGCAAGTGGAGGTCGCCGGCGAAACGGCGTAGACAGATGTCGCTCGCGTTCGTCCGCCTCGAGTTCCATGACAGGTGCTTGGCGTTGAGGTCTCCCGCGAGAATAACCACGTTTTGCCCTTCTTCGGTGTTTTAGTTTTTACCGTCCTGGCTATTTTGATGGTTTTGGTCGTACCCTTCCTGACGACGGCAGCGTACGACGGCTTCGTCGTGCTGGTGGACGGCTGCCGGGTGTCGACCTCCATCGGTATGGAGACCTTTTTCGGTGGGCGGGCCGAGACCTTCGGAGCCTCCGGTTTTCGTGAGTCGGGTTGCTGCGCTGGTGTGGGCGCTGTCGTCTTGGGTGGCTGGGCCGGAACTTCCCCTTCCTCACGTACGGCGATTTGGGGCAGCCTTTGTAGTTGGCCGTATGCGGGCCCTGACACAGAGCACACCTCGCCGGCGTGTCTCTGCTCTAGGCGCATTCGGCGGTCTGATGAGATCCTGCGCATTTCACGCGTACTGCAGCTGCGTGGCAGTTCCTTTAGCCGTGTCCGTACAGTTGACACCGGTGGCACTGCGTTATCTGGTCCTTCTTGGCCTGTTTTGTTTCTACCGTGATATTAATCCGGCAGACGTCGGTGATCTTAAGTATCCCCTTTGCCTCATCGTTCTTCGTCAGTTAGACCAGTGGGATGGGACAACGTGCCTGTCCGATAACCATCCTCTTCCACGCCAGGACTTGGATGCCCTGTCGTGCCAGGTCTTGGCTGACTTCGTCTTTGGCGATGTCCTCCGGCACTCCCCGCAGGACGACCTTCAAAGGTTTATCCTCCGTTAGCTGATATGAATAGAACTGCATGTTCAATGCAGTTACCGCCTGCACCAGCTGCCGGTAATCATCAGCGGTACTCAGAAGAATCGACCCAGCTAAGGACAGAAGCAAGAAAATACCGCAAGAAATCAGGGAGAAGATAGCGAAGAAGAAGAAACTGGTGAAGGAGTACAAGAGAACCCTACACCCGGACGTCAAGACCAAGCTCAACCGGATCACCGCAGAAGTAAAGGAAGACCTGCAGGCTCATTACAACGACCAGTGGGACAGGGAACTGGAAAGCTTCACAGAAAAGGACCAGCCTTTATGGAAGATGACAGCGGCGCTCGTCAAGGCGAAGAAGGAATGGAAACTAAATATAGCACTTCTAATAACTAAGTTGAGGCATTTACAATATATTGTTAGGAAACTAATAAAACGCCTAGAAGTTCAAAACACACGTTCTTTATTATATGCCGTATATAATGATACACTCGCCAAAACGACCGTTCTTCTCGCCCGTCAGGTAATAAGTGAGTCCCCTCCTCGCCTAACCGCCTGTTGAATTCCCGCCGATCGCCCGTCGCCATCTAACAACCGATGTCTCCGTTACAATATAGATATAATAGACATATACCTGGTAAAATAATTTTATTACAAACTACAATTTACAATTTGATTTCAATAAAACAAAAAAGCAACGATTTCAAAGATATGAAGGAACTAAGTAACAAACAAAAATAAAAATTAAATAAAAGAAAAATAGTAAAACTAAAAATAAAAATTCTAAAATTATCAAAAGGAAATACACAAATAAAGCTTAAAAATACAAATATGTGGTAACAAGGTTAATTAAAAATCATATACATTACTAATAAAAATGAAAGCCAGTAGCAAAATATCCAATAAACCTAAAAAATTCTATATTATGGTTATTGTTAAATGAAATGTGTTTTAATTCTAAGCGGACTGTATTTTATGTTATGATGTTTAACAAAGACGCGCTATTCAAATATACAATATATACATCTACATATAAGTCTTAACATGCCGGCCGCCTTGGAAACCGGGTGGTTTTCAAATAAATTAAGCTAGTAGGGAGGACCATATCACCCACCTTCCAAGTTTGATGTTGCCTTATTCCATTTGTGTCTTTGGTGCAGTGTAGATAATAGATACTTTCCATCTCTTCCATATGTGTTGTTTCATTTTCTGCAGATGCTGCCACTTACCTATTTTATTGGTCGGTAACTTGGATAGATCTACATCATAAACTTCCTCTGCAGTATTAAAATCAACCAATAGAAAATGTAAGGGAGTGAGAGGGACAGATCGGATGGATTATTTGAAATAGGAGATATTGGACGACTGTTTAAGCAATATTCAATTTGGGAGAGGATTGTCGCATATTCTTCAAACGTGAGCAATGTTTTACCAACTACTCGTTTTATGTGATATTTGACCGAACGTACTGCTGACTCCCAAAGTCCTCCAAAATGAGGTGACTTTGGTGGAATAAAGTGCCACGTTATTCGTCTAGAAATAAGATGTGTAGTAATTTTGTTTTATCTTCGTCTTGCAGAAATGTTCTCAATTGTTTTAATTCATTGTTAGCTCCTTGAAAATTAGTAGCGGTTTGAATTTCTGCGATTCGATGTGAAATGAAAGGTCTAAATTGATTTGAAGTGGATGCTCTCCATTCTAATGTGATCATAAGAATCCGTCCATAAATAAATATTATCAATAGGTATTTTCAGCGATTCTATTACTTTCTTTACTATTCGAGAAAGTAGTGCTCCACAAAGTTCCAGTCTTGGTAATGTAATGGTTTTCAAAGGTGCTACGCGTGATTTGGAACATAATAATTGTGTTGAATGCTGATTTGTTTGTGTGATTCTGTGAATATCAATGCAAGCTCCATATGCATGAATAGATGCGTCGCAAAATCCGTGTAGTTCTCTAGACATATATTCTTTGTGATGTCATTTGTCTTGATATTCTTACTTTGTTGGGACTACTCAACTGTTGTTCTCTGAATTCTGTCCATTGTGAGCATATGTTTGCCGTTTGTACTTCATCCCAGTTAACTTTTTCTTGCCATAACTTTTGCATAAGTTCGGTCGTTATTGGCCCAAGTAAACCTATTGGATCATATTCGGGCAATTTCTACTAATATAATTCTTTTTGTGACGATATTTGATACTGAAAAACGTCTAGGTTAGAGTTAAATACATACCAAGCGTTTTTTTCAGTAGTGCTCTTCACGGTCATCCTGTCTTCCACTGCATGCGGTGATTATAAATCTGTGAGTGTACATGTATTATTACCTCTCCATTTTCGTTAGGTAAATCCTCCTTTATGTAGAAGATACTTTAAATCGTGTACAAGCTGATATGCTTGCTCTACGGTTTCTACTCCGGTGAGCAAGTCATCCACATAAAAATGCATTAATACATTGGATGCCGTTGGAAAATCCTTCTTCACTTCAATTGCAAGTTGATTCAGACATCTCGTTGCCAGGTATGGAGTTGTTGTTCCATATGTAACTGTAAGCAATTTGTATGTTTTCAGTTGATCTTTAGGATGTGATCTCCACAATATCACTTGATAATTAGCATCTACTTCATCCATTCTTATTTGACGGTACATTTTGGATATATCACCTGTGAGTGCTATGTTGTGTGTTCTGAATCGCAAAAGTATATTAACTAAGTCTTGTTGTACCACAGGTCCCTTCTTCAACGCGTCATTTACGGAAATTCCTGCGGACGTTGTTGCTGAGCCGTCGAATACAACTTTCGTTTTAGTTGTCAGACTCTGCCTTGTGCACAACGTGACGTGATATAAGATAGTGTTTATCTGGAATGTTATTCATTTCTTGTATATGTCCCAATTGTATGCATTCCGCCATAAATTCACTGTATTGCTCCCATTGCTTTACATTTCTTGCAAGCTTCGCTTCTAAACCCAAAAGCCGATTTAGTGCATGTAAATAATTGATGTGGTTGTTGACATAAATTGCATTCTTCCTTACTAGCATGTGTTGTCTTATTACCAGAATTATTACTTATGGTTATATAAGCATGAACTTTCGATACTTGTTTATCTGTTTGTGCAGATTTTAAATTACTGGATTCGTTTGCATAACAAAAATTTTAAAAACTATCTAATTTTGGTGGAATTTTTTTGTTCCCATTTTCTAAATCCCATTTACGCTTAATGCTAGTATCTACCTTTTGTTTTACTAAAAATATTACAGTTTGTTCCCATAATTCATTGTCTAATAGTTGTAATGCTTATCGTCCACTGATGTGTTGCCTAACAGTTGACAAAAAGCTTTTCAAACTCTGTTTTGAACTACATGAAGCCATGTATAAAGAATTTAGATGAGCATCCACTACGTATTGTTTTCTATCAAATGTTTCACTTAAAATTTCATGTGTTTTCGTAATTTTCGGTAGTAGGTTTAAGATTTTGAACTCGAGACGCTGTTTCACCAAACTAACGCCATTTTCAAATAATAAAATTTTGAATGATTGGTATCTAAGGATTTTCGTGAATCAAGGAGTCAAAAATGTCTATGAAACTGTGCCACTCTTCGTATTTACCGTCGAATGTGGGTAATTTAATTTCTGGCAATTTAATTTGTGCGTTTTTGATTGAATCTGAATAAACATTTGCCTGACTTTCAGATTCGTCTGTTAATGTGAAGTTACTTGATTTAATTATATTTTTTAAAGCTTCTATAGTTGCTTTTACATCTAAAAATGTGTTTTCAAATGTTTCCCTATCTTCTGAATATTCTTCGTTCATTTCCTCTAAAGCTGATTGATTAGTGTCATATTTTGTCCAAATCAAATCCAGTTGGGAATATCTAGCAGTTGGCATTTCGATTTTGTCTCCCGTTGCATTGAAATTATTTACAAAATTTTTATTCTTGTCAGAAAGCCTTTAGCTGACTTTCTTAGCTGAATAAATTTATTGATTTGCTCAATATTTTCCAGCGAGATAATGGAATAAAGCGAAATGGAAAGGAATAGAAATTCACTTCCCTTGGCTGATTAGAAATACCTTGGTCCCACATGTAGTTTAAATGAAATCCGACTCGTAATGGACCAAAAAATGTTAAATGATATGTGTTTCAATTTTAAGCAGACTGTATTTTATGTTGTGATGTTGTTGAACAAAGACTACTTAATCACTAATATTCTACAACTAACCACCACGTGTTCGTTTGGCTGTGTGTCTTATGCTACTGTTCATCACTACTGTTAATAACTGCGCTACCGGTCAGGTACTGGCCCAGCGCTATCTACAAGGCGCGCTATTCAAAAATACAATATATACATTTACATATAAAAAGTCTTACCAGATATTGAAAATATATAAAAATTATAGGCACACATATTAGCATTTAAAAATGAAGCGAAGTTAACGACCATCTTGATTCTAGTTATTAGTTATATTAGTATTTAAAAATGAAGCGAAGTTAACGACCATCTTGATTCTAGTTATTAGTTATATAATTTCGCTACAATTCTCTAAATTGGAGATTTCACTTTGGCTTTGGAATTCGAGAAACACTCGCTATTGTGTATTCTGTAATCAATTACAAGAATTATTTCCCTTAAAATCATACTGGAGAGGAAAAGATCAATAGTAGTGTCCTCTTGCTCTAATTCCCCTGAAGTTATTGCAGATTAACATACAATACATCTCTTTTTAATGTGCATTTGTGTAGATAAATTCCGTAAATTGTATTTGTAACAACCAAACTCTTCAATTGAAGGGATGAATGAGTGTTTAGTCATAAAATATTCTGTATTAGAGCAAATTTTATCTCGAATCAAGAAAAAACTAAAGGAGATATAATGGTATACGCCTTTAAGTGAAACAACTTTTTACTGTAGGTAAATATATTCTTTACAAGAGTCAGTAATATGAACAAATGTTTATGTAAAATTGTTGAAAACTTACTCTGGTTGTAGATTTTAGGTGTGGTACATTGTTCCCAGCTTAGAATTGATTTTCATTAAAACTTGCAAATAGAATTAACTCAATCTAGAATCAAATACACAGTTCGTTATCAAACGAAATAATGATTTACCTTAAAATAAAATATACAGGTTTTTTTCTTTTCATTAATTTATCAGTTAGTTTATACATATATTTACACGTATGATCCCTTCTTGCCTCTCCCTGAAAACTCTGAATGGTTTTCGAGGAGCAGCAGCGACGCGATTGATTTAGATTCAATGGCTGCCCCACATACCATCATCTTTTCGTTACCCGGGAATTCAAAGACCGGGTTGTCACCGTCGTGAAGAAATCGTACGTGTGCTGCAATCGTTTACGGCGAAGAATTAATAACATTTTAAACTACGTTGTTTTATTTATTCCTTGTTCTACTCCTCCCAAATCAAAATGATTCAATAGGTAATATTTTCAGTAATCACGCACTGTTAGATATAATACTAAACATTGTATATTTTCACCTTTTGTATTGTTTTACTTTTTATGCTCACGAAAGTAAACGTATTATTATACTGATATGTATTATCATTTAAAATAGCAATGTTTTTTTTTCTTTTCTTTATTTTCAAATACACCTATATATTCTTCTCGATAGTGTTTGGTTAACGCCCTTATTTTGTTTTGTTGTTGTTGGATGCAAAGTGCCGTTAAGACTGTTGAACAACCGAACGTTATATGATACTTTTAGTTGTCTTTACTCTCGTGACAAGAAATAGTTCAGTCCATGTTTCCACCTACTAGTGACCACCTACGTCGAGGTAGGTAGGGGTAATTTTAGTACATATATAGAAACACCATGTTAAGATGAAAATAGAAGTAGAATAGACAGAAGACAGTGCGGATCTCAAAACATACATTGTAATATTAAATTTTAATTAAACTAAGTTAAATTAGTAAGTGTTTCAATTCACACAGTAAGACCCACAACAACTCCCTCTTCTTTAATTTTCTTATAGTACTTATTCCGTAGTTTTCTTTCTGTGTATTCGACATTACAGTTATGTACTTTAGTTGTTCATTATTGACCTTTAATTTACAATTTTAAGTTTCTTAAAAAAAAAGAAAAAGAGAACTTTTACTTTCGCTCAAATTTTATATTTAATTTATATATTTTGAAAATTTAGTTAGTCAGAGATTGTTTTAAGTAAATGTGCTGCTGTTATTTTCATAATAATCTGGAGTTGCGTGTACACCGCTAGAACCGATAGTATAGTATACGTACATATAAGTGAGTACGATTTAAAAATTAAAAACTTAAAATTGTAATAAATTATCAAAAATTACTGTTCTTTTGCTCTCATTCTATATTTCGCTTATATAATTTACAAGTTTAGCTAGACAGGGATGTTATTCTGAAATTCTGTTAAAAAGCGATATATATTGAATGATATGAAATTTTGTCTATTATTTATCAATAAATTTTAAGACAATGTAACGTACCTGGTAATGACAACAATAGAAGACCTCAATAATATAATCAACATTTCCAGAAACCAACGTACAATAGTAACCATGCTCATGTTAATAGACCATCACCACGTCCATGTAGGCCTAATAAAAGATACAACAATGAATAATAGGCAAACGGATAATAATCATAGTACAAGCAAAAACGGTAATATCTCTTCACACGTTTAAAAACAGACGCATTTAGAAGAGAATTACGTCGTTAAGAAGAGAACTGCTTACCCTGCAGATTTGAACGCTATACAAGTGGTCGAAGCGGACGTACACCGCGAGCCATCGACAAATGAACATTTTTTATAATAGACCCTCAAAATTCTAGTTATAGTTATAGTATAAAACGTTTTGGAAATTATGAGCATCCAATAGAACTTTTTCGTGTAGATAATAGAACCCGTAGAAAACAAGAATACACCTGAAATTTTACCATTTTTAAATGTCACTATCGAAAATATAACGGTAAAAACATTAATAGATACAGGTTCGAACTTACCTTATTATCTTCATCAGATTATGAAGATAATTTATCAAAATTAGAGAACAAAACTTTTAAGGTTAACCACATTGAAACTCGAGCGGGAAATGATAAACCTTTAGTAAAAATCGAAAGATGTTTATGCACGTGGATAGGGATAAATGGAGTCATTTATGAATGTATTTTATACATAATGAAAAATATGATGTTATTTTGGGATCGAATTTTTTGAGCAAAAATGATGTAAAATTGGATTATGAAAATTCTGAATTTAAAGTAAAGGATAAAATAACCAAATTTATAAATTTCTATAATAAACGGCATGATAGTATAGACGAGGGCACAATTATACTTAACGCTAAACAAAGAGTAGAGGGGCAGAAGGAAAGTAGTATAATTAAGAGAGAGGAAAGTTTTGATAAAAGATTGGAAATGATTTTTAATATTAATATAGAATAGGATGATGGAATTGGAAAAGAAAGTATTATAGACGATGGATACGGGAATGATAATGATAATGGAATTATTAGGGGTGGTATTAAGGATAACAACGATATTGTAGTAGGAATAGAACATGATATCAATGTAAATGTAGGCATTGACGAGGTTTATAAAGATGATTATTATTTTGAAGAGAAAATGAAAGAGATAGATTGTAGGGAGACATACAAGGATCTCGTAATAGATAAATTAAGGGAGAATATTAGCATATGGAACAATACCTCTACTGTAGCAGATAAAAAATTTGCCCATAAATTAAATATAGATGAATCAGCTATTTACAAGTGTAAAATTTACCCTATTTCTCGGGCATACAGGGATAAAGTTAACGAGGAGATCGAGTCGATGTTAAAGGACAAAATTATAAAAAGGACATCTTACATCAGTCCTATTGTTGTCGCTAAGAAAGACGAAACTATAAGGTTATGTCTAGATGCAAGAAACATAAACCTCTTAACAAGGAAGGAGTATGAAATGCCTAAGTCAATTGAGGGATTATAAAGTAGATGTTACAAAAAGAAATGCTTTACAAAATTAGATTTAAAACAGTTTTTGGCTAATACCTTTGCATCCGGAAAGTCAAAAGTTCACAGGTGTCAGTATAAATGGCACAAGTTATATTTTTCAAGTTGTACCTTTCGGATTAAACACTTCTTCATCAGTACACGCAAATTTGAAATTTATCCCGGACCAATTTTCGGATTTCTGTTCACACTATATTGATGATATTTTAATAATTAGCGAGACTTTAGAGGATCATGAACAACATATCAAAATTATTATTACCAGTTTGGCTGAGGCTATCATTGACTCAGTTGAATTACAGCGTCCTTGATAAGGAATTTTTCGCAATTGTATATTGCATATTGAAATACAAATTTTACCTTTTCGGCAAACCTTTTATTATTAAAACGGATAACATGGCTTTATCCGCCTTATTAAGGACAAGGATTGTTGATAATAGGATTTATAGATGGTATTTGGCAATACAAAATTTTCGTTTTCAAATAAAACAGATTCCCGAAAAAACAAATTTAATAGCTGATTATTTATCTAGAACCGTATCAACAACGAAAACAGGATGATTTAAATCATCTTAATATAACACATACCTGTATGATGAACAGCTTATAGCCATCTTACAAAAGGATGATGCTTATACTAGTGACATTTTATTTAAACTCGGCAGGGACATAAATTACAAAACTATTTTATTAAAGAGGATGTATTACATAAAAATTTAAAAATGGAAAGGAATTGATTGTCTTACCAGAAGATCACTGCATCAAAATTTTAAAAGATTTACACCTCATTTATACAGATATTTGGTGCAGGACATTGTATTTGATTCTGAGAGAAAAGTATATATCAAAAAAATGATTATACACTAACAAAGCGGGTTGTTAATGCTTGCGAGCAATGTCTTTTGTCAAAATTCAAAAACTATACACCTTATGCTTTCGGTAAAAATACTTCGGCCAATAACATACTCCAGGTAATTTCGATTGATTTCATCCACAATTTACTCCCCTCTAACGGAAATAAACATATTGTGGTCATTTTTGATAATTTTACAAAGTTTGTTAAACTATATCCTACAAAGAGGATAAGCGGTTCTTCGGTAATCAGATATTTACAAAAGTATTTTACTGATGTGGGAATACCACAAAGGATTATACTGGATAACAGCACATATTTCCATTCTAACAAATTTGCAAATTTCCTTAAAAAGAATAATTGGGGAACCGTGGTGGTGGCGTTATTCAAAAAAACGACATGCGTATTTAATAAACTATATTAAACTTTTTCAACAGCGTTTCGTTAGTAGCACGTGTATATAATTCTTGTATACTACGGTAGGTGTCCTCGCACGTCGCGCGCCAATGTTTGAATTTGAGCGCTAAGCGTTCGAAACGTACCAATAATGTTGAAACAAATTTCACTCCCATAAGCCCCCCAATCAAATCCATCTGAAAGACAAGTGAGGGTGGTGATCCTGCAATTTCTAAGAATGTATGTCTCTGATAATCATAATTATTGGTCATTTTACCTGAGTGATATAGAATTTGCCATAAATAATACACCTGCTACTAGTACTGAAATATCTCCAATTACGTTTTATACTTCAAAATTATACTCTAGGCCTTGGAATGACCATTCTGAAGAAATAGATGCCAATTCAATGATAATTGATACACGTGAACATTTAGAACAATTATATAGAAAGTATTTACATAAAAACAATAAAAAAAAAGATTACAACTTACAAGGTGGGAGAATAATTTTAAAATCACTAAGAACTGGACGCAGGACGAAATGTCCTGAAGCTAACCCCATTCAACCATACGAGGGACCTTATTTGATTAAAGAAGTATTAGGGCTAAAAACATACAAATTAGGCTACCTCAGCTCAGATAAAGGACGTGGAATTTTCTTGGTACAATTAATCTACCCATATGTTAAAGAACTAAAAGAGTAAAACAAAAATAATAAAAATTAATGCATTAATTTTAAGATATCTCTATATTTATATTTTACATCTAATCTCTAATATTTCCATATTTACCTGATCTACTCGTGGATGTAATAAGCCTCTCTTACAATATAATATTTGGACTATCTCTTATATTCTTAAATTTAAGGTTAGTATACCTTTCCTTTCTTATAAACTGAAATGAAAGTGAAATTCAAAATTTTACTTTAATAGCAGTTTAAGGCGGAAGTATGTAATGATGAAATATTGTCTATTATTTATTAATGAATTTTTCTAAATTTTACTAGTTTACCTATTCCAGAAATTTTCTCGTCGCTGTTTGCTGCACGCCGTTATTTTTATTATGGTTGATGTTATAAGTTGGAGGCAAAGTACCGTTAGTACAGCCTCTATAAATTTTAAGCACATATATTCAATCTGTACAGGTTTGTTTCTAAAGTTTTACAGATATCTATGTTACTTTTGGTACTCTTTAATAACTTATTCACAAAACTCTTGTTTAAAAAAAAGTCCCTTCAACACTTGCAGAGGAGACATAAAGTCTACTATCGTTTATTATATATATCGCTTTTCGTAAACATATTATTTATATAAATAAATATATTTCAAAATTTCATTCTTAAAAGACGTTTAATATACATACTGTACTCACACATTTAAATCACATTTTATAAATATGCATTATTGCGAAATTATACTTATAAAATTTCTCGTACGACGGACGGATGGCACGACTGGCAGCAGTTTCCTTTATAATCTCATACGTATCAAGTATGTGTGTACTGTGTGGCCTACCATATAGGCGAACAAATGCGTTGCTATGCATATAAAACAAAACAATAAATAAATATCGTGTCAAAGTTAGACATGTTGGCATCGTTTCTCCTGAGAATAATTAGTTATTTTCTCATATAACCCTATAATTTTACAAAGATCTTCGTTTATATCCTGTCATAAAGTGTATCAGCTGATACTATGTAGAAATAATATCTGGAAGTTGCGGACACATACTTTGGAAGCCGAAGCCAGTCCATCTTAAAGGTGAGAAATCACGTGCGAGTGAGTACGATTTCAAAGAATCTTCTAAAATTTGTTCAATATTATTTGTAGCAACTGCTCTCATTTTGTTTCGTAAATTAATTAGAATATTTAAAGTTTAGCTAGACCAGGATTACCTTAGGTTTTCTATAAAAACATTTTTTATGTAAAAGGCGGTATATATATTTATTAATTTGTCAATATATTTATCTTTTCAACTTTACATTTGGTTATTTTAATTAGAAAACATCATCTCTTAATTTAAAAACAAATTGATCAAAATTATAAATCAAAGAACCCGTTTAAAAATTTAACGAATTCGAGATTTTCCACCACAATATGTACATTTTGCTTGTCAATATATTTATAGAACCTTATAAGAGGCATACAGTTAGGGATTTTAATAGATTCTAACGGAAAGCTGACGTTTTACTATGTTAAAATTGGCCCTTCTTTTTTTAAGACTTTAAGAGATATTTAAGTTGGTACTTATTTTGTTTGAACTAAAAGTTACCATAACAGATAGAAAATGTGGTTCTCATTATAGAAAGAGAGAATGAATACAATAATTTTCTGGTAAATATTATTATTTATTATAGCATGAATAAATATATGAAAGTTACAATAAATAACTGAATTAATTTGATATTGAACGCTATTAACTAATTATAACTTCGAAGATTACACAACAAGTGTAGCGAAGTGGTAGTAAATTATACAATGCAATCTAATATTAGCATGGTTTCATTAGATACATTCAAGAAAGCCCGTCCGTCAATACGAAGCATAAAATTAGTATGGTATATTCAGTCTATATTGTTTGTAACGTAAGGCACTAATTTATAAGTAGGTCATGCAAAGCAACTACCACAAAAGGACAAATAAAAATAGTTCTAAAGTAAGAAATAATTTATAAATCAGAAATAGTCACACAAATAGCAACAAAAAATGGTTCTAGAATAGATTAATAAATTAAATAATCCTGGGAATAAAATAATATACTACAAAATATTTTCAAATAGATTGGAACATAATTCTGCAAAAGAAAAACAATATGCCAGCAAAAAGTAATCCTTGTACATGGTTTAAATATCCTGAGGAAAGCTAAGCTTTTTCAATTAAGGATGTGTAAAACTATGATATTTGAATTATACAAGTTTGATGCATATTAATATATGATTTCAGGAAAAAAAATTGTTGAAACAACCAACACACTGCCCTAGCACGAAATAATAAGGGAAAAGGAGACCTGAAATTTGCACTGGCTACTGCTGTCTAACAGTGGCTAGCAGTTCCCCGAAGAGGTCAACACCTTTTACGTATGTATCCCTGCGTCATAACCATTCCACGAGGTGGTCCGCGAAAGTCTCCCGTGCAAAACGTTTGGTGGCAAATCAAGCCTTGGTGGGTCTCCAGCAGGACTCCCATCTTCTGGCTGCGAACACCTTGAGCTTCTACATATAATATATGTAATTTACTACTAATTCGGTACACTTAATAATTAGTTAGTTGCGTTCAAAACCAAACCAATTCACTTATTTATTGTAACTTTCATGTATTTCGCGTGCTATAATATATATAAATAAATAATAACATTCACTAGAAAATTAGTCTTTTATTGTTTTTGTCCGTTTTCCCTGTTTTCTATATTGTTGTTGCTGTTTTTCTATATATATGTATATATTATATATAATTGTTTTCTATAATGAGAACTTCACAATAATGTAATACAATTTCAAAATAATACTAGTCTACTTACCTATATTGTATACAAAAATAAAAAAGATGGGATAGTAAATATTATACAACAGTCTTATTTCCCAATACTCAAATCAAAATTTATCGCTCATCAGTATTTTCTATTTATTTTGGTAACGTTTAGTCCAAACACAATAAGTACTAACTTACATTTCGTAAACTATGACTCATAGCCCACAAAACATAACCTAGAAATAGCCCTTTTTAACTCGATTTTTAGGTACCTTAAACTAAACTCCTCCAACTTAAACACGGTAAAACGCGAGCTTTCCGTTAGAATTCATTAAAATCGCTAACTCCGATGCCCCTTTTATACGGAACTACAACCATTGTTTCTTTTGATGAACTTAACCGTTAGGTGCAAACGTATCAGTATCGTATGTAGTGTAAGAATGTTATACGAAAGAAAATTGTATAAGAAAACAGTTTTCGCATATGAAAACGAATGCAGTTGCAAGATGATATATCGCTGGCTGAATTACGGAATTTAGTGTGCAAATACGTTCGTGGGGCTGCGTTTAAAAGGAGTGCATTTTAAAGTGAGTATGAGTAAGTAGTGTATTTTTTTAAATTGGGTTTTTTCAAAATGTCTGACGGGCCGAATCAAATCTTACAGCGGGTCGGTTGTTGCCCACATATGTTATAAAGTATGATAAAACACAAGGATCATTAGCATCCAAAAGAATTGCGTTCATTCAGTGACCTTAAAACTTTTGTAGACCAATTACGATAACTATGATACTAATTCAAATGAATTTCTATTCTACGATTCAGATACAGACCCAACGTATTATATTTATGAAGTCCGTAGATTTAAAAAGCACGGCGAAAAGGCGGGAAAGACAACAAAAAGCAACAATTACAGTGAAAAGGCGATAACGACGAAGAAGACGAAAAACAACTAGGTCCAATTGCGACGATAGGAGATAGGTAAGTAGACGTGAACATCGCAGAAAAGCACGACTGAGGTACGAGTTTTCGTCAGTAATCAAACATTTATTTAAAGTATTCGTAATAGCGGTGCATGTGTCCTCTTGATGAGACGACGCGATGTAAGTCCAACTTCCTATGCACGCGTTTAACTAAACAGCTGTTGGGGTTCGTTGAATGCCTGTTGCTATAGACTTTGTTTTTGTGTCCAATCGGGAAGACGTAATTCGAATATACAGCTAGACTACTCATTTTCATATAACTATTTCAAAGCTGTCAATAGTGTATATTGTTAGTTAAATATCTTTATTGTATTTTACAAGTCAGATAAAACAAGATAGTGTATAGATGATGCTGGAAGATATTCCGTCTATACTAGTAAATATAAGAGCCGTGAAAGCAGAAACAATAAAAGCGTTTCATCAGCAAATTTTTCAGTCAGAAGGTGAACGGGGCAACCGAAAGCGACTTAAGGAATTTTCGGGTTTCACATTTAAAAGCGGCTCTGATCAATGTAATACTAAACTAGCACATATCAAAAAGACTTGCTTTGGGAGACCTAATTTCCATCTGAAACATTTTATGTATTGAATATACGGGGAATGATGACGAAATTGCACAGAGAATTTGCGACAGTTTAACTAATCTAGACAAAATATGCACTGCACCGGCAATAGACGATGAAGAAGATAAACAGACGCGTGAGAGTGAACCGGAAGAGGAGGATGTAGGAATAAATTAAAAGCAGATCTAAAAGATTTAAAACAAAAATTACGAATTTATCAGGACGTGAAGGGCAAGCGACATTCTCAGCGCACTCCGCAATTGCCGAGGCGTAGACCAACAAGAGTGGCAGATAACAACGTAAGATGCTATAATTGCGGTGCAACCGGTCATAAATCAATGGATTATCCTTCTAAATCGAGAGGCAGTAAATGTTTCAAGTGCAATGGATTTGGGCATAGATCGTTCTTGCATTTGAAGAACTGAAAAGAATCCTTACAAGGAAACCTGTTCTTATTATTTATCATCAAGAAAGACCAACCGAATTACATTGTGATGCTAGTTAGGCTAGGTATGGAGCGATACCCCTACAAAAATCTGACGAGTATGATACTGTTTTTCATGCGGTGTATTACATGAGTAAAAGACTTCTGACGCTGAGCGTAAGTATACAAACTACGAACTAGAAGTGCTCGCAATCATTGAGGCATTAAAGAAATTTAAAGTGTATCTGCTGGGTGTAAAATTTAAAATAGTCAGGCTTTATGGCTTTTAGTCAAACGATGCCGAAAAAAAATTAAATGTCTGCATAGCTAGATGGGCATTGTATTTAGAGAATTACAATTATGAAATTGTCCATAAACTGAGTTCAGCGATGCATCATGTCGATGCTCTTAGCCGGTACCCAGTTTATCAGATTCACACAGAAAGTTACTCGTTATTCCAGATGGCATGTAGATGTGAAGATGGTACACGAAAGAAACTACTTTGGTAAGAAGACCATAGATGTGATCAGTCAAGAAGGATTACTTAACCCAGTACTGAAGGAAGGGATACCGCTGCATAGGTACCATAGAGATCATTTGGGACCATTAAAGTCAACAAATAAAAATTATAAGTACATTTTAGCAGTAATAGACAGCTTTATCAAGTTCGTATGACTGTATCCTGTGAAGTCAACTACAAGTAAAGAAGTAATCGTCAAACTGCAGATACAGCAAAGAATTTTGGAAATCCAGTTCTCATCATATCTGATAGAGGCACGGCTTTCATTTCAGACGAATTCAATCAATATTGTAGAGAAGAAAATACATTGCATCACTGCGTTACGACTGGCTAGAGCCAATGTCCAGATAGAACAAATAAACTCGATAATAAAATCTGTTTTAATGAAGTTGTCATCTGAAGACCCGGCAAGATGGTACCCGCTACGTTGATCAGATTCAACGGATTATAAACTCTACATACCGAAGAAGTACTGGTTTTACACCATTTCCAGTTGCTGACTGGTGTCAAAATGAGAAATAAAGAGGATTTACGTATAAAAGAAATTATTAATAAGGAAACTGAAACGGCTTTCGCTAAAAACAGGAGTGAACTACGGGATGAGGCAAAGAAACAAATTCTAGAATAGCAAGAAGAAAATCGCAAGACGTATACCCTCCAAAGACGAGAGGCTAGAAAATATAATGTAGATGATGTAATTGCTATCAAAAGAACGCAGCAAGGGCCAGGTCTAAAGCTAAAATCAAAATATTTAGGACCATATAAAATTACATGCGTTAAACCAAGACACCTACGAAGTAGTGAAAATTGGTACATGTAATGGACCAGTAACTACCATGTGGGTTATAACAGTAGCGAATAATTCGAGGTCGAATTTTTCGTAGGATGGCCGAATTGTGGGGTGACATAAACCAGGGTCGGGGTAAAAGAGGGATGAAATAACCGGGGGATCATCTGTACACATAATTAGACATATAGACGCTAAGACGATAAAATGTATAGTTAGGTTAGGTATCTCTTTTTTTTAGTTGTTTGTCCGTTTTATTATTTATATTAACCAAGCAAAAATAAAAGTGTGTGTGTGTTTCGATTCTACCCCACAATAATTATGACTGGAGACCGAATTTATATGCAAGGTGCAAAAATTTAATTTAATTTATTTATTACATTTTACGTCTATTTGTAGATGTCTTACACTGATTAAATTAATTAACGCTAATTAACATTAATCAGTGTAATACGTCTACATATAGACGTAAAATATAACATTGTATAGTCGCCGTTTTTTCTTTTTCACGGGTACTACAGGACACCAGTCATGAATAGACGCCCACGGAAATCACAGTCTCGCTACAAATCGCGTTCTGAAGTGCAAACGGACTTGCAGCTAAGAAAACCGAGCTGGAAGAACTCATCCAGAAGCACCAGCTGGATGCACTACTGATCGGTGAAACGCACCTCCGAGCCAGCAACAGACTCTCGTTCCGGAATTTCCGGGTGCATCAAACCGATAGAGAAGGCGCTCGCGGAAGAGGCACAACCATCCTGGTCAAGTCCACCATTGATTACTACGCTGACCGGGCGCTGGATCTCAACAACATCGAGGCCATCACGGTCAACATGGCGGCCGGTCCGGTCAAGCTCGTCAGTGCATATAAAGCGCCCAGCAGGCAGCTCTTAGAGCACGACCTATCGGAGATTTTCGACGCTCGGGGAGCAGTCATTCTTGCCGGCGATCTCAACACCAAGCATCCGTCGTGGAACTCGCGGTACCTGTCTACGCCGTTTCGCCGACGACTTCACCTCTGGTGGCATTCAATAATGACTGGATTTCCCGTCGGTTCTATCCTTGGGTTTGCCGGTTTTGTGTAGGACTATTATCGTGGCGTGTTTCCACGTCTGAGGGAAGTGCTGGTACCTCAGAACACCGTTAATTATATCCCTGAGTGCATCGATTGCACCCAGGTGCATGTGTTTAATTGCGGCGTTGGTGATGCCGTCTCGACCAGGTGTCTTGCGGTTTTTCAACGTCGAGGAAAATTCGTTCGGGCGAAAGGTGAATTGAGTAGCTGGACGTCCGAACGAATTCCATTCAGATGGAGAAGTTGAGGGAAAAGATTCCCGGTACTTCGAACCCTTCATTCGATCCACGATTCACGATCCCGTCGTTTTTTCCTGGCTTTGACCGTGATACCGAAAGGTTGTTTTCTGTGATATCTTTCGAGGTCGGAGTTGGCTCCTTTGCCTCTTCATCGTGTGTGTCCTGGGTGTTCTTGGTTGTGTTTTGTCATCGGTGATGGTCTCCTGGGCTCAGGTCCTCAGGTCCATTTCTTTCTCTTCCTTAGAAGATCCGGGTTGTCGTCCGCTTTCCGTTTCAGTCCTCGTAGTCCTTGTAATCTTGCGTTCTCTCCTCTTGTCCTGATGGCTGCTCGGAGCGCAGGGTTGGTGTGCGTCATCATCTTCTCGTATGTCCCGTGGGCTCTTCTTGCTGTTATATCTTCTAGGAACTCCAGATGCAGTTCCTGAAAGAGGCGATTTGTAGACAGGTATTTGGGGGCCTGTACCGCCCGTCTGACGATCCCGTTGATCTTGGATTGCACCGTCCTCTTGGCGTGGGAGTCGAACTGGTGCCATACCTCTCCCGCGTAGGTTGCCGTTGGTACTATGATGGTTTTGATGATCTTCGTCTTGTTCTTGATGTCCAGTTTGCTTCTTCCGTTGAGCAGTGGGTAGAGAGCTCCTGCTGCTTGCCCTATTCTCCTGCTGAGTTCGTTGGCGTGAGTGCGATAGGTTTGCCTCTCGTCCAAGGTGACTCCTAGGTATTTTGCTTCTTTCTTCCATGGAATTTCGTGTCCCTCGATGGTGACCGGTTCCGGTAGGTTTAATCTTCTGTGGTTCCTGAAGTGGACCGCCAGGGATTTCGTTGGGTTGATCTTGATCCTCCACGTCCTGAAGTAGTCGGTTAGGGTGTCGATGTCCTCTTGCATCCTCTTGGTCAGGTGCTTCTTGTTCCGGCTGCTGAAGTAGATGGCAGTGTCGTCCGCGAACTGCGCTATCTCCGAGTGTTGGGGTGTGGGGATGTCCGCCATGTAGATGTTGAATAGATGCGGGCCCAGGACTGATCCTTGGGGTACTCCCGCTCTAATCCTCCTCGTGGTTGACGTCGCGTCTTCTACTGATACGTGAAAGCTCCTGTCCGTGAGGTAGCTCTTCACGACGCTGATGATGGGGTTCGGCAGCTTGGCTTCTACCATCTTGTGGATCAACCCGGCGTGCCATACTCTGTCGAAGGCCTTCTCGATGTCCAAGAAGACTGCACCTGTGGGAACGGAGATGTTTAACTTACCTGTGATGTGCTCCGTGATTCTGACCAGTTGCTGCGTAGTGGAGTGCTTCTCCCTGAATCCTAGCTGGTGTTGGGGTATCAGGTCCAGCTCCTCCATAGCGTCCTTGAGTCTCGCCAGGATGACCCTTTCCACTACCTTGCTGACGGTTGACAGCAAGCTGATCGGCCTGTACGATGTTATTTCTTTCTTCGGTTTTCCGGGCTTCTTGATCATGATGATCCTGGCTTCTTTCCACGAGCTGGGGAAATGTCTGGTGGTCAATATGGCGTTGGTGATCTTCATTATGGCTTCGATGCCTTCCGGTGGTAGGTTCCTCAGTGCTTCCGTTGTTACCTTGTCGTGTCCTGGTGCCTTTCTCCTTTTCAGTCCCTTTATGATATCTTCTATTTCCTTTTCCGTTGCTTGCTCCGGTTGGTCCTCTTCGGCGTTTCGTTCACTGAACTCCTGGTCCTCGATTTTCTGGTGGAATTCCTGGAGGGATGCCGTTGTTGGGTTGGGAGAGAACGTTAGCTCTAACGCGTCCGCAAAAGCTTCCGCCTTTTCTGGAGCTGTTTGAGCCATCCTCGTTCCTACGTTCATGGGGGGGAGTTTCCATTCCTTTTTCGGCTTGGCGAGCGCCGCTGTCATCTTCCATAAGGGCTGGTCGCATTCTGCGAAGCTTTCCAGTTTCCTGTCCCACTGGTCGTTGTAATGCGCCTGCAGGTCATCCTTTATTTCTGCGGTGATTCGGTTGAGCTTGGTCTTGACTTCTGGGTGTAGGGTTCTCTTGTACTCCTTCACCAGTTTCTTCTTTTTCGCTATCTTCTCCCTGATTTCTTGCGGGAGTTTCTTGCTTCTGTCCTTGGCTGGGTCGATTCTTCTGGTGGCTGCTTCTTTTGCTTTATCGATGTCCTCTTGTAGTTGATGAACCATCTCTTCGATGTCTTCTTTTCTTCCTATGATCACGGGTCTGATCACCGCTTCTTGCTTGAATTTCTTCCAGTTGGTGACGAATCTTTCTTTTCCCCTTTCTTCCGGGTCGTAGTCGATTCTTGCCAGGATTGGGAGGTGGTCCGAAGAAGGGTCGTGTAGCACTTCCAGGGAGATTTGGGCGGTGAGGTTCTTGACAACTGCAATATCAAGAACATCAGTGGTGTTACTTACCTCATGGATGTGGGTTGGCTCGTCGGGTCCGATAACCAGCAAGTCCATTTCTTGCGCGAAGGCGGCGAGGGCAGCTCCCTTGGCGTTTCCGCATCTTGAATTCCATTCCGTGTTCTTGGCGTTCAGATCCCCCATCAGGATCGTGGCGGCGTTCGAATGAAAGATGTCCTGTAGCTCCGTCTTCTCCATGGTCTTGCCCGGGGGAAGGTACGCTGCGAAGATTCTCAGTGGTCCGCTCCTGGTGTTGATTTGCACTCCAGTGGTTTCCATGTTTTCGTGTCCTAGATCCTGTAGTAGGTCGTGTGCGATGTGGTGTTTTATTAGGATGGCCGTTCCTCCTCCTTTTCCATCCTTCCTGTCCGTGCGGTAGACGGAGTATCCTTGAATCTTGAAGGAATCTTGGGGCTTCAAGAAGGTCTCTCCTAGCAGGATGATGTCCAGCTCCTTTTCCGTTGCGAAGGCGGTTATCTCATTCTTCTTGTTCCTGACGCTCTGGGCGTTCCAGTAGGCGATTTCCATTCTTCTTCGGTGTACTGCCATTTACTTGTTCCTGAAAAGTTTGCTAATTTCTTCCGTTTGGTTCAGAAATTCCAGCTTCTGGGCTGTTGTAGCTCCGGTGTTATTGAGGGTGAGCAGCATCTTTCCTAGGATTAATGCTAGCTCATCCTCCCTGGTGTCTGTTGGTTTAGCCGTCTTCGGGTCTTCTTTCTTTTGTGTTTTGGGCAAGCTTGGGAAGCTTGTCGTTGCCGGTGGTGATTTCGGGGCCTCTTGCTTCCTGTTCCACGGGTTGGTCTTCGGAGCAGGCGCTTCCTGTTTCTTGGTTCCGATGGTGGGGTTATTTGGGTTCTTCTTGCAGCTGATCGCTGTGGAGAGGTGTTCTCCTCCGCAGTTGGCGCATTTGGGCGGCTTAGTTTTTGGTTTCTCGCATAAGTGCGTGGAGTGATCTTCACCGCACTTCATGCATTTGTATCCAATGTGGCAGTTCCTTTGGACGTGTCCGAAGAGCTGGCATCGGTGGCATTAGATAACGCCGGTTTTCGTCTTCAGGGGTTCCACCTGAGTGGCAAGTCCACATACTTGCCGCAGCTCGTAAATGGATTTGTACTCCTTGGACAGTTCTACTAACACCAACGGAGCTGGCCGCCCGTTTTTCCCGTTCATTCGGGTTACCTTATCTGCTGGATATCCCTTTGACTGTAGGTCCTCGGTTATTTCCTTCTCAGTTATTTCTTGGGTGATTCCTCTTAGCACCACCTTCAGTTTTCTTTCACTGCTTAGTTGGTAGGTGAAGAATTGGTATCCTTCTTTTTCCAGTAGATGGACCAGTTTTCTGTAGTCCTTTTCTGCGGCCGGGTCGATCTGGATTCCTGCGTTTACTAGCTTGCATTTTGTCGTAGTTATTTTTGCCTGGCTCATCTTTTGGCTGACCTTAGTCCATTTTTCCTTGTCCTTCAGGAAGATCGGTGCTATTTTCGGTTTCTTTGGTTCTTCTTGTCCTTTGGTTATTGTTCTTTTCTCGCTTCTGCGTTGTTCCCTGTGAATTTTTGGCTTTTTAAAACTTACCTGTTCTCTATCTTCGGTGTTTTCTTGTTCTGATTCCGCGGTTTCCCCTAATTTTTCGTATCCGTTTGCTAGTTCGTTTTTTTTCTTCCTTTTCAAGCTTCCTTTTTGTTACCTTGGCCGGGATTATGAATTCTTCCTCAATTTTCTCCGGTGGTGCGTCTTTGGGTCCCTCTGCGGCTTTTTTCTTAATAATTTCTTGGATTCCCTCCAAGAGCAGTAGTAAATCGCTGATGGGTAAATCGTCGAATTTTGTAGTGGCCATGACGGGCTCGCGGCCGTCGTTTTTGAGTTCTCGATCCGCTTTTCCTATTTTTCCCTTCGTATCGTGTGTTAATAAACACAATGTTATTTGACACTCACCGAAAAACGGATTTTTCGGCTTGTAGTCACTCGTTTTGATTGGTAAAAGAAAAGTGAAAAGAAGGCAACGGTAACTCGGCGTGTTAACCACGCTAGAGGCGAATACCTTCTTCCGAAAGGTTGTGCGTGATCTGCTCTACTTGATTCACATACCGCTAATACGTATTAGGAGCTCCCGACGAATCACGTCGCCGCAGTTCAGACTGCGGTCCGTGTACTTTTCGGGGGTCCGAACCCGACGTTGAAGCAGTTTTCTTGCCCTTTCCAGGGCAAATTAATATCACCCTTTCTTCGTTTTCTTGTTTTCCCATCTTGTCCCTTCCTGTTTGACTTTGTTTCAGACGGAAGCCGAGAAGGAGAAGACAACCGCGCCCGGGAGGATGGCCACGAGGACCGCAGCGAAGACCAGCCCGGACATGGAGAAGACGAAGACATCGACCGCCACGACCACGGAGACGACGCCGACCGCGACGACTTCCAAGCAGCAGACCACCGCATCTGGGACCCTGACGCGAGCGAAACGACACGGATCCCGGAACACCGACATCGACACCACGGAGGCCATCCGACTACTCCAGACGGCCCTCGGTGAAGCGACCGATTCGTCGGCATCCGATATGGAGCGCTCGGACGACAATTCGACCATCGGGAACACCACCGATGATGCCGCTACCGACCCTGACGGTTTCCGACCGCCTTCAAGGAGGCAACAACGGAAAAGGAAGAGATCAACCAATTCCGACTCCGACACCGGAAGAAAGCGTTCCGGGCGAAGCTAGTGCCAACTGGTGGCACTGGCCCCCAACCCGTCCCGGCCACCGCGGCTATACCGAAAGCGAAAGAGGGCCGTGTGCCCCCCGTCGTCCTGAGGAAGAAGGCGCGATGTGGACGACGCTGAACACCTAGATTCTACGTAGAGGAATCCGCACCACGAAAGTGGTAAATACCAACGTCGGCATACGGATTCAGCCGACTACCGGCAGCTGGTGCAGGCTGTAACTGCATTAAACATGCAGATCCACTCCTACCAGCTAACGGAGAATAAGCCCCTGAAGGTCGTCCTGCGAGGAGTACCGGAGGACATTACGGAAGAAGAAATCAGCAGAGACCTGGCACGACAGGGCATCCGAGCCCTGGAGTGCAAAAGAATGCTAGTCGGACAGGCACGTCGTCCCATCCCATTGGTCTTCGTTCAATTGACGAAGAGCGATGAGGCAAAGGGGATCACCCACAGTTTTTAGTTCTCATCCGGCAGCGGACGGGAACAGTCACGGTGAACTACGAGCGGTATAGTAATTAGTGAGTAGTGCATCAGACATGCGAGCCGGTAGCCCCGGAACAAGTGTGAATAGAAACGATTTAGACGTAACAATGAACACAGAAATGGATACGATCCAAGACTGTAATATGAAAGAAGGGATCGATAGCGAGGAGGATTTGGAGACGGACAGCGAGAGGCTGCGAAAGATAAACCAGGGACTGGTAGCGGAAAACAAAAAGAAGCGGAAAAAGATATGAAAGGAAACTATAAGAGAATTAGAGAAAGGGATTGATGAGAAAAATAATATTATACAGGGAATTTTGGACGAAATAAGGAGAAGTCGGGACATGATAAACGACATCAAGAAGAAATTGAAGATGAGCGAAGGTGAAACAGGGCCGAAAAATAAAAAGCGAAAGAAGGAACAGAAAGACAAAGGCAGCAGCACGGGCGCGGGGAGCGACGGCGAGTGGAAGAGCAAGAAGGAGAAGGGAGAGGAGAAACCCAAAGAAAGGGAGAATGAGGGGAAACAGAGGGGAAAAGAAGGAACAAGCAAAAGCCAGGCGGGAGCCGCAACGAAAGGAAACCGAGAGGTAGTTGAGAGACAACTCAACTATACTCAAGGTTGGGGGGACGAATCAACCGAAGTCGAGTCTAACCAGGAACCGGAGGTCCCAGAAGAATCGAAAGAAAGGAAACCGCCCCCGATTGTACTGCGGGAAGAGGGGAAATTGAACCTGATTCGAAGGGAAGCGGAGGCTAATGATATAGCCATAACAGGCTGCAAAAACACGAAGGAGGGGGTAAAAATTTTCACCAAGACAACCTCCGACTTCAGGGACCTGAGAAGATTGCTCGAAGGGAAAAATGTGCAGATCCACACCTTCAGCTTGCAGGAGGAAAAAACGTTGAGGGTGGTCCTAAGAGGAATCCCGAGGGAAATAGAGGTTAATGAGGTGGAGGAAGAGCTAAGGGAAAGAGGGTTCCCGGTGGTCTCGGCAGCGAGAATGAAGAGATTCAAAGAAGAACTCCCGCTAGTGATGGTCAACGTTGAAAAAGGGGAGGAAGGCAAGAAAATCTTCGATGTAAGAGATGTGGCGGGAATGAGAATAAGGGTGGAACCGAAGAGAAAACCAACAAACACTAGCCAGTGTTTCAGGTGTCAATTGTACGGGCACGTGCAGTACAGATGCACGGCTCAGTACAAGTGCATGAGATGCGCGGGGGATCACCCTTCTTTCGAATGCCCTCATAAGGGACCCAAAGGTAAGACGCAATGCGCAAACTGCGGGGAGGGGCACCACGCAGCCAGCAAGAATTGCCCGAGCCATCCAGAGAACATCAAGGCAAGGAAGGAGCAGGAAAAAAGGGAGAGGAACGAGAGGTCCCAGAGAAGGGAGGGGGTCTCCTTTGCGGCGGTAGCGAAGCAGGGGAAGACAAGTAACGAACAGGATGAACTCAAGCGGTTTCTACAACTGGCGGAAGAGATCACCAGGTTGATGCCAGGCATAAAGAAAATCATTCATGCCTAACAACGCTGTGAACAGGTTATCCTACCAAGAAACGGTCAAAATAGCAACCTGGAATGCCAACGGTCTGAGAAACAGAAACGACGAGCTAGGGATTTTCCTCCAAGAGCAAGACATAGACGTCCTGATGATCCAGGAGACCAACCTCAAACCAGGAATCTCCTGGAGAATGGCAGGATACAAGACTGTCAGGAAAGATAGGACGGGATCGGCAGGAGGAGGGGTTGCTATTTTGATCCGAAACAGGATAGCAGCGAGGATAGAAGTATTCGACGGCACACTGGAGGCGGTAGGGGTAGAAATACAAACGGGACAGCTGAAGATCAAGCTGATCTCAGTTTATAACCGGCCCAAACAAGTTCTGACGACGAAAGACCAAGAGGAAATCACGGAAGCAGACAGGGTGATAGTCGGGGGCGACTTCAACGCAAAAGATCCGGAGTGGAATGCCAGAACCACCAACCCGAACGGCAAGATATTAAGGAAATGGAGCGGAGAAACCCCGGGGGTATTAGTTCGAGGACCTGAGGATCACACGACGTGTCCGACGGGCAGGAGAAGATCGGATGTCCTGGACATTTTCCTGACGAAAGGAGTTAAAACGTCACTCCCCAGAACGATACACAGCCTGGACTCAGACCACTTCCCGGTAGTGATGGAACTGTACGTCACGAAAGAATCCAGGAGGGAACCAAGCGTCAAGACGAACTGGATGAAATTTCAGTACCTGGCCGAGAAAGATATCTATCCCGACAGGAAGATCAGAAAGGAAGATATAGAGGAAGCGGCCAGGAAACTGACGGTAGACGTACAGGCAGCATTGGACAAGAGCAAATCCATCCAACCGGGAAGAGTCTGGAACAGATGGGAGCTGTCGGCGGAGGAGAAAGTCCTGTTGCGGGAAAAATACCGTGCCAAACGAAAGTGGAGCGGCACAGGGGCCCAGAAGGATAAAGAACGTTTCAACAAGTTGAAAAGGAAAGTCCAGGACATGATCGGGAGAAAGAAGGAAGAAAAGTGGAGTCGAACCATCGAAGAAATCGAAAGAAGACCCAATCACCTCTGGACCGTTCTGAAGAGCTTGGGGAAGAGGCCACAGCCGAACGCCCCGGTGGAAGAAAAGGGGCAGTGGTTCTTCAAAGACGAAGAAAAGGCAGAGGTGATGGCTAACTTCCTAGAGAAACAGTTTCGATGCGGAGACACCACAGACAAAAGAACAAGGGACAGGGTACAGGAAAACTGGGACACAGTGAAGCGTTGGAACACGGTGGAGCCTGAACTAACATCTCTAGAGGAGTTGGAGGAAGAAATAAGAAGATTGGCATCCAAAAAAGCCCCAGGAGCCGACGGAATCCCGAACAGGGCGATTAAACTGATGGGCTCTGACAAGAAGAAGGAGTTGGTACGGCTGATAAACGCCTGCCTGGAAACATCTTACTTTCCAGACAGGTGGAAGGAAGCCGTAATCATCACTATCCCGAAAGGAGAAAAGGACCCTGCAAAACCGGAAAACAGTAGGCCCATCAGCTTGCTATGCGGGTTCGGGAAACTAGCCGAAAAGATTATAAAGTCGAGGATAGTAAGACACGTGGAAGAAAAAGGAATACTATCACACCATCAGTTTGGCTTCCGCCAAGAACTAGGGGCTGTGCAACAGGCACTAAATCTGGTGGAAAACATAAGGAAAAGATTGAACAACAAGAAGGTGGCAATGGCGGCTTTCTTGGATGTAGAAAAGCGTACGACAAAGTATGGAGGAAAGGGGTCATAAGTAAGATGAGGGAATCCCCAATTCCAACATACTTGGTGAAAATCACGCAGGAGTGGCTGGAAGGAAGAAGATACAGGGTGAAGACCAACGACAAGTTCTCCCAAGAAAGGACGGCAGAAGAGGGCCTGCCACAGGGGTCCCCGCTGTCTCCAGTGCTTTTCAACATTTTTATCAGCGACCTTCCTCGGGTGATAGCCGAAGCGGAGGTAAGACTTTTCCAGTTCGCCGACGACACGGCGGTGGTAACCCAAGCAAGAAACGCGGAGGACTGCTCAAAGAAGATGGCGTCGAGTCTGGAGGCGGTGGGGAAATACATGAGAAAATGGAACATCAAAGTAAACGAGGGAAAAACGGAGGTAGTCCAGTTCGGGAAGAGAAGACCAGTGCTTGAGGGCCAAAGTTGGGGAAGGAAGAGGGTAAGGATCAAGCGTTCCGGGACCTATCTGGGAGTGATGCTGGATTCCAAGCTAAGCTTGGAACTGCATACCCAAAGAAGAGGCGCAGTCGGCAGGAAAAAGATAGGAAGATTCTACCCTATCCTAAGAAGAGAAAGCGGTCTCCCCAACAAGGTGAGAAGAAAGATTTTCAAGACGATAGCTCTACCGGCCTGCTGCTACGGGGAGGAGATCTGGGTCAGAGGGTCCAAAAAGGCAAAAGAGAGAGCAGAAATTAATATAAGAATGCTAGCCAGGAGGTGTTTCAACATACCCTGGTACATCAGAAATTCAGAAATTATGAGGGAGCTGCAATTATCGGACCTGGGAGAACGAGCGGAGCAACGAAGGAAAGAGGCGATCCAACGGATGGTGAACCAGGGATCAGGCGGCTGGCGAACGCCTTGGCGTGAGACAGCCAAAATCCACAATCAACAATGAAGAAGGCGCCAGCAGGCCCCTACCTCATCCAATCGCTATGGAGGTAGGGGACCCACAAGATACTGTCCTCATAACCCGAGGGTTGAAGAGACAGCAAACTCCAAGGTAGGAAAAAAAAAAAAAAAAAGGGATCACCCACGTCTGCGGGATTAATATCTCCGTAGAATCAAAGCAGGTCAAGAAGGTCCAGGTAAACCAGTGCCATCGGTGTCAACTCTACGGACACGGCCAGAGGAACTGCCACGCAGCTGCGGTATGCGTGAAATGCGCGGGACCTCATCAAACCGCCGAATGCACCAAGAGCAGGGACACGCCGGCGAGGTGTGCCCTATGCCAGGGCCCGCATACGGCCAACTACAAAGGTTGCCCCAAATCGCCGTACGTGAGGAAGTTCCGGCCCAGCCACCCAAGAAGACAGCGCTCAAACCAGCGCAGCGACCCGCCCCACGAAAACCGGAGGTCTCGAAGGTCTCGGCCCGCCCAGCGGAAAAGATCTCCATACCGATGGAGGTCGACACCCCGCAGCCGTCCACCAGCACGGCGAAGCCGTCGTATGACGCCGCCGTCAGGAAGGGTACGACCAAAACCGTCAAAACAACCAAGACGGTAAAGAAAACGCCGAAGAAGGGCAAAACACCTTCAGGAGGATAGCAGCCCGAGCGGTAGACCATTCCAACCTGCTCGTGTCGGAGTCCCAGGCGTACGACCCCAGGATCCCTTGGAAGTACGCCCGCCCACGGTCACTCGTCGTGGCCAACGCCGAGGATTAGCAGCCCGCTGATCTCCGCCTAGAAACGGAACCCTCGCGCTCCGTCGCAGGTGCGGTTTCCTTGAGCCGAAGGTGAACCGAGTAGCCTGACGCTCGGGTAGCCGTTACCCCGATGGGGTCGAGATTACGTTTCTACCCAGCCCGAGACACGCCAAACGTCGAGGGCAACCAGACCATCGGCAGGAAGCAACCAACCTGCCGACCTCCATCCGGAGATGGGACCGTCGTATTTCGTCGCAGGTGCGGTTTCCCGGTGCCGAAGGTGAATTGAGTAGCCGGAAGCCTGTGACATGCGCATCCCGACGGGTGCGAGGCCCATTTCCACCCCGTCTGAGCCACGACTCACTCCAGCCGAAGGTGGATCGAGTAGCCGAAAGCTCGAGTGAGTTACCATAAGACGGGGAAACGACGTCCGCCAAATGCGTCGAGGAAAATTCGTTCGGGCGAAAGGTGAATTGAGTAGCTGGACGTCCGTCTTTGACGACTAACATTGCAAAAATACTATAAAATTTGCGCTTTCCAAAGTAAAAAGTTGATTTGCAAGTCATAAATTTTGATGATATATTAACAGTTAACAACTCTATACAAAGACAGGGACCATTACTACCTAACAGTATACGTTACATAATATGCGGCCCCTCAAATTGTGGTAAAACAAATGTAATGATCAGTTTATTGGTCGATAAAAACGAACTGCGAATCGATAATGTTTATGTCTACTCGAAGTCCCTATATCAGCCTAAATATCAATTCCTAGAACGTGTATTAAATGCTGTTCCGTGCATGAAGTATTTCCCTCATAAAGAAAGTGATGAAATCTTGGATTCGTTGAATACTCGTGAAAACTCAATTTTTATTTTCGATGATGTTACCTCTGATAAACAAAACAAAATTAAAGATTATTTCAGTATGAGGAGACATAAATCAATCGATAGTTTTTATCTATATCAATAGCTAGAATGCCGAAACATTTAATGCGGGGTAATACTAATTTTCTCATTTTATTTAAACAAGACGATTTAAATTTACATCACATTTACGATGAACATATAGGCTTTGACATGACTTTTGAAAAACTTAAAAAACTGTGTAGTGAATGTTGAAAAGAGAAGTACGGATTTTTTGTTATTGATAAAGATAGCGATGTAGACAAGGGGAGATATAGTGTTTCGTCCTCAACAAAAATAATTTATTATAAATATATAAGTTAGATCTAGATATATAAGTACAGACAATCTGTCAGAGTGACAGTTAGAATAGAGTTGTATTTTTTACGCATAATTTAAGTCGCTTCGTGTAGTTCTCACGGATACATTCATTGACAAAATAATAATAAAGTGTTAAAACGACGCAATTGAATTATTTATGTAAAATTTTGGTCCTTCCAAAAATATTCATTAAATACAGTCCACACATCGTTGATTTAGCTCCGCACACACAAACATATAGGAAGCAGTTAGATTGTTATATAACGCAATGTTAGAATGTATTGCGACAGTTAAAAAAGAACAGCAGAACGCTCTTAATCGTGTTTCAACCCGTTGGAAATAAAGAAGCAACATCTTACATCTAGTTACTCGCAAGAAACGCTTGGCTATGAAGATGGGACGATTTGAAGGATACTTTGTTACAAAAACATTTTAAACCGAGCCACTTCGAAAGATTCTCCAAAAAGCTGTCGTTAAACAAGAAATCGAATCACCTAAAATTGAAGTGTTGCCAAAAGGAGAAACCTCTTTCTCAACTTCAAAAAAAAAGCCAGCCGTTCAAGACATTCTTTCTGCTCAATCTGTAACATCGTCGAGAAAAAAAAAACACCAAGTAGTAGGCGATTAATCGAAACAGAGATTGTTTACAATCTTTTCACTGAAGAAGAAGAGCAAATTAGCACTGAAAAGTCGTTTAAACAGTTTCGTGAAGAATACCAAACGATGATTGAACAAAATCCTGAGGTAGTCGACCAATTTCTTGAACAGTATGCAATCACCAATACAATACACCAATAAAATTTGGTCGACATATTAGCATCAGTGGAGAAGAACCCACTAAATCTGCCTCGATTAGTGCTACCTTCCCGCGTACAGCGGGTGGAAATTATGATATACAAAATAAGCGATTATGTAATATTGAGAATCCCGTCGATCAAGATTGTGCTACCCGAAAATACGTACTCAAGGAAATTGATACTCTGCACCAAAGTGAGGTACGACGAGCACAGAATGCAATTGTATTAGTATTTAATCGAATGAATTTATAGAGATGCTAATTCCATAAATGCCGAGTTCTAATCTGTAGAAAACGCAATAAATAACCTTAAACAAAAGCTTGATAAATATGATAACGAACTCGATAAAGTCATACCACTCGAGAGTAAACTCGAAAGAAAGTTAGACGCACTAGAGTATAATGCCCGAGCAAGTGAAACTTTGTTGAAACAAGAATTAAAGCACCTGGAAACAAGAGTGAAAAATTTGGAACAACTATGAGTCGCATCAAAAAGGATGTAGTGGAAGAACTTCATCGGTCTGCTAGACGGAATTTTAAAAGACGTTGCGCAATCATTAAAGATTTGGATGATCTATGGCAGGCAGATTTGGTTGATTTTAAACAGCATACACGTGAAAATCATGAATATAAATATATTTTAATCGTTATCGATGCCTTTTCCAAATATCTTTGGACGCAGCCTTTAAAAACAAAAGGTGCTGCCTAAGTGAAGGATGCCATGGCGAAAATTTTGAAATACGGTCGCAGCCCAACAAATTTGCAAACTGATGCTGGAGGAATTTTATAAAAAAAGCTTTTAAATCACTGATGCAAAAACAGTATCAATCATTATTTAACCTACAGTGTAAAAATGGCGTCGTTGGCAGAAAGCCGAAGGATGTAACATCCAACAAAGAAAATTTGCTGTTAGCGACCATTTACAATCGACCGAAAGTTGTTGGAAGACAAACATTTTCGCTAAATGATGTTGTCCGTATAAGCAAATATAAAAAATAACGACTTATTCTTTCTTAGGAGAAAAGATGCCAACATCTCTCACTTTTGTTCCCGACCTTCATCTGTCTGTTCTTCTTTTGTTTTATATCCATGGCATCGCATTGGTTCGCCTGTCGCCTGCATGGTAGGCCACTCAGTACACACCCACATACTCGATATGTGTGACATTATAAAGGAAGTTGCTGCCAGTCGTGCCATGCTTTCGTCGTACGAGATATTTCGAAGATTATAAGTACAATTTCGGAATAATGCATATTCATACAATGTAATTGAAATGTGTGAGAACTGTATATTAGACGTCTTTGAAAGATGAAATTATGAAAAATTTATTTACATAAGAAATATGTTTACGAAAAACGATATATAAGATGAACGATAATAAAGTTTACGTCTCCTCTGCAAGTGTTGTTGAAGGGACTGTTGAGGTTAAGGGCTTAACATTGCTTCTGTGTTTTGGTAAATGAATTTTAAGTTTCTAAGGAAATTTACTTTGTTTTATCCATTTTTTACTACTTTATGTATTTTATATGATTTTATCTTCTTTGCAACCGTATGGGTTAGCATTATCACCTTATTTTCGTTTAGAATATGACTATTTTCATTTTTATCATTTATTTATTTCGCTCTCTGTAGAATATATCGAATTTTATTTTAATATCTATGTACATTACGCATTGTATATGTATGCAAGCCGGCCATTCACAATACTCTAGCTAAAAGTGCCTAATTTAAAAGTCATTAAGTGCAACGTCGTCGAACAAATTATGGGAGTTTCCTTAATATTTAACATATACAAGCACAGGCACTCGACTCCCGCCTGACGGTCGAGGTATTAGTGATCGTGTACTCTCGCTCACCTTTCGGACCTCGTTGTAACGTTTACAGTATCGTTGTCGGACGAATATTGGAAGTTTCTAATAGTTTCAAGTTTTGACGGGAATCGTCGAGGCCGTTGTCGTCTATACATTTATTTACTCTTCTGTTGCGATTCTGGCGGGAGTCATTCTGGTAAGGTTGTCGGAGCGCATTTATAGATTTCTCTATTAGGTACAAATCCTCGACTTTCTATTATCGTAAGTCGAGGCTACCGTGTCCGTTGTCGTCTATACATTTATTTAGTCTTCTGTTACAATTCTGGCGGGAATCATTCTGGTAAGGTTGTCTGAGCACATGTATAGATTTTCTGATTAAATACAAATTCTCGACTCTCTATTATCGTTCGTCTAGGCTACTGTGTCCGTTGTCGTCTATACATATTTTTAGTCTTCTATTAAGTTTGTGTCGGGATTCATTTTGGTAAAGTCGTCAGCGCATCACTCCGCTTCTTGTTGACGGTCGCTTCGACCGTAGCGCCCATTGTCTTTTGTACGTTTGTTCGGTCCTTTGTCGTATCGTGACTGTAGTGGTGCATGCAAACAGATAGAGGCATTGGTACATGCCTCTAACAAAGCTTCTGCGGAAGCATGTAGGAATTTAACATTTTAAACACAATTAAAACATACCTTTGCAACGTACATGCTGAGGCAGTACTTTATATTGCTACCAAGGAAAACATACATATACACATGTATAAGAGAGCTCAAGTAACTGCAATTATTGCAAATATATATATCTTACGTACATCGTAACTGTACATAGGCAAGAGTAGAAATCGTGTACACATTCTATTTTTTAAATATTTTTTTGCGCATGCGCATTGAGTTTCACTGTACAACCATTCATCTAGTAAATAAGCGGACATACTCTACAAGTAAGTATTGGTCAAGTAATTCAGGAATTTACGAGCAGGCTACAGTGGCGCTATTCTTCAAACCAGGAGAAAGTAACAGGAACTCTTTTTTTTAAACAAGGAAAATTGTGAATAATTAGTTATTAAAGGATACCCAAAGTAGATATCTGTAAAATTTTTAAAAGAAACCTGTACAGATTGAATATCTGTGTTTAAAAATTTCATAAAGAGGGAGTACTGACGGTACTTCGCCTCCAACTTCTAACATCAACCAAAAATTAACGGCGTGAACCAAACAGTGACGAAAAATATATCTGCAATATCTGAACTAGTAATATTATAGAAGAAAATCATTGGTAAATAAAGGACAACAATTTATATCATTACAATATATTTAATTCTATCCCCTTATTATTAAATAGCGCCCTCTATATTTCTAACATTACATTATCTCGCATAACATTCCAATAATACCGACATGTTCATTCACACACACCACTCTCTGTGATTGATTTATCTCTTCGCACCCAGTATACCGAATTATTTCGCCGCATATTATATCCTGAACTATTTCACTGAACCCTGTATATCGTATTATTTCGAGCGTCCCAGTCGACAAGCGTCCGCATCAAAGTGGAGGGGGTTAGTTCTCGCTTCTCACAATGCTCACGGTCACACCGCTCGTAGGAGGAGTACGAATCGGCGAATTCCTACTTCTAAGGGCAAATCTGATGAAATACATTTGCTCTTTACCGCCAAGAAACCAAATACCTGAAAAGAAGAAAAAGACTTTGGACCATTTGATGGAAAAAGTTTTTGAAGTGGAATGACAAGAGCAAGATGATGTGCAGTGGTTGCAATGCCTGGTTCACCTCCGGCCAACGAAATCGAAGAGGTTACCGAAGACGGTGGTGACGATAAAATGTGTGGCTGCTTAACAAATGAAATACCTTGTCACGTCTAAATTTGGTTTGTTTCTTAAAAATTTTGTTTAAGTTTGGTTAGTATTAATTTTAGAGAAAATATGCTGTTTCATTCCTAATATCTCTTATTTATTTCAACAATTTGTAAGGAAAACCGGATAAATTCAATCTCTTTTTGCAATATTTCCAATCATATTACATGTACCAAATTATCCTGCATTAACTATTTTCATACATTGAAAGTCCAAAGTTTTATACGTTTCCTATGTTTCTTGAAACATTTTACAAAACGGACATATCCGCTTTTGCAGGCAAGCTCCTCAATTCTAGCAGATGCTTAATTTAATATTCCCTTGTACATTGATATATTATGTGCAGCAGTATTATGAGACCTTTACGTCCAGATAAGCCTGTTATTCAGAAGACGAAATTAGGATTCATTATTTCTTATCAGAAGCAAAAACGAACAGTGATCGCAGCAACGGTTCGATGATTTGCAGTTTGTTAGCCTTCTGGATCAACTGCAGTGTTGTTACCAATAAAAGACGATGTGTAGGGGAATTAGGTGATTCTTATGCACACGATAGATTTTCATTATTAGAGAAGCAATTTGTGATAAATGGAAGAATATGGGAGTGTGTATTATTTATCATATCACGGTGTACTGAAAGATATAGGGAAACAACAACGCTGAGGGCGGTTTTTGATGACAGTGCAAAAAAAAGTACAGGTGTCTCAATAAATTAAGTTGAAAACAGGACCAATGGTGCTAGATGACTTGTTTTCAATATTGTTGCAATTTCGAATATATAAATATGTGATGATGGCAGATATCACAGAAATGTATAGAAGAGTGTTTGTCAAGGAAACTTGGCGTGACTTGCAACGACTTTTTTGGAGCACCCAATACAAACTTATAAATTGAATACACTGAGATACGATACAACAGCAGCGTTTTACTTAGTCAATCGTTGTCTTCAGCAAGTAGTTCATGAAAATATGTAACAGTTTCCAATGTAATACTTTCGGATTTTTATGTGGACGATTTGTTAACAAGAGTAGAAACAACTGAAGAAGCTGAATTATTGAAACATGAATTGACAAGAATTTTGAGTGATTATGGATTTCATTTGCTAGTGGTTATCAAACAACGATCAGATATTAGAAAATACTCAAACAGAAAATCAAAATGTCACACATACACTAGCGGAAAATACAACAAAAATATTAGGTCTTACTTGGAATACTGCAAGTGACACTGTGCATCACAAAGATTAAATTATAAATGAAGAGAATGTGGGACCTAGATACAAATGCGTACAGTTTGAACGTCATATTTACTATGCGCAAAATCACGTATTGTGCCACAGACAAAATTAACAATGTCCAGGTTTGAATTGTGTGGTGCATTACTTCTTAGTAGATTAATGACTTAATAGAATCACTAAAAATTGATATTGACGATACATTTTACTACACAGATTCTATAAGTCGTTCGCACCTTAAAATTTACCTTATTGGGTCTAATGGAATCTTATCCTCCTTCTATTAACAGAGCATGTATGTATATACGTCTCTTTTCAACCTGGACAGAATTGCGAAATTTTGTACTAGTGACTTCTTTTGACAGCTGCATTACATATATTTCCTATGATGTTTACATTTTCGGCTAATTTAAAAATTTAGTACTAGTACGGTGATTTGTATGTTTTGTGTGCCTTGTTTGAAACTTTATTATTTTTCCTTGCGTTTGATAGTATCTATGTCTAGTGAATCTGTTGATTTTAGAGCTAATTAGTAATCAGCGGTTATCGAACTAGTAATTAATAGATTGATAGGAGAAAACTGATACAGTAACATATTATGTTCGTGTTTTAACATGTGGATCTTGCGGTGAAGAAATGATTTTGAATGCGTTTTATTATTTTGAACAAGACGATGAACGTATCTATTGCTGCCAAAGAAATGAGCAAAGCTTTGGGTTACAGTGAAAGAATAGTATTATATATTCACTTCGCACACAAGAAGGACGCACTTAAATTCCCAACGAAGAGGAAACCAAAGAGCAAAGGTTACCAAAAGATCGCTTGTACAGTAACATATGATATGCAAGTTCAAACACTTACTATACGTCGTAAAGCCCATTGCTTCTTTTTAAGTAATACTCCCTCAACGTTTAACCGTATACTTACGGTTAATACATTATATTACGTTATAATATATCGCATTATATACGATGTACGTTAATATGAACAACGATATTCCAAACATTAAGAGAACAACTTTTTCTAAGTTATTATTAGATACAGGTTTTCGGACTTTTCACTTTCTCGATATTACGCTAGGTGGCGCATTTAAATTTAATTTAAGAGGTTTCGCTAATACCTACCTGAGCTAGCTGGTAAACTGAGAGGCCGTTGCTAGAGGTACTTGCCAAAGTTAGTGAATTGAGCCTTAATTTTGAAATAACGTTTTGTTTAGAATACGTCATATTTGCAGTTTCACTTTCCACTTTCTAATTTTTTTTGCTTCTCTCATTAAGTAGCAAATAACGCCTTGCGTTTAATTGTTTCTTTATCTTTAATATTCTTCGCTACGAAATGAATCCTTGTAGCACACTTTCGGATTATTCTGCGAACTGTACGCGCACTTGCTAAAATTTCAACTTTTTCCTTGATTCAAATTCAGTAAAGTTTGACGCGTCACATGAAATTGACCTACGTTTTCTCTCACTTGTTGCACTAGGCTGTGCGACATTTCGTTTCGATTCATTTTTTTACCATAATTATCGGAATTATTTAGAAAATTATTAATTGTTAAGAATCAGGATCGATTTTTTTAGTAATTTCCGCTTAGTCTCTGCTGCCGGTCTTGAAACACCCTTTCGTCAAATATCCTTGGACACATTCTGGTGCACAAATGACGTTATCTTAATGAAACAATTTCAACATGAGGAAACACCAAACGTAGCCATTAATCATAAAAAAAGTGCCACGGAGCCCATTAAGACGCTCAAGGAAGCCTTGTAAGATCCAAGCGGCTCTTCATTATCAGAAATGTAATACACCGATGATACTCGACAATCGGAAATACTTCGGTTGACGCCGTTGGTTGGTTGAAGTTCGAAGGTGACCGGCCGCCATCGAGAAGGCAGCTGCAGAAACCGAAGGGCTCCCGAAACTCCAATTTAGACATCGATAACAGAAAACGTCCCAGGACCAAGCTAGTGTGAATTGGTGGCACTGGCTCCCAATCCATACTGGCCACTGCGCCCAACCTGAGGACGAAGGAGAGCAGTGTGCCTCTGTTGTCCTGCGGGAGCAGATAAGGTGAACGACAGTTAATACTGAAATCCTCCGTATATACGTTTGTATTTACCACCTTCGAGGTACGTATCTCTACGAAGGTAATAAATACAAACGTCGGGATTCGTATTGCCGGCAACACCCACCGATTACAGACAGCTGGTACAAGTGGTAACTGCCCTTCAACTGCAGTTCCCCACCTACAAGCTTACGGAGGACAAAGCGTTGAAGATCGTACTGCGTGGAGTGCCCGAAAACATCACGGAGGATGAAGTCGAATAATGACAGGGAATACAAGTCCTATCATGCAAACGAATAGTGATAGGACAAACGCGCCGTCCCATCCCGCTAGTCTTCGAAAGAAATACTAAAATACTTGATACCTCTTCGGTAGCCGATAATAGGTATACGCATATGTTGACAGTTGGCGAATCAGTATTGTACAATTGCAAAATTTATCCAATATCATATATGTATATATTTACACACATGCAATATCCCAAGGCCTACATCTCCCACTCTGAAAACTCACAGGAGATGTTCTCGTTCTCTGCAGTCATTTGTTGCCTACTATCTGGATCTAGTAGCAGTTTACGAGCGTAATCGGGACTCGACATGCGGAATAACTGACGAATAGCGTCGTATAAAATGTCCGAGCATCAACAGAGTTTATCCACTCCTTATTTACGTACAATTTAGTATATGATTGTGAGGAAAATATCTCAGTTATATAAAAGTTGGGCGAAACACCGCTGTTATTTTTTTATTTAATCTAATCTACTTTTTCGTTTATTTTAAGTAATTTCATTAAAGTCTTCCAAACTTATTTCAACATAACCAAGATCCCTAATAAAAGAACTCACTCGCTAGCATTTACGAACCCTGAGAGAAAATTTTACTACAATAGGTTTACCTAAAATTTGCCACTTAGATCATATAATGCCAAATGCACATTCTACAGTACGTCTAGGTCTAGGCAAACGTTTGTTAAAATATTCGCTTGGTACATCTAAATTGGTTTTTCTGTAGGGTTTAAGCAAATGTATGATTAGTGGGTTCGCCTCCTCCACAAAGAAAACATGGCATTATTACATCAGAATCTAGAAGAGCATAGTTCTCCAACAAATTTAGTATTCCATTCATGAGTTTGCTGTATAGATGTGATGCTTTTAATATTCCCCCGTTACTCTGTTTTCCATATCCTCTTACACCAATGTTTATAAATTTGCAATGAGCATTAATCACTGCTTGAAGTACTATTGAAAAAAAGAGATAATGCTCAGTAGTAGGTACCGATATTGAACCGCACGATCGTGACTGAATCCTCAGGCCAACTGCGACAGACCGTGATCCCCACACAAGCGCATGCACCAACTGCACAATACACAGACATCCGGGCCAATTACACGGAGCAGCGTACCCATAACACCAGTAACGCAACCCCCACCTCAAACGCAGTGATGCATAAGTAAGCGCACAGCTAGACACATATCACAGTTGTGCGCTGAGCGTCAACGAGCACACAACATTAGTAGACGTGAACCGTAGCACATTCATGCGAACCGGCAGCACCGGACAAAAGTTTAACAAGTTTATAACTGTTAGTGTGTGTAAAACCATGGAGTCGGATAACACAAAAAATTGGGCGGACGACAAAGACTTCTTCTTGGAGGACGACGCGAGTAGTTTGCGTCGTATCAACCAAGCGGTATCAATCAAGGTTGCGACGAGTGAAAACGCGGAGAGGCGCTAAAGGCTCTACTGGACCAAGTAAAGCAAAGAGAAGACGCCATTGAACAATGGAATCTCAAAGTTCGTGCAAACCTGGGAGCCATTAAAGCGGAAAAGAGAGCAATTGACGCTCTTAAAAGCCAGGTCAAAAACATAACAGCGGAAAGGAACGGCAAAAAGGAAGTTTCGAAGAAAAAACGAAGTTGCCCCACGCCTACCTCGGATGAAGAGGAAGGTAATGCTGAAAAGATGGGGAAAAAGACCAGGAAACCAAAAGGTAGGACTCCCGGAGCGAGCTGCAGTGATGAGCTATCACCCAAACCGGGGCCATCCAACGAAGCTATGGACACGAATACTGGAGGCCAATCAGTACACTCAGGAGTGGCCGGATACGGAGTCTGAAACGTCCGAAGGGGAGGAAAACGAAGAACCGGCGAGCCAGATTCGCAGAGTACCACCCTCCTCCTATTCTGTGGGAGGAAGGCAAACCAGAAATAATAAGGAGAGAAGCAGGCACAAACAACATCCAATCCAGGAGTTGTAAGGGTACGCGGAAGGGATCAAGTTTTTCCCAGAGACGGTGGCAGACTTTAGGCGCCTTAGAAACCTTCTGGACGACAAAAAAGTGCAGTAACACACCTATTGCCTGAAGGAGGAGAAAAAGTTAAAAGGTGGTTCTCAGATGTATACCTAAAGAAACACCAGCTGAGGGAGTCGGAAAGTGAGCTCATCCATTGAGGGTTCCCCGTCTCGTCGGCAACAAGGATGAACCGTTTCAAAGAAGACCTCCCTCTAATCCTGGTCAACGCAGAAAAGATTAACAGAGGGAAAAAAGCTCATCGACAAGACGGACGTGGCTGGGATGAAAATCTCAACAGTGCCAAAGAGGAAGTCCACAGCAGCGACGAAATGTCTGCGTTGCAAAAGTACGGACACGATCAATTCCGCTGCACGGCAGCATTCAGTTGCCTAAGGTGCCCAGAGGATCACACCACCTACGAATGCCCGAATAAAGGTTCCCCCAGAAAACAAAATGCTCAAACTGCGGAGAAAACCACAACGCGGCCAGCAAGCTCTGTGCCCAGCATCCGGAAGAGAAAAGATGCCGAAAAGGCAAAAAAGATTAAACACGCGGAAAATAAACCGGGTATCTCCTACTCACAGGTAACGGCTAGCAGCAAAAAACAACCGCCCTCGGAAGATCCCGTGAAGAAATTCATTGCCCTGGCCGATGAAATCCAACGTTATATTATTAGAGCCTTTTTATAGATTACTGTGCATTGGGCAAATAAATCTCTCGCAAAGTGGACTCTGCTTACAAAAGACTATAGAAATAGAAACTGTATTAGATAGACCAACACACTCTTAAGAAGAGAAACTCTGCGAACATATCTTTAACCGTACAGCACAAAGAGATGCTGGAAAGACGATTTGTACTATCTCAACCAGTCAAAGGAAACGTAAATTCACTTGGAGCTTCTTATGACCAGGTTCTCAATTAAGAATTATTAAGAATATTAGGCATGATAAAGTTGCTAACTAAATGTATTCCAAACATGTCAGAAGTAACTGCAAGTCTTAAGTATTTATCACGAAATGATGTTCCGTGGTCATAGACAAAAGAATATGATCACTAGCTTAAAGCAATTAATAGTAAGTGCACCAACATTAGCGTATTTTAACCCAAAAATGAAATAGTGACTCAGTGCGGTTCGGTCAAAAATGGGTTAGGAGTTCTTATGCAAAATAAACACCCTATAGCATTTGTATCAAGGAGCTTAACAAAATGTGTACAAACTCATACACAAATAGAAAGAGTGTCTGGCAGTACAAAAATTGCATTATTATATTTTTGGCAGACAGGAAATAATTGTATGGAGTGATCATAATAAACCTTTGGATACAATATTTAAAAAAGATTCAAACAAAATTTGCAGGAGATTACGAATATTAAAAGTTATAGGTTGTAATTTAAAAATCAAATACACACCTGGAAAATTATTGTATATTGCAGATTTATTGTGTAGGGCAAACATTAATAAAGCTGTAAATAATATTACTGCTCATAGTTTACTTAGATATGTGCTAATGACAGAAAATACAAAGTTGGAATTTATAGAAGCTACATTAAAGGATCAACGTCAAAAATCCATGGCTGAGAAATACATCACAATTGAGTATAGAATTAAATCAATATTTTGCATTAAAAGAATTTACTGCATATGATCAGGAATTATTATTTTTAGGATATAAAATCATAGTACCTAGTGCACTAAAACAAAATATATTAAGTCAAATTCATAAAGGTCATCTAGGAGTTAATAAATGTAAAATCCGAGCTAGATTTTGCTTGTATTGCAATAACAAGTCTACAAATATCGTGCAATTCATAAAAATATGTAGAGTTTGCGAAAGATATCAAAATAAACATACAAAGGAAGAACTGATTCTATATCCAAACTCACAGAGCTTGGGAAAGAATAACCGCAGCATTTGCTAGCATAGATTGGTGCTAGTCAGCTACCTAAGACATCCTGGCGATATTCACCAGTCATGAATAGACGCTCACGGAAACCGCAGACTCTACAAATCGCGTTCTAGACAATGGTTGTTACTCCGGATAATTTATTCAATTCATCGTCGTCACGAATGGCTAGCTGCAAATGCCTAGCAATTATACCAGTCTTCTTGTTATCCCTGGCGGCATAGCCGGCCAACTCCAAAACTTCGGCCGCCAGGTATTTCATTACGGCGGTTAAATACACAGGCGCGCCTGCTCCTACACGTTCCGCGTTGTTACCTTTGCGAAGCAGCCTACCAATACGACCTACTGGAAATTGAAGTCCGGCCCGGCTGGAACGCGACTTTGCCTTTCCCTTCACTTTTCCTCCTTTACCGCGTCCGGACATGTTGCTGTTATGATCGGATACTCGATTTAGTCTTAAATGCTTATGGCGATACGACTACGATAGCGTTTGCGACGGTAGTGTCTACGCGAACGTTCGCTTCTCAACTAAATACGGCCGCGCCGGCAGCTACGCATATGTAGCGCTCGACCGGTCTCCAACCGGGAGACTTTCCCTCGGCAACGGTCGCGTACTGGTCTGTGGGTGTGGCCTCCGAATGTCGGTTCACCGCGTATATAATAGATTCACAGCACAACACCACGCTCCAAGTGCTCCGCGTCGTCGAACAAATCAAGCAAGGCTTCAACCTGAAGGAATATACGGGCGCCGTATTCCTCGACGTTGTCAAAGCCTTCGACAAAGTCTGGCATCAAGGACTGCTTTGCAAGATGCATAGGGCCGGCATCTCGAAAGCTATGCTCAGACTAATCCGATCCTATCTACGCAGAAGATCGTTCCGAATCAAGCTAGAGGGACAGCGATCCGCCGCCAGGACCGTTACATCTGGAGTGCCCCAGGGATCCGCACTCTCGCCCCTGCTTTTAAACATCTACACAAGCGACATTCCGACAACCGCGCACGTCAACCTGGCGATGTACGCGGACGACGTATGCATTTATGCGAGGTCCCTAGACGCCAGAGTCGTCGACCGGCGCCTCCAAGAAGCCCTCGACGCCTTGCAGACCTGGTACGCAAGGTGGAGAATAGCAATCCATCCAGGGAAAAGTACGGCGATACTTTTCTCGGGAAACGGATGCCGACTCAAGAAACATGGCAACCCGACCGAACTAACCATCCAAGGAGGTATAGTTCCCTGGCATTCCCAAGCGAAATATCTGGGAATCACGCTGGACTCCCGACTAAACTGGGGAGCCCACATTCACAAAATTATCGACCGTGGAAAGCAGATGGCCGGTACACTAGCTCCGTTACTGAACGGCCGTAGCAAGCTGGATCTTGCTCGAAAAGTCCAGCTCTACAGCACCGTCCTACGTCCCACCGTGACATACGCATCGGCCGTATGGGCGACCGCGGCGCAATGTCACCGAATCAAATTGCAAAACTTCCAGAACCGGAGGCTTCGATGGGCCCTCGACGCACCCTGGTTCGTAAGAAATACGAATTCACGAAGATGCCGGAGTAGAACCGTTATTAGACTACATCCGGAAGTTCGGGCACGGTCTAGGCGGAGAATATTTTTCTACCCCGACATTGCACCCGCGTCGGGGGGGAAAATGCGTCCGAGCGGAAGGTGGATTGAGTAGCTGGAAGCTCGGACGCCACCATCATACCGTCGTCTGGATACGACTCTTGCGTGCGGAAGGTGGATTGAGTAGCCGGAAGCACGGAAGGGTACGGTCTAGGCGAGGTTTCTTTCGACAACCAATTCCGTCGAAAAAGAAGTCGCTCGGGCCGAAGGTGGATCGAGTAGCTGGAAGCTCGAGCGCTACAATCCGATAAAGAAGGTAAAGGTTAAATCCTGGTACTTCGTAAAAGTCATGCGTTCATCGTTCGTCTAAGCCAAAAGAGTCTGGCTTTGACCGTCATACCGAGAGGTTGTGCGAGCACTGCTATTCTGTCCTACATACCGCTAATACGTACTAGGAGCTCCCGGCGAATCACCTCGCCGCAGTTCAGACTGCGGTCCGTGTACTTTTCGGGGGGCCCGAACCCAACGTTGAAGCAGTTTTACGTGCCCTTTCCAAGGCAAATTAATATAACTTTTCTTAATTTTTGTTTACCCATCTTGTCCCTTCCAGTTTGATTTTGTTTCAGACGGAAGCCGAGAAGGAGAAGACAACCACGCCCGGGAGGATTGCCACGAGGACCGCAGCGGAGACCAGCCCGGACATGGAGAGGAAGAAAACATCGACCGCCACGACCACGGAGACGACGACGACCGCGACGACGTCGAAGCAGCAGACCACCGCATCTGGGACCCTGACGCGAGCGAAACGACGAGGATCCAAGAACAACGACATCGACACCACGGAGGCCATCCGATTACTTCAGACGGCCCTCGGCGAAGCGACCGATTCGTCCGCATCCGATATGGAGTGCTCGGACGACAATTCGACCATCGGGAACACCACCGATGACGCCGCTACTGACCCTGACGGTTTCCGACCGCCTTCAAGGAGGCAACAACGGAAAAGGAAGGGGTCATCCAATTCCGACTCAGACACCGGAAGAAAGCGTTCCGGGGCGAAGCTAGTGCCAACTGGTGGCACTGGCCCCCAACCCGTCCCGGCCACCGCGGCTATCCCGAAGGCGAAAGAGGGCCGTGTGCCCCCCGTCGTCCTGAGGGAGAAGGCGAGGTGGACAACGCTAAACACGGAGATTCTTCGTAGAGGAATCCGCACCACGAAAGTGGTTAACACCAACGTCGGCATACGGATTCAGCCGACTACCGGCAGCTGGTGCAGGCTGTAACTGCATTAAACATGCAGATCCACTCCTACCAGCTAACGGAGGATAAGCCCCTGAAGGTCGTCCTGCGAGGAGTACCGGAGGACATTACGGAAGAAGAAATCAGCAGAGACCTGGCACGACAGGGCATCCAAGCCCTGGAATGCAAGAGAATGCTTGTTGGACAGGCACGTCGTCCCATCCCATTGGTCTTCGTCCAATTGACGAAGAGCCATGAGGCCAAGGGGATATTCAAGATAACCCACGTCTGCGGAATTAACATCTCCGTGGAATCAAAACAAGCCAAGAAGGGCCAGGTAACCCAGTGCCACCGCTGTCAACTCTTCCTTTTTGCTTTCCCATCTTGTCCCTTCCTGTTTTTTTTTTTGTAGCAGACGGAAGCCGAGAGGGAGACGTTCGCCGCGGCCGGGAGGATGTCCACGTCCAAGGTCGACGACGAGCGGATGAAGAAGACGGAACCAACGCCCGGACCTTCCAAGAAGTCGGCGAGGGAGGAGCGAAGAGCCCGAAGACGAGGGGAAACCGTGGACTCGATCCGCCTGCTGCAGGAAGCCCTGCCGCTCGCGACCGACTCCACGACGGACGATTCCGACGACTGCTCGACCATTGGAAACACCTCCACAGCGGAATCAGCCGCCGAATCCGCCATGGACACGGACGAGTTCCAACTACCATCGGCCAGACGCCAAATGAAGAGGAAGAACTCGCATAACTCCTCTTCAGAATCCGACAAGAGGAAGAGGCCCGGGAAGAAATCCGTTACGGAAGAAGTTTCCCAACCCGTCCAGTCCGCGCCTAGCCGTCCCCAGGCAAAGGACGCCCGCGTCCCGCCCGTCGTTCTGAGGGAGAAGGCCAGATGGATGGCCGTCAATGCAGAACTGGCGCAACAAGGAGTCCGCACGACGAAGGTGGTCAACACCAACGTCGGCATCCGGATCCAGCCCGCCTCGGCAGCAGACTACCGCCAGCTAGTCCGCATCGTCTCCGTCATGAAGGTGCAATACCATTCGTACCAACTGACGGAGGAGAAACCGCTTAAGATCGTTATCCGAGGAGTCTCCGAGGAGATCACCGAGGAGGAAGTGGCCCAAGATCTGGCCAGCCAGGGGTTCCAGCACGCATCCTGCAAAGGATGCTGGTCGGAACAGAACGCCGCTCGTCTTCGTCCAACTGACGAAGAACGACGAAGCGAAGAAGATCTTCGGGGTGACGCATGTGTGCGGCATGAACGTCACCATTGAATCCAACCGGGTGAAGAAAGACCAGGTCACCCAATGCCATCGATGCCAGCTGTACGGCCACGGACAGCGGAACTGCCACGCAGCTGCGGTCTGCGTTAAATGCGCAGGGCCGCACCAAACGGCGGAATGCACCAAGCCGAGGGACGTGCCGGCCAAGTGCGCCCTATGCTCGGGCCCGCACACCGCCAGCTATAAAGGATGCCCGAAGTCTCCCTACAGCAATCAGAGGGAAGCCCCAGCCCCGTCCCGAAGACCCGTGGCGCCGAAACCGGCACCGCGTCCGGCACCGAAGAGGCCGGAAACCCCCAAACAGCAGCCCCAGCCGCAAAAAGTGGCCCCCACGCCGATGGAGACGGACGCCCCAAGGCCGTCTACCAGCTCCGTGAAGCCCTCCTACGCCGCCGCAGTGAAGAACATCGCGGCGAAACCAGTGGCCAAACCCGTGAGACTGGATCCCTCGCTTAAGGTTCGGATATATAAAACCGTCCTTAGGCCCACCATAACCTACGCATCCGCCGTGTGGGCAACCGCCTTGCCCACGCACATCGAGAAATTAGAAGCGTTCCAGAGCCGGACACTGCGCAGCGCCCTCAGCGCACCCTGGTTCGTGAGGAACACCACCATCCAAGAGGACACCGGAGTGGAGCCCCTGATGGACTTCATCCGGAGGATAGCAGCCCGATTCTTCGAACAAGCGGTAGACCATTCCAACCCGCTCGTGTCGGAGTCCCAGGCGTACGACCCCAGGATCCCTTGGAAGTACGCCCGCCCACGGTCACTCGTCGTGGCCAACGCCGAGGATTAGCAGCCCGCTGATCTCCGCCTAGAAACGGAACCCTCGCGCTCCGTCGCAGGTGCGGTTTCCTTGAGCCGAAGGTGAACCGAGTAGCCTGACGCTCGGGTAGCCGTTACCCCGATGGGGTCGAGATTACGTTTCTACCCAGCCCGAGACACGCCAAACGTCGAGGGCAACCAGACCATCGGCAGGAAGCAACCAACCTGCCGACCTCCATCCGGAGATGGGACCGTCGTATTTCGTCGCAGGTGCGGTTTCCCGGTGCCGAAGGTGAATTGAGTAGCCGGAAGCCCGTGTCATGCGCATCCCGACGGGTGCGAGGCCCATTTCCACCCCGTCTAAGCCACGACTCACTCCAGCCGAAGGTGGATCGAGTAGTCGAAAGCTCGAGTGAGTTACCATAAGACGGGGAAACGACGTCCGCCAAATGCGTCGAGGAAAATTCGTTCGGGCGAAAGGTGAATTGAGTAGCTGGACGTCCGTCTTTGACGACTAACATTGCAAAAATACTATAAAATTTGCGCTTTCCAAAGTAAAAAGTTGATTTGCAAGTCATAAATTTTGATGATATATTAACAGTTAACAACTCTATACAAAGACAGGGACCATTACTACCTAACAGTATACGTTACATAATATGCGGCCCCTCAAATTGTGGTAAAACAAATGTAATGATCAGTTTATTGGTCGATAAAAACGAACTGCGAGTCGATAATGTTTATGTCTACTCGAAGTCCCTATATCAGCCTAAATATCAATTCCTAGAACGTGTATTAAATGCTGTTCCGTGCATGAAGTATTTCCCTCATAAAGAAAGTGATGAAATCTTGGATTCGTTGAATACTCGTGAAAACTCAATTTTTATTTTCGATGATGTTGCCTCTGATAAACAAAACAAAATTAAAGATTATTTCAGTATGAGGAGACAAATCAATCGATAGTTTTTATCTATATCAATAGCTAGAATGCCGAAACATTTAATGCGGGGTAATACTAATTTTCTCATTTTATTTAAACAAGACGATTTAAATTTACATCACATTTACGATGAACATATAGGCTTTGACATGACTTTTGAAAAACTTAAAAAACTGTGTAGTGAATGTTGAAAAGAGAAGTACGGATTTTTTGTTATTGATAAAGATAGCGATGTAGACAGGGGGAGATATAGTGTTTCGTCCTCAACAAAAATAATTTATTATAAATATATAAGTTAGATCTAGATATATAAGTACAGACAATCTGTCAGAGTGACAGTTAAAATAGAGTTGTATTTTTTACGCATAATTTAAGTCGCTTCGTGTAGTTCTCACGGATACATTCATTGACAAAATAATAATAAAGTGTTAAAACGACGCAATTGAATTATTTATGTAAAATTTTGGTCCTTCCAAAAATATTCATTAAATACAGTCCACACATCGTTGATTTAGCTCCGCACACACAAACATAGAGGAAGCAGTTAGATTGTTATATAACGCAATGTTAGAATGTATTGCGACAGTTAAAAAAGAACAGCAGAACGCTCTTAATCGTGTTTCAACGCGTTGGAAATAAAGAAGCAACATCTTACATCTAGTTACTCGCAAGAAACGCTTGGCTATGAAGATGGGACGATTTGAAGGATACTTTGTTACAAAAACATTTTAAACCGAGCCACTTCGAAAGGTTCTCCAAAAAGCTGTCGTTAAACAAGAAATCGAATCACCTAAAATTGAAGTGTTGCCAAAAGAAGAAACCTCTTTCTCAACTTCAAAAGAAAAGCCAGCCGTTCAAGACATTCTTTCTGCTCAATCTGTAACATCGTCGAGAAAAAAAAAACGCCAAGTAGTAGGCGATTAATCGAAACAGAAAAAACTATTACAAATTAAACATATAACTATTCCGTGCCATCCGCAAACCAATGGTGTACTTGAAAGGAGTCATTCAACATTAAAGGACTACCTCAAGCATTTCATTAGTAATGAACAAGATAATTGGGACGAATACATTCATCTAGCTATGTATGAGTATAACACAAATATACATAGTACTACAAAATTTATGCCATATCAATTATTGTTTGGGCGAACTCCCAAATTACCCTCAAGTTTAGTTGAACCTCCGGAATTTAAATATACTTACTATGAAAATTTAAAGTATCAAATGAACAAGTCTTTCCAAATTGCTAAAGAAAATATTATGAAAAGTAAAAATAATAGCAAGAATTATTATGACTCAGACAGTAAAAATGTAATATATAAGATTGGAGATATGGAATATTTAGAAAACAATGCCACAAAAAGGGGATTAAATAAAAAGCTATCGTCAAATTGGCTAGGACCTTACAAAATTACTCAAATACACGCAAATCAAAATGTAACGCCCAAAATTAAAAATAAACTCTCCAGAGAGAAGAATAGAATTAAAATGGCACTCCTTAACGAGGCACCTGAACCTCGTCATCGTCATTATAAAGACAAAAGGGGACAAACCTCTGCCTTATCATAATGAATAAATTACCGTAGGAAGCGGTATATATTATGAAAATATAGGTCAAATGAAACAGTATACTTCAAAAACAAGCTTTTATGAAGAAAAATTTGAATTTCTACAAAGAATACTCAGGAAAACTTCTTCAGTTTGTCATGCAAAAGATAAAATTGGAGACAAGTCTTCAAATTGTCTACAAACCATGATACATTGAGACTCAAATTCCTATAATACAAAGTAAAATTATATCCTTATCCCATACTCTTAATCATAAATCAAAATTTCAGAGAACAAAACGCGGCATTTTTAACGGAGTAGGCAAAGTACTACAATGGGCATTTGGTGTTGCTGATTCAGATGACAGTGATTACTATGATGAAATTATAAACAAAGTAAATAATGATGAACAAAGCATTAATGTTTTAATGAAAGAACAAATACATGTCAAATCAACAATAGCTAATTTTAATGCATCTGTCAATTCATTTAGGAAGAATGAGAATATTTCAAATCATAACGTCATGCTTTTTTAATGCATATATTAACACCACATCAAAAGAATTGAATATGTTTAATAACAAAATAACTTTTAATTCATTTAAACCTAATGACTTATTTGACGAACGAAATTAATATTGAATTCAACGAATTAATCGATAGCGTTCTATTTTCAAAAGGCAATGTCATTCATCCATCAGTAATAAGCCCATTACAATTAATTCTTGAATTAGATAACAATGTCAGGCTACTGAACGATGGTAGAGAATTTGCAGTTCCACTCACGGAGGAATATTTTCAAAATTATTAGAAGTCATTCATTTACAAACTCATTATTCAACTAATAAATTAATTTTTGTTTTGTCTATTCCTTTGCCATCCTCCACGATATATATATATATATATATCGTGTTATGCCATTACCGATTCCTCATCCTAATATCCCAACAATTTCTAGTTATATCCAACCACGTAATATGTAGCAATGTCGCAGAACCGAATGGTGTATGTGCTATTAGAAAATTTAAAGAATTGTATACAAAACCTATTGAACGAATATGTCAAACCAGTATCCTTTATTCCACGAAGGATATATTACCACGCGAAATTTCATTAATGATTGCTCAAACGAAGATGATTCCAGCTTCTTGTACTATCAAAAATTTAAATGAATCTTTAAATATTTGGGAACAACTAGAAAATAATCAATGGATATACGTTTTAAGCAATCCAATCAGACTAACGGTATCTTGCAACTCAAGCGAAATCCACAATACAGAACTAAAAGGTATAGGTATCGTAGATCACGACAAAAATGGCAAGGGATATACGGAAATGAACCAGCTAATTCCAAACTCTAACGTTATCACGTATTATCATAGCATAATTCCACAAGTCGACATTGTAGATGATTGTTGTGAACTCATCAACGATACAACAAAACTGGAAATGCGTTTACAGCCAATAACGTTAACAAACTTGCATTTACAAGATTTAGGAGTAGCTGACCACAAATTGAAACAATTAGATAAATCTGTGAACAAATTATTCGAAAAACCTCGTACTGTGCGTTATCAAAATTGGTATTTAACTGTTTTTAGTGTGATCAGTAGTTTAATCGGAATCTACCTTATCTGCAAGTGCTTTCTGTACACGGGACTATGGAAAATGATATCGATGATGACGTATGGATTGTTGTATACAAATCTTCAATCATTTCAACAACAGCCCCGCTAGAGTTTGCTCGGCGGACATTTCCATGGAAGGCGTTCCCACGCGTCCTCATACCGAAAACAACGTATTTCGACTAACATCGAGAAGAAGCACCTCGCAATCTCCAGAAGTATATCCTAATCTATAAAATTTCTAATTTTATACCTCAGTCTTAAGGAGGGAGGTGTTATACATTTAATATTATGTATATTTAAATAAAATAGTGTTATACATATATTCGATATTATGTGTTTAAACGAAATAGTACAGAGTGATTTTATATGTTTGAGGAGTTTAAATTTCGCGTGATTCTAGGGGATTTGACATGTTAAGAGTGGCCATTGTGAGTAAAGGTCCTGTCAAATGCCTGTGCGACACGTTATTTATTATTCGTTATTTATATTCATTTTATTCGTTATTATTTGCTTCATTTTTACTTGTAATCTGTTCTTAGAGCTACTGTTTATCAGTGTTATTTTCCAGGTATGTTTTTATACATTTCTATTAAATTAAGTGAACTTAATTGTTGTTGGTTTTAAGATGCCGTTTACGGCCGAGCAAGACGCTTTTATTTTAAAAGCGCATTATCGCAGTGGCACTCATCACGAAGATGGATCATGGACTTATTCATTGCAATTATGCCTGAACCAATTTAGTGAAAATTATCCGGATCTTGTCGTACCATACAAAGCGTTTTGTAATCACAGAGACAGAATTATTGAACGATTCGAAGAGAAACACTGCATTTGCAAAGGAAAATCAACTGGACGACCAACAGTGTTAACAGAAGAGACTGTTGATGATGTTAGACAACGGATAGAGGCAAGACCTAAAAAGTCAATTCGCAAATTAGCAGCTCAAACTGGTATGATGCCTTTTCTATTTCTAAGATGTAGTATTTTTCATTTTCGTTATTTTAGGTTTATCGTTCAGTACTGCAAGAAAAGCATTGGTTAAAAATCTACACATGCATCCGTATAGAGTAACCGTAACACAGCAATTATTGCCAATTGATATTCCACGACGAATTCAAATTGTCAGTGGTTTAATGAAAATCTTCATAATGATGATATTTTAGATTTAACATTCATGTCAGACGAGGCCTGGTTTCACTTGTCAGGCTATATTAACAGTCAAAATTACAGGATATGGGCTACAGAAAACCCTCATAATTTTGTTGAGACTTCTTTACATCCACAAAAAATTGGGGTCTGGGTGGCAATGTCTAGACGTCGCATAATTGGCCCTATTTTTTTCCATGAAAATATCAATGCCGAAAGATATCGCACTCAAATTTTGGAAGTGTTTATAAACCAATTACATGACGAGGCATTAGAAAGGGGGTATTTTCAACAAGATGGAGCACCACCTCATGTAGTGCATGATACATTGGAATATCTAGAAGAGTATTTTGGTGACAGATTTATTAGTCGCGATCGTTGGCCATCACGGTCACCTGACCTAACTCGTTTACATTTTTATCTGTTTAGGTATTTAAAAAATAAGATACATCAAAATCGACTTCACAATTTGGAAGAACTACGAGCAGCCATAGAGCAGGAAATTCGTAATACCGATCAAAACCAATTACAGCGACTGTTTGACAATATTAAGAGACGAATACATTTATGTCTGGAATCAAATAGAGGCCATTTCGAACATACATTATAATGTGATTGTTTTTTTGCAATAAAATTATACAAACAACCGAATCGTTTGCTTTTAAATATGTAGTGCTCAAATTTAAATATTTGTATTAATTCAAAAGCTAATCATCTATATCTCATTCCATTTTTTTATCACATTTACATTAATTTTCTGCTTAGAAAATCAATTTGAAATTGTTTTTTTGAAGATCTGTTGTCAATATTTTATCACCCATCCAAAATCTATTTGCTACGCTATTGGTTACGAATTCAAAACCAAATCGCCAACGTGACAAAAATTTAGCAAAGCGCGAAATTTAAATTGTCCTCAAACATTTAAAATCACTCAGTATTTATTCAGTGCATATACGTATCACTCATTTACTGTTATGCATTTAGATAAATTCAATACTTGTAATTGTCATGTGTAATTCACTCAATATTTTCGATTAGTTTATTTGTAAACGTTGTTACAGATCTTAATGTTTATTTTCTTATCGTTTTACTTAATGCAGTTCCAATGAGAACTCTTTGTAATCTTTTATTGTATTATCGTCATTTTCGTAGGCCTTCTATGTTCATGCATCCTTCGCCTTTGATATTATTTATATATTGATGAAATTAGGGTACAAAAACTAAAACTTTGATACAAACACTCTCGCTCTCCTCTAAGCTGAAACCATTAACGTTAACTATCTTGTATTTTATAATAAACATAGTCTTACATGTAACGTGGTCTTTTCTTTGAACATAACAATATCTTGACGTTGTTCTCGATGAATCGCTAACCTTCAAACAGTATACCATCAACATCAAGAAGATCGGTGCATCTGCGCATGCTCTGTACCCGCTTATGAACTCCAAAAGCAAGCTGAGCCTCGAAAATAGGGTTTAAGTAATCAAAACAATAATCACCCTGATCGCTACCTACGCCGGTGAGGTATGGCATCAGAGAGACACTAGGGCGAAAGATGCGATACAGAGCAAGCTCAACATCACACGACTAGCTGCCAGAGCACCAAGATTCGTGACTAACATCAAGCCGAGAGAGGAACTGAAACTTCCCACCTTGGAAGAAATCATCGTAAAGAGGGCCACCCAAACCATAGCGAAGATAAATGAACACCGCAATCCCTGATAAAGGAGTGTATAAAAGACTGGACACCAACAGCCAAAAGGAAAGACATTAAAATATTAACGAACCAGACAAAAGGGCCTAAACCACCCCCAGCGAAATACTAATAACTCTTATATTAGTTACCAACCAATAGCAGAACGAGGCTTAAGCATGATGAAGATGAAAAGGAGTTGACTCCCACGTCGTTAAAAACCACCGAACTGCGAACTCAACTGTTCGTCGGTCAGTCCTGGTCCGAACGTTGCTTGCGACAGACGTGCCAGAACTTACTGCTTTCTTTTGCGACTTTGCGACTTGCAATTAGCAAATTTTCTCTCACGTTCTTTTTTAAGAACATCAGCGTTACTCAACACAGCGATCCAGGGATAGCGACTACACTATCATTTTACGTTTTGATAGTGCATCGTGTTAGCAGCAAGTAATTTTAATTACTTTGCTGTTTAACGACCGTTTTTTTCCTAACCGTTTTTTGGGAAGGAGATTTTGCTTTCTGTTTCAGGAGGCGCCAGCCACGGCAACGGCCATGGCAGCACGAGCTGGACCATCGACGAAGAATAGGACCGTCCCGAAGAAGGCAGCAAACACCACCACCACCCCATTCAACGACGACGCGCTCGGACGGCTGAAGGAAGCCGTCGCCAACGCCAGCGAGGACTCCTCCGACATGGAGTTCGACGACGACATCGAGACGGACACGACGGTGACGAACACGTCCGCCGACGAGTCCACCGCCGACGATTTCCGCCCGCCATCCAGGAGGCAGCAGCGAAAGCGCAAAGGCTCCTGCAACTCCGGCACCGATGGGGAGTCTAAGAAGCGTCCGGTTGCCAACACCAATCCCGAGGGAACATCCGCCGTCCCCAAGAAGGAAGGCCGCATTCCGCCCGTCGTCCTCCGGGACAAAGCACGCTGGATGCGTGTGAATGCTGAAATCCAGCAACTTGGAGTGAATATCGTCAAGGTGGTCAATGCCCAGGTGGGCATTCGCATTCAGCCAGCCACCGCCTCCGACTACAGACGGTTGGTAGAAATCGTTACCAACATGAAAGTACCGTTCCACTCCTACCAACTCACGGAGGAGAAGCCGCTGAAGATAGTCCTTCGTGGGTTGCCCGAGGAAATCCAGGAAGATCTGGCCCAGCAAGGCTTCGCCACGGCCACCGTCAAACGGATGACCGTAGGACCGAACAAGCGTCCAATCCCGCTGGTATTCGTCCAGCTGTCCAAAAGCGATCAATCTAAAAAGATATTCGACATCCGACAAGTCTGCGGACTCTACGTTAGGGTAGAGTCCAAACAGATTAAGAAAAACACGGTGACTCAATGCCACCGTTGCCAGCTCTACGGGCACGGCCAGCGAAACTGTCATGCGGCGGCAGTTTGCGTGAAGTGTGCAGGTCCACACCAGACAGCGGAGTGCAGCAAGCCCCGTGAAGCCCCGGCGAAGTGCGCCCTATGCAAAGGGCCTCACACCGCCAACTATGGTGGATGCCCGAAAGCGCCGCGTCCGAACCAGGTCCCGGCACGGCCAAATCCACCGGCCAGAAACGCGACGAGAAGCCGTCAAGCTGAACGACGGCCGGTAACCGCAGTGGCCCCGCCCAAACCGACCCAGGGCATGACGATGGAAGTGGACGTCCCTCAACCTTCCACCAGCAACGCCAAGCCATCGTACGCCGCCGCCGTCAAGAACGCGGCCGCTACCCCGGTCAGGAGGACCGTCGTCGCCAAGAGGACCGTCGAAAAGTCCCCCAAGACCACCAAGACCGTTAGAAAGGCAGCGCCCAAGAAAAACAAACCCCAAGTCGCTGAACGTAAACCAGCGCCAGTCAAACCGGTGGTTCCCAAGACGTCCGCCACCCCGAAGCAGACAACAGGCAAGAAGACCGCCGTTAAAAGCGTCCCACGGCCCGCAACAAATTCCGACACGACGAACACTTTCGCCACACTGATCTCGCTCCTCCGGAAGATCAACTGGGCGAAATTGCTTAACGTGGCATCCGTCATACTGCCACAGCTGCTGGAATGCAGCTCCGTGGCACAGGCTGGAGTGGTGTTAGCCAGCCATCTACAAGATATCCTCGCAATATTCAGCAATGAATAGACACCAGACGAGACCGCAGTCATTAACCGCCGCGTTTTGGAACGCAAACGGTCTTTCCAACAAGAAAACCGAGCTAGAGGAGTTCATCCAAAGACACCAAATGGATGTGCTCCTCATCGGCGAAACACACCTCCGAGCCAGCGACCGGCTCTCTCTCCGTAACTTCCGGGTGTATCGGACCGACAGAGAAGGCGCAAGAGGAGGAGGCACGGCTATCATGATCAAGTCCTCCATCGATCATTACGCGGGCCGCGAGTTGGATTTACACAACATCGAGGCCACCAACATCACGGTCAACCTGGCGACCGGTCCGATCCAGCTCGTAGCCGCTTACAAGGCGCCCAATAAGCTGATGCTTGAGAGCGACCTGTCCGAGATCTTCAGCACCCGGAGAGCAACAATTCTCGCTGGTGATCTAAATGCCAAACATCCGACCTGGAACTCGAGGCTGACGAACGCGAGCGGCAAATGCCTACGCCGCTTCGCGGATGACTTCAACCTCGTCGTCGACGCCTCTACCGAACCCACGATATATTCCCACAACGGACAGCCAGACGTCCTAGATATCGTCGTGATGAAAAACGTTAACCACTTTCATCAACTCACCGTCCTCAACGAGCTATCATCGGACCACAACCCGGTGCTGCTACAACTGGGTCAACCGACACCGGAAGAAGAGGACACCCCGACGCGACACTCGGTTTCGTGGCCAGCCTTCACGGACCATCTGTCAAACAATATGGGGCCTATCGAGCGGATAGAAGATGTTACCCAACTGGAAGCGGCAGTGCAGACAGTTACGGATCGCGTATTGGAGAGCGTACAATACGCGACGAACATCATCCCCATCCACGACAACAGGGCATTCATCCCCCGGGAAATCAGAGACTTAATCCGACAGAAGAACCGACTTCGAAGACGATGGCAGCGAACGCTGGATCCCGCGTACAAGGCGGAATACAACGATCTGGCGTGGCGAACCAAGGCTGCCCTCGACCAGTTCCGCAACAAACGCTGGGACGACTTCATGAACCAGGCCTCAGAATCCACGTCGGCATTCTGGAGAGCCGCGAAAATCATGAAGTGTCGCAGAACACCGATGCCGCCGATCCATGGCGAGAGAGGCATCGCTTACTCCAACGAGGACAAGGCGGAAGCCTTCGCCGAAGCCCTCGAAAAGCAATGCAGCCCCAACTACGAGGACGCAGACGTCGATCACATCGGACGCGTTCATCGTAGGGTCCGACGAATCCTTGCCGAAGAAGACGAGGAAGAACCGTTACCGCCAGCTTCCCCCGAAGAGATACGAGCCATCATCAGGGCCTTTCGCACGAACAAGGCACCCGGGTCCGAGGGCATCACTAACACCGCCCTCAAACACGCCCCCAAAAAGTTCGTCATGCACATGACGAACATATGCAACGCTATGCTCCGCCTGCGACATTTCCCGACCAATTGGAAACTAGCAGACGTAGCGATGATTCCGAAGCCAGGGCAAGCCGCCAACTGGCCGCAAAACTACAGACCGATCAGCTTACTACCCGTCATGGGCAAGATCGCCGAAAGAATAATACTCCGCCGATTGAAGGATGAAGTAGAAGACCTCGAAATCATCCCCGATTCCCAGTTTGGATTCCGCAGCGAGCACAACACCACGCTCCAAGTGCTCCGCGTCGTCGAACACATCAAGCAAGGCTTCAACCTGAAGGAATATACGGGCGCCGTATTCCTCGACGTTGCCAAAGCCTTCGACAAAGTCTGGCATCAAGGACTGCTTTGGAAGATGCATAGGGCCGGCATCTCGAAAGCCATGCTCAGACTAATCCGATCCTATCTACGCAGAAGATCGTTCCGAATCAAGCTAGAGGGACAGCGATCCGCCGCCAGGACCGCTACATCGGGAGTGCCCCAGGGTTCCGCACTCTCGCCCCTGCTTTTCAACATCTACACAAGCGACATTCCGACAACCGCGCACGTCAACATGGCGATGTACGCGGACGACGTATGCATTTACACGAGGTCCCTAGACGCCAGAGTCGTCGACCGGCGCCTCCAAGAAGCCCTCGACGCCTTGCAGACCTGGTACGCAAGGTGGAGAATAGCAATCCATCCAGGGAAAAGTACGGCGATACTTTTCTCGGGAAGCGGATGCCGACTCAAGAAACATGGCAACCCGACCGAACTAACCATCCAAGGAGGCATAGTTCCCTGGCATTCCCAAGCGAAATATCTGGGAATCACGCTGGACTCCCGACTAAACTGGGGAGCCCACATTCACAAAACTATCGACCGTGGAAAGCAGATGGCCGGTACACTAGCTCCGTTACTGAACGGCCGTAGCAAGCTGGATCTTGCTCGAAAAATCCAGCTCTACAACACCGTCCTACGTCCCACGGTGACCTACGCATCGGCCGTATGGGCGACCGCGGCGCAATGTCACCGAATCAAATTGCAAAACTTCCAGAACCGGATGCTTCGATGGGCCCTCGACGCACCCTGGTTCGTAAGAAATACGACCATTCACGAAGACGCCGGAGTAGAACCCATACTAGACTACATCCGGAAGACCGCAACCAAAACATTCGACGCAGCAAGGGAAGACCAAAACCCACTCGTGTCGAATTCCCAGGATTACGACTCCAGACTCCCCTGGAAATACCCCCGTCCTAGGTCCCTGCTAACGACCTAGGGCGAACCACTTCATCCTTCGTCTAGATACGACTCGATCGAACGGAAGGTGGATTGAGTAGCCGGAAGTTCGTTCGGGCACGGTCTAGGCGGAGAATATTTTTCTACCCCGACATTGCACCCGCGTCGGGGGGGAAAATGCGCCCGAGCGGAAGGTGGATTGAGTAGCTGGAAGCTCGGACGCCACCATCATACCGTCGTCTGGATACGACTCTTGCGTGCGGAAGGTGGATTGAGTAGCCGGAAGCACGGAAGGGTACGGTCTAGGCGAGGTTTCTTCGACAACCAATTCCGTCGAAAAGAAGTCGCTCGGGCCGAAGGTGGATCGAGTAGCTGGAAGCTCGAGCGCTACATTCCGATAAAGAAGGTAAAGGTTAATCCTGGTACTTCGTTAAAGTCATGCGTTCATCGTTCATCGTCACTCAACTGTTCATGATCACTGTTCCGGGAGCGGAGATTGAAGCTGCCTACAAGGTGACAGATATCTGCGGCATGCGAGTCACCGTAACCCTTTTTAAGAGTCGCAAGGGGCCGCCGCAATGCCACCATTATCGGCGATTCGTTCAGTCCTCCGAGTGTTGCACACTTGCGCGGGGATGCTTGCGGTGCAGCGGAAGCCGTGCTGTTAGCACGGGCACGTTAGAGAAATAAGGTACGCCTAATAACCCCAAGCCGTTAGCCGAACTGCCCACCATGGACCTGAGCGTATCAAAGCTTTTTAGCTCACACAGCGCACGAAAATGCACGAAGAATCGGGATGAGAAGTCAGAGAGTCACCTACGCCACGGTCACCAAGGCGCAAAAGAAACCCCCAAGAAAAATCAGCTACCCTTCCCCTCGCGCGCGAAAAAAAATTCTCGGTACCCCCAAAGAGTGGCGAAATCAGAAGACTCCGTCCAGGAGCCTCAGGTGATAAATAAACGCCAACTCTAACAGGGAAGCGGAGATATCTAACGAAGATTCTTTCTCTGCTTTCAGGTTCCTTTGTCTGGCAACGAGAAAAGCGGTTCTAAAACTACGACAGATAGAAAGGATTAGTAACCTCGCGGAGAAGCTTGCGTTTCTCATGGAACTGGCCGAATCAATCTTCTCGCTATGAACGGAACGGCTCCAAGAACTCTACGGGTCGCAACTTGGAACGCGCAAGGAATCTCGAACAAGAAACTTGCTCAATTTCTCGTCGAACACCAAATCGACATCACTCCGATATCTGAGACATGGCTGAAACCCGACAAGAAATTCAGAATCGCAAACTTACACGTCTACAGGACGCGCTATCCTAGTAAAAAGGTGCCTCGCACACTAGCAGTTCCACCTCCCTGCCAACAGCTTACAGACGTATTCAATTGCGATCCGGAGAGCCGACAAAGATGTGGTTTTGTAGCTTGCTATAATCCACCTCAACAGTCCATTAACACCTTCGACCTAGGTAGAATAGCAGACCAAGCCGATCATGTTTTCATTTCTGGAGACCTGAACAGTAAACACCGTTCATGGAACTCGAGGGCGGACAACAAAACTGCCACGAATGTCGTTTTTAGTACTTAAATACCTTTCACAAATGATTTGTCTCGACCATAAATTTTGTAAAAACAAATTACACTAGAACCCGGTTATAACAACTTCGGCTGTAACGACACTCCTTTTTTAGCGTCAAATTTTAAGCGGTCCCGTACTTTACTATTCAAACGTACAGGGAAAAACCAGGTTTTAGCGTCAATAACCCTTGATATAACGACAAATATTTACCACTTGAGGTATGTATTTATATTATCTTTTATGGCTCAATTCCCGGTATTTACCTAGTCTGCAACCGACCGTTCGGGTATTCCAATATTACCGTTCGTTGAATTAAGATTTCTTGCTATTTGCCTAGCCTGCAACGTTCAACCGTTCGGGGATTCCAAGAATATTACAGTTTGTTGCAATGCGCCAGGCAAAGTTCGTAAGAAATTTACTCAGTCGGCATTTGAATCGTGTGAGATTTCTTTATCGAAAATGTCAGGTTTAAAGCGAAAAAGTTTAAGCGTGAACGACAAAGTCGCGATAATCAAAGCAGTCGAAAGTGGAAGGAAGAAAGCGGACGCGTGTCGCGAATTTGTGTTAGTTAATTCTACGATTTGTACAATTGTGAAAAATAAGAATAAAATCATGAATATCTTTGTGAAAGGGAAAGAAAAGTCAAAAACGATTCGATTTTGCGAAAAGGTTGAAATCGACGAAGCGCTTATTACGTGGTTTAAACAATGTAGAAGTGTAAATTTACCCGTTAATGGACCACTGCTTATGCAAAAGGCCGAAGAATTTGGAAGTTTATTTGGAGACACAAATTTTAAGTGCAGCAATGGGTGGCTGGAGCGTTTCAAACGGAGACATTCAATAACGTTCGGAAAAGTGAGCGGTGAAGCGAAAAGTGTTAATATGACAGAAGCAGAGACGTGGCTAAATGAAGTGTGGCGTAAATTAAGACAAGATTATGAAAACAATTAAATTTACAATGGCGACGAAACGGGAATTTTTTATAAACTTCTTCCAGATAAGACTCTGAGGTTTAAAGGCGAAAAATGTGTAGGCGGTAAACTAGCCAAACAACGGTTAACTGCATTTGTGTGTGCTAATATGACCGGTACGGACAAACGTAAAATTCTTGTCATAGGAAAGTCAAAAAAGCCACGCTGCTTCAAAAACATAAAAAGACTCCCAACAAATTACTGCACAAACAAAAGAGCATCGATGACTTCAGAAATTTTTGAAAATGAAATTCGAAAATGGGATAAAGAACTTGCGGTTAAAGGTAAAGAAATCTTGCTTTTAGTCGATAACTGCCCAGCACATCCATCATTAGCCCACTTAAAAATATTAATTTGGTGTTTCTGCCCCCAAATTGCACTAGAATTCTTCAACCAATGGACCAAGGCGTAATAAGAAGCTTAAAATGTTTTTACAGAAAATTTCTTCTGCAGGTTCACTTCTCGACGCGTTGGACTTTTTAGAGACGGCTTGGCGTAGTATAACTTCTGAGACTATAGCAAACTGCTTTAGTCATTCAAGATTAAGGAATAATCCAGTTTGTGGCAACTTAAATGAAGATGACGTTCCGTTATGTGAACTTATTAAAAAATGGCAGCAAAATCAGAGTGACGAAAACCAGTTTTGTTTCGACGATTTTGCATCCGTGTACAGTTGCCTTATTACGTTGGGAATGCATTCAGATTCTGATATCATGGAGGACATAAAACAGCGGGATAACGCAAACGATAATGAAATCAAAGAGGAAGAAAATTCACGCGACGAAGCAGAACACGTACCGACAAAGCCCTAAGTGCCATAACACTTTTAAAAACTTATTATAGACAGCGAGAAACGTCACCTCAAATTATTGATAAAGTGAGAGAATTAGAAATGGATATAGAAAAACAGTTTTCGCGCGCGAAAACTGTGCAACGGAAAATTACAGATTTCTTTCATTAGACAAACAAGTTAGTATGTACCTACATGTGTAAGGTTATATGGTTAAGTACATTAAATTAATTAAATTCACATATGTATCTGTTTACCACCCGTAATATTGCTTCCCACCAATTCTTGTATGTAAACATGGAACTTGTAAAAACTCCGCCTATAGCGACACCTTGTTATAGCGTCAAAAAAATCGCAGTCCTGTGACTGTCGTTATAACCGGGTTCTACTGTATACAATTTCAACCGTCATTGACTTTTGTTAAACACTGAATACATTCACCTCCTACGGCTTAAACCGAGTAATAAAAATGGTTATGTCAAATGCTTACAACATAATTTTAGGTTTTAATGTTCACAAATTTAATACCAACATTACAGATATTATATTTTTAACTAAGAGAGCAACAACTTTAGATTTACATTTAAAGTGAATAAGTATTTTTAGAATTGACATGTATGCTTACAGTATTTAAAGTGCACGCATATTTTTCCGAGTCAAACAGTATCGTTAGCAATTGATGCAACAAATTTTATTGATAACCTACATTGGAACATAACTAGTTTACTAGTTGTATCAACCGACAGTAAAAGTTTTTGAAGAACAATACTTCCAAACTCACCGTACTTTGTCTTTTGGTATATAGCTACCACTATACTTTACAGCATAAAATGTGTACAGCACAAAGAATACAACGTATGCGGGACCTACTAAATAATGTGTGTATAACTTGAGGGCACTTATATCGTGCGGTTATCGGCTAAGTACACCAACGGACTGTATGTCTCACCCTCCTTCTTTTCCATAGGCCATATGCGACTTTTGCCGATTTTTAAAACGAAAGGAAAAATGGAAGCCAAAACCGAACTAAAACTGAATCCAACATGTCCGTCCACCAATTTTATGAAATAAAATTTAACCTTATAATCCTTAATAATCATAGCCAAAGAAATAACATGCAGAGGAAAGGAGAGAGTCCAAAGGAAATATTGGAAAAGAAACGTTAATAATCTTCACTCTGTAGGGGGCTCTCAACAGAGATTTTATGAAAAACAGAAAGCCTACGGAAAGGAAGATGTCAAGGATTTCTACGAGAGCGTTGTACAGTTAAATATCAGTAGAAAACACAAAACAATGTCTGAGACAAATAAATACTAGAACAGTAATTATCTTGTTCTGAAGAAAGCTTAATCGATATACTGCAAGTACAATCTTTGGTTGTAAGGGTGACAATTCGAACTACGCCTTTGATGTATGACATAAGATGTAAATATTTTTACCCTACGTAGAGCCACTGGGTAGTAGAAATGCGAATCACCCACTTGTCTAGTCTTTGTTTCCTAATAAAAAATCGGTTCCACCAATGTTGACTTACTTGCTGGACCAGCTGCCACTAATCGAGCCGGTTTATGAGAAAATCTTTAAGATTCTGTTACAAAATTGCTACTACGAGAGCGCCCAGGAGTGATGCAGTCAACCGGGCGATAATGTGCACAGTACTCGAGAATTCAAAATAAAGGCAAGTTTATATAAAACAGTCAATTTTCCTCATAAGTAAGACGTTCGGTCATAAGACGGTAAAAGTGAAGCGTGGTAAACTCGACTACAACTTCGTTTAGTCTAGTTACACTTCTACGTAAATTTATTCTGTAATAAGTTCTTTAAAGTAGCGAGCAGCACTAACAAAATTGGTGCTACAACAGGTAGATTTCTGAGCAGAAATACACAAAAATACGCTTTGGACAATTTCGAATTACGTCTATTATTTTCCTCTTATAATTGGCCCACCAAAATCTTCGCAAACTCTTAAAAGTGCAGTATTTACAATTTTAGGAAACAAACCGTCGTCAACTTGCCTGAAGCATTCCAGAATATTATTAAACCAGTGCCACAATAGGAAAGAGAAATAGGTATTTAAAAAAAAATCAATCCAAATCATCCAACTAAATACAGGGAACAAGCTCAAGGAAAAACATCCACGTGTTCAATGGTATTAGAACCATATATTTGAAGGTCAGAAGTCAACACAGTAACAGTTGATGGTACCTAATTGATTGAAATGCGAGTCTGACAAGAGTTTGTCCACAAATTGAGTTTGGATTGCAATAATTTCAAGTTCGTGTAACAATTCTTTTTGTTTGAGTAAAATGTGTCTCCCAATGCCGCTAATAGGTAAAGTATACTTCTTTCAAGGAAGACGTTTCTGTTTTCAAAATATTATCCATCATCGTCATCTTGCCCTTCTCCCTCAAGAAGAACATCCAAAAAAGTAGCGGTACAAAGATCGGTAAGTAATACGACTGCTCCAAGACAAGGAGGAATACGCCCTGGGTACCGACGGCGGCGGCAACCAAGGGTCGCAATATACTCATGGCAAAATCCCAAGATTCCAGTCCGCATCGTCGTCGTCGGTGAGATCGACACCCCATGTCAAAGCGTAAGGAGCGGGACAGTGTCACAGCCATTACCGCCGCTACCCGCTAGAATAACGACACCGGCCAAACAGGAGTGTATATAGTGGGTGTTACAACGCAGCCATGCGTCTGATTGAGACGTAGGATCCGGTCTGATACGCCATCGGAAGAGCGCTGTCCAACTACTTCGAGGGCAAATTCGAAAACGACGGCAGCCTATTAGTTGACTGGAGCGCGTTTGATCGTGAAACGTTCTTGCTCCGTTGCACGTTCATGACGACGAATACTGGCGACGACTGTCCAGGACGACAGACGGGATCATACTAGGCGCTCTCGATTTCCGACGATGGTCGCCGGCCACGTTTTTGAAATTGGTGGACGTTGTCGAAGCCCGTTACGTAGAACATCAAGTCCTGGTGCATTCAAAATCCGGCCCGAACGCCCCGTTTCATCATTGTAAATAGTGTGAACCTGCTGTGGCCGCGAGGAGGGGATCGTTTCGCCGCCTGCGCGGGGTCAATGCCTGCACAGATTGACGTAGTCTAATAGTCTCTTCACTTGAAAATCGCTACATTTAAAACTTAAAGATGGTTTTCGTGGATCGGTGCATGATGATGGTAAACAAAATACTAAGCGATGCAATGTTGAAACTAGACATTTTTTTATCCGAAAAGTGTATGTTTTGAACTAAAGCGACGCAAAAATAATCCATCTCGAGAACGAATTTGTGTATTCTGTTTTGTTTGCAGCATTATACCTAAACAAATTAAGTTTTCCGTTCTCCTCGAATTTGAAAATCATGTTATGTGTACATCATATGCCCACCCAAGTTTGAGAAGGTAGTTCCTGAAAAATAACGATGTTTTACAATGTGATCTGTTCCTTTTTATGCCCTTGAGACGTTCTTTCTTTTATATCGGAAATCCCCTTGTAATTCACATTTTGATGTAAAAACTTGCGCCATCGTTCAGAAGTCTATATCTCCATCAGCGGGGCTATACATCAATAATATGGCCATATACACACAGTCATGCTCAGCTATACCGGTGTTACTCAGTTCACATTACGTCCACATTTCAATATATATGCATATATTATGCATATTGTTGGTATCAATACTGATTACGAAAATGAGTAATAAATCATTTTTAGTGGTAACGATGTATTGCAGAGGTCCTGTTCTGTAAATAAAAAAATAAAAAGTATAAAACAATAAATTCATTTTCCAGTCATGACGGAAGCAATTAGTACATAAAAGATAATAAAATAATAAATTGTTAAAACCACTAAAAACATTCAAGCAGCAGGTAGACCAGTAGAGGCTCGGGAAAAGCCAAACCAAATTACTAAAATTTACCAACGAACTACAAAAATGAACAAAACTATTAGGAAATCACTAAGTGGTTATAGAAGTACAAAACTAGTTATTTATAGTGAATCCGCTAACTTATTTTCATGCTGAGCAGAAAAATCGGGGTTCTTTAATGTCCTTGAATTCTGTTAACGTAAATCGCATATCAAATAAAATGCTTTTATAATCTTGTAATATTAGTTATAATACATAATTCTCCTTGTTAAGAAACTATAATTCTTATTCTGGTAACTGCGCTGAAAGTTTGTTTATGGACTCCACGATGCTCGGAGCTATACATCAAACTTGCTTTGCTAGTAAAAGTATGCCTTGCAGTAAATAGAACTCTGAGCATATACCCAAAACTACAATGATAATTCGAAATACTACTTATGGCGTATAAACAGTATTGTTGTGTGGTATTTACATTAGTCATACCTTAAACTCTTTAATTAAAAAAGTAAACCACATAACAAGTTGTTTTGCTAAAAATTTCATATCGTCATATTGAAGAGAGGCGACAAAATTACTAAAAACCTAACCCAACTCCACAACAGAAAAATATTAAAACAAGAGTCAATATAATCGGTAGCGTTTTTGTTCTATTTGCGTATTTTTTACGAGTTTTCCTTGACTTTAGAATATTGTTATATACTATTTTTAGCTGCATATTTCATCGAAAACGATTGTTTTTACGACCAATTTGATATTATTTTGTCTGTGTAAACGAACATTAGTTACTTCTGCACATTCTACGAGATAGATTTTACTTTATAAAGTACCAGAAAAAGAACACTTTTTAATTGCACAGAGGAAGATTTTCTATTTTACTAGAAAGCAACTAAGACGAGGTTTTGATACGATATCCATGTGACTAGATAAAAATAATTTGCCAGCAAATTAACATCTAGCATTATAGCTAATTAATCATTTAATTTTATATATTTACTAATTCCGACGATTGTTTGACATAACCTGTAACGATAAATTTCATTAAAATTTGACAACCCTGATCCATGACGTGCACGTTTTGTAATCAATGGCATTGAGAAGTCTGTGAAAAATGCTGTATATAAAATAACTGATTCTTTTAAATGAAGCTCCTACTCTTAATGAAATACATAATGAGGTCAGGCTTCATTCTGACATACTGCAAATGAGTCAATGTTCATTATATCTAATAATAAAAAATGAATTTCAAGTATATAAAAGCAAATAGGAAAAGCATTTTGATTTAACGTGATGACGTAAGCAGATGGCGACATAAATATCTAACTGCTATTAGATCTTACAGAGTAGAAAATTGAAAAATATTTTACTTAGATAAAACCTGGGTAAGCGAAGGACACTCAGAACAAAAAGTATGGATAGATACAAATATTTTAACTCCTGGACAAGCTATTATAGAACTACTAATTAAGGAAAAAAACACAGAAAGGTAAAAGTCTTACTATAACCCAAATTGATTCAGAGGATGGGTTTGTTGAATATGGTTTTTCGTATTTTTTATAGTAAAAGAAATGGTGCTTATAATGGAGACATGAGCTCTACCATATTCAAGAACTAGTTTAAAACCATACTGGATAAAATACCTAAAAATCGATAATTGTGATGAGGAGTGCTTCGTGTCACTCACTCTAAATCTTATTGAATTAAATTGCAAATAGCAGGGAGGTATCTACAATCCTATGTTCCCCCGCTATAGCTATAACCATGATCTAAAAGAGTAACAGCGAAGTACTGCATTCAACGAATGACATAGACTGATTGCAGATTGACGCAGATGCGCATTATAACCGTTGACTTTGCTCAGATTATATTTGTATAACAAATTATTTGTTTCATAAGTTTTTAAATACCTCTATAAAATTTAAACAATTATTTAAATTTGCTACCAAATATGTTGAATTTGAAAACTGAGTTGTGTAAATGGAAATTTGTTACGTGTACTATACTAATACTGCTAGTTGGACCATGCTCTCCGCAATTACGTAAATTTAGGATATAATGCTTGTTTCCAGATAATAAGTTGTGTACAATAAACTGTTCCATCGCCCGCGTATGAGTTTAGCTTTGCGTTTTTGAAAACTTCTTGATGGAACTCTTTCTTTCCCATACAAAAAACAATTTAAAAAATTAAAACCGTGATAAATCTAAGCAAGCGTCGTACAATTACCAATCGCGTTTAATTGTTGCTTAAATAAAGCTATTAAACAACTAACACTAATATCACAATTTTTAATAAGTAAACATTTTGGACCTAATAACAAAAAGTTTTTAATATCAAGAAGCCTAGCAGAGAGCATGTTAGTAACCATTCTTGACTTTTTTGCTATCTACATCTTATTCTAAAAATAGGGACACGAATTTCAGGCCACACCACTTTTACAGTGAATTCTCATTGGTTGAAAACAGGACTGACTGATACTATACAAATCTTTTTCAAATTCTATCATCTGTTTGTTTTGACAAACATAACAACGCCAGTCCTCTACAGTTACAATTAATAGATACACTTATAAGTAATTAAAGTACGTAAACAATATAAAGAAACAATAGTTGATTTCCGGTACCGATCCACAACCAAGAATAAATGCCACTAACCTATATATATATTTGTTCTCCTCCGAAGAACCACGATAAATCGAGATACATGCAGACAATTATCAATGCTCGCTTTATTACATATTATCTATATTTTATAAAGCACACCTACAGGAATTTCAAGGGCAACCCTGTACTGCGTAATAAAAAAAGGTATAAAACCGCTGGAGAAGCTGCACGCCATAAAATGATCACTGGTACGCCTTCTTTGTTGGTATCATTTATCGAGATTGAAAACTACTATACGCGAAATAATTCATATGTTTAGGGAAAATGAACATCTGACACGAGATAAGTTAAGAACAGTAAGTGCAACTCCTATATCATTCAATTAACAAAATCACAAAATAAAATTACGTTAAGATTACTGCCTCATCACTATGAACTTAATCCAATCAAGATACCCTCGGGCCAAATTAAAAATGAAGTACCCCAAAACAGAAAATTTTCAAAATACCCAAGGTTAGGCAACTATTTGTATTGAAAAATGTAACCACTACTACTTGACAAAGATGCATCAACCATGTTATTAGAAAGAAGAATCTTGTACGAAACATCTTGACACAATCAGTGACAGTGTGACGAACCATTGATAAATTCGGGAGAAAACAAACAGCTACATTGAAGAATCTCATTGTTATTTCAAATCATCACGATAATTTAGAAAATGTATGAATTTAATGTTATACTTCATTTTCTAATTCGGAAAAGACACTGCACAATATTTATTGATCAAATACATATCATACTAGATTTCAACTTTATACATCGTACCATTCTTAATGGAAGTTTCTAAATGTTGCTAGATTCTACTATAATTCTTATTTTGATATGTTTCTTTATGAGCAATCAACAACTTAGACCGATATTCAATATAGCATATATATATTAAACAATAAATTAACCTTAAATATATGTGAATATATTACATTACCTTTTAAAATAATTATTCACTATTACTTTCCATTTCACTTGAACTACTATCTTTGCCCACTGATACAATAAATGGCTCGATAGTATAATCAATGAATCCATCTAAGTCACACTTTTCTTTCTTCTTTAACGCAAGTTCTACACATTTCTTCCAAATATCTGTAGCGACATTCTAGATTGTCTGTAGTAAAAGTACCTTTACATCTGCTAATTTAAATGACATATTCTTAGCAGCCACCTCATTTTTAATTTTTTCGGCTGTGACATGTAGCTTTGTCCATAACAATAACAGCATTGTCTGGCAATACTGTCAATATTTGATGAAACCATCTTTCACACATCTCGGCATGCATTTCTTCATGGTAATTGGTTGCTTCTTTACCTTCCAAAAGCAATAAGCTTTCTGCAGGATTACGTAAGCCTGTAGTCAGTCCTTCATTAAACGCTTGCCATCGACTTTTAATATTACCATCTACCCAAACTTTTTGTTTGGTATGACCTTCATTTAACCATGTTTTGTCTAAATAATAAATTGCCGATTTTGACGACGATAGTCTTTTATTGTCATCAAATACTTTCTTCTCCACTTTATTATATCATCATGTTCTCTCAAAACACTTTTTCAATCTCTCTTCAAGTATCTGCAATAATAATTATACTTATTCTACCATATCAGGTGGGTAAAATATATACATATTTGAGCAGCTATACTCAAAATTTGTTGCATATTAATTAGAACATCGGCACTAACCTGAAGTTTATCATTTTCCTAAATTTGTACAATTTAAAGAGAAAACTGAATACAGCTACTACTAGTGTAATTTGGCCGAAAACTGCCCAACACTTAGCCTTCTTTTTGGCGTTTCAATTCAAAAACACTCTCCCTAATTAAAAAATAGAGTATAGTTACGAATTATTGCAATAGATATTTTCAATTCGGGTATAGTTCCGTATGAAGTGCATCGAGTTAGCGATTTTAATGGATTCTAACGCAAAAAAAATTCTTTAGGAGTTTAGTTTAAGCTACCTAAAAATCGATTTAAAAAGTGCTATTTCTAGGTTATGTTTAGAGGTACATGAGTCATAATTTACAAAATTTAAGTTGGTACTTATTGTGTTTGGACTAGAAATTACCAAAACATAAAATACTAATGAGCGGTAAAATTTGATTTGAATATTGGGCAATAATCTGTTGTATAATATTTACTATCACATATTTTTTTTCTTTGTATACAATATAGGTAAATAAACTATTATTGATTTCAAACTGTATTACATTATTGTAAAGTTCTTATACCCTTTTTCTATGGTTCTCGTTATAAAAAACAATTGACAAGGAAAAAAGGACAAAAGCAAAAATTTTCTAGTGTAAGTTATTATACATTATAGCACGCGAAATACATGAAAGTTAGAATAAATAAATCAATTAGATTGGTTTTGAATAAAATTAACTAATTATTACTTCGGAGATTACACAAAAAGTGTACTGAACTGGTAGTAAATTACATATATTATATATAGCAGCTGAAGATGTTCACACCCAGAAGATTCAGTCTTGCTAGAGACCCACCAAGGCTTGGTTTACCACCAAACGTTTTGCACAACATACTTTTGCAGATCACCTTGTGGCTATGGTGTAGGGATGTACATACGTAAAAGTGGTGTACCCATTAAACTTTTATAATTTAAACATTGAAGTGTTGCACATCTTTAACTGAAAAATCCTAAATGCTTTCCTCGGGGAATTTAGGCCATGTTTCAGAATTACCTTTCTTTTTTTGCTGGCATATTGTTTATTTTGCAGAATTATTTTCCAATCTATTTGAAAAATATTTTGTAGTATATTATTTTATTCCCAGGATTATTTAATTTATTAATCGTTTCTGATGTTAGAAATGCTTCTGTTGCAATTCGAGTGATTTTTGCTAATTTATAAATCATTTATTACTTTAGAACTATTTTCATTCGTCCCTTTGTGGTAATTGCTTTGCATGACATACACACAAATTAGTGCATTCACATTACAAACAGTGTAGACTTAATATACTGTATCACTTGTATGTGTTTCGTATTGACGGACGGGATTACTTGATGCATGCATCAAAATCGCGTTAATATTAGAGAGCGTTTTATAATTTACTACCAGTTCGGTACAGTTTTTGTGTAATCTCCGTAGTAATAATTAGTCAATTTCGTTCAAAACCAAACTAATTCATTTATTTATTGTATTGCGCATGTTATAATAAATAATATTCGCTAGAAAATTATTATTTATTTATAATTTTTGTCCTCTTTTCCCTGTTAATTGTTTCCTATAATGAGAAGCATAGAAAAAAGACTATGAGAACTTCACAATCATGTAATACTGTTTCAAAACAGTACTAGTCTATTTACCTATATTGTATACAAAAATAAAAAATATGGGATAGTAAATATTATGCAACAGATTATTCCCGAATATTCAAATGAAATTTTACCGCTCATCAGTGTTTACTATCCGTTTTGGTAACTTTTAGGCCAAACAAAATAAGTACCAACTTAAATTTTGTAAACTATGACTCATATACCACTAAATATAACCTATAAATAGCCCTTTTCAAATCGATTTTTAGGTACCTTAAACTAAACTCCTAAAAAAAAGGGGCCATTTTAAAGACAGTAAAGCGTGGGTTTCCGTTAGAATCTATTAAAATACTTAACCCGATGTCCCTTATACGGAACTCTAACCTTCAATTCTTACAGTTAGTCTATCAACTTAGCAACAGGAAATATGCTATACAGAAATTCGTGTCTATACTTTTGATTCTATTGATTCAATATTTGAATTAACCTCTAGATCATCTAGATTGTACTGTATGCGACATATTTTTTAGTTTCGGGCTGTTACTGAAAGTTACTTTAATATACAAATTAATAGTTGTTACTAACCTGTTTATATAGTTGTTAATGCATCGTAGAATTTTAGAACTGAAATGTCCAATCAAATTATAGCACGTTTAACATTAATGATGTGCCTCGGTATGGTTCCAGATCTCGAATATTTATAACATGTCTAATATCATTCGGAAGCTTCTTCTTGACAAACAATAATGTAGCGATAATTTCGTTTGATGTCCATATAAAATCAGTACAGTCTAAAAAATGATCATCATCGACTGCAACAAAATAGATACATCAACGTTTGTAAAAATGTTTGAGGAAAATAAAAACAAGAGAAAGAATTAAATCATCTGAAGAGAATTTTCGCAATTTAAAGGTAGGCTGTGATTTTTCTCTCATCTGACAAATGATTACTACGTAACAACCAAGTGGTTATAGATATATCAGTAATACTTCCTACTGATACATCGGTAACCGCTTTTGATTCGATGAACTTTTGCAGGTCTGGAATACTACTTTTTTTAACAAGTATTGTTTTATTTATTTTCCTATGCAAGGTTTAAACTGAATGTTGATTATTCATTACCTGAGTTACCTAAATGATGACATTCAACATCTGTTTTTTTAGAAGTTACTTATCCATTAAAACCACTATGGGACCTTTATGAGCACTTAACGTAACCAGATTAGGAAGTACTACTATGCGCAAGTGTTGTTTTGGCTTACAGTAACCGCTAAATTTAGGCGCGTATATTTTCAATTTGAATTAAAAAAATAGTGGAAGTTCTAAGATTCAAAAAAAAAACAAAAATTTTAAGTAAAAGAAAAACAAACAAAAAATTAGTAATCCGAAAGTAATTCAATTATGTATACAAAAATAGATACATTACTCACAACTCTTACAAAATGAATAGGATTCTTAAGTATTTTATATTCTTGAAGTCAAAAGGATGCTTCTGTTGAATAACGAGTTGTAAATGCACACAGACATGATATGTATACAAGTATGTAAAAGACAATTGTGAAATATCAATAATTATGATGTAATTATTATTACAACGCAAACTTAGGGAAAAAAAATTAAATACAAACCCGCGCAGAAAAATACACGATCTAAACGTCCATCAGTTGTTGTAACAATATGGCGATCCGCAATATATCAAATATCGCTATAGATCGTCCCAACCTCCGTATTCAGTATGGGATAGAATAGCAACTTTTATCTCTTACTATCCTTGGTTGCTGTCATTAGCGCTATCTCTACAACCGGTTGCTATGTTGCAACTTATTTACATATGCTGTCGGCGTCGACAACAGTTGTATACTATCTGTCTATTAGCATCAACTGTCAATCGTCATCGTCCTTGTTTTGAAATATTTCGTTAAATTGTTAATTTGCTTATATAGTTGTACAAATTGTTCTTTTCAGAACACTTCTATCTTTTTCAAGCGTGCACAGGGTAATATGGGTATTTTTATTTATTTTTATAAATGTTATAACAGAATACAAATGTAATTACAGTTTTCACTACATTAATGGAGCCTATAGGAAGAAAACGGCGCAACGCAGATGTGTGTATAGTATTGTTAATAAATATTGAGATATAACTATTTTATCTGTAGTATTTTTTCCTATAATTTTACGTGCAGCGAAGTCGCTATGCACTCTGTTAAAAGTTAGTTACTTTAATAAAATAATAAGCAAAATGTCATATGAATGTCAATAATTTTGCACCTTCAACGTCAATAAACGTTAATAAAGGTTATGAATTGATCGGGTGAAATTGCAAATAATTAACCGGAAATAGTAATGTACAGCCGATCGGATGATTTGGCAACCATGAAACAAATTCCCATAAGACGTATACTGAATACGGAGGTTGGGACGGACTATAGTATAATTTTTACCAAAAACTGACCAACAGTTAACCTACTTTTTGGCGCTTTAATTTAAAAACACTCCTCCGAATTAAAACAATAAGGTATAGATAGACATAAGTATCTCGGTACACACCACACAAACTAATCATTTATGCGGAACCCAGTATCTCAAGAACGTGTGTGATCGTCTATCGAATTACAAAATGAAGTGTAAAAATTATGTGGAAAATTTCCCCCCGAGTTCTAAGAATTCTTAAATTACTTAGTTTTTACAACCTATTGGCAATAATAGACCTGCAATTCCTAGAAAGGGGGTAAGAGAAAATTACCGTATCTTCTATCGGGCATATATTTACGCTCAGAAGAAGGCGGGGTTCCTCCAATTTCTATCGCGCCACCATATCTGGAGGTAGCACAAGAGAGCGCAAAAATGCTTACCCCTGTAGACGCGGAAACCAGGGTAAATAAGACTTACCTATAACCAACTTTAGCGTTCTGAAAAGGAGGGAGTGGAGTGAGGTCAATTAAAGTTCGATGAAAATAAACAAAAAATGCGGAGTTGAGGACCGGTACAAAATTTAACAACGCTGACCCTGAATGCACACCAAGTCTGTGTAAGTATATACACTTACTTGAGCCATTGGGTAACGTATTTTTTATAAGTTAGCCCAACTGATATGCTACATTGCAGTAAAGTAATACATTAATAAGTCTGGGTTTTTATTGTGGTAATGTTGAGCAGTTTACATATATATTGGGGTGAAAAATGTTTTAAAAGAACATTTAATTACTGGGCGCATAAAATAATGAATTTGTTATTAATTTCTTGCTACTGTCAATGATTTTATAATAATTTCCACTTTGCAGGTATTTATAACAATATCCAATAAAATTGTAGTTACGATATTGCTTTGTAGAAACCGTTAAATAACAAGATCAAGTTGCTCTTTGCTTTCATAGGGACACCTTCACTGTAAAAATCCAAAGGCACCCATCCTTACTGATCAATGAGATAGACTTTCAGAAGATGATAGAAAACTAAATAAACTTACCTTATTGAACTTCTTGAAAGCGGCAAGTTGTTTTGGCAGCATGAACACCTACACTCTCCATCTTTCAAAATCAATCCCCACTTTTTGAGTTCCCTTACGAGGGTCTGTGGTTCCTGGCAAATTGAGATGTCACACAAATTGTGAAAATCCATCGCTATAAAAAAATACACAATATTGTTTAAAGTTTAAACATGAAAGTATTCTAAGTTAATGTCAATAATATATGTGTAGCACTTTTGGTATCTGTTACCATTATAATATAGTGGAACTGATTGTTACCAGAACATAAAAAGAAATCGAGCAAGTGTTCTTATATGACTGAAGACATAATTAAGTGGAGATGCAGGCATTTAACTACAATAAGAGAGCACAGAAGAGAAAATAAACTATCTTGATAAAATCTAATTAAAGCTGGAGAACACATAAGAGAGTTACCACAATGCTTAACAATATTGTGCAGAAAGAAATTCACATAAATCGTTGAGTCCTATTCCAGTTATAAAGAATTTATAATCTGTTACATTCCAACAACTAGGAAAGTTGTTCCTATAGCTTTTTAAAAAGTTTGCAATATAGTGAAATTGCAATGGTTAATTTACTATTGCCAAAATAATATAAAGCACAAGAAACTATTTAAAATTCTTGTAAAACAAAGAAGAACAAGATATAACATGATTTACGTACTATGCATTGATTAAAATAAAATGGGAAAATGTTAATGCGTATTAACACACGTGTTTTTATTATTAAAAAGGTTTTAGATTCTAAACCTACCTTTGATGTTATCCGAATACACATGTTACAAGGAGCATAATCATTAATCATACATGCAATTTTCCCTTTTATTTTTAAGCACACTACCGTTTCATTCAATAACGAGTATATTGGATACAAAATGCCAAGAACACAAATCACGTACTTGTATGTGAACTCTGCAATAGAAGCAATAGGAGAATGGTAGAAGTCTTCTTTCTATGGTAGATGAGCAGTAGTGAGTAACAGGGGTGCGCATGTGCACATTTTGTAAGACAAGTTTCAGACCCATCTAGCGACAAAATATCGGTAACAGTTTAATCGCAAAACTTAATATTTTGTTGTACTTACAAGGGAAGACCGGTGGGTGTCCCCCTCCGATATCGATGAAACTTAACAGATCGAAAGAGTACCTTAAAAGAAGAGACACGTATTTTTTTTATCGGCGTATCCGCACGATTTTGAAGTACAGCCCCCTCCAAAGTTTGGACAATTTTTCCGTTTTTGCAAATATTTGCTAAATTATAACAGATATTATATACAAAATTTCTTCTTAAGATAATTTGCAGCATATTGCATGGCTCTAAGGGTGGCGTCGTCCGTATTCGCAAAAAGTTAATAACGTTAATTTCTTTTTCTTATTCATCAAAAGAAGGCCGATTTTACATAGAATACGATGATGTATAACAAGTTTAGAAAATTAATAATTGTAAAAATAGAAAAATAATAATAAAGCTTGAAAATTAAACTATTGTCTATTGATATAAATCAAATGAAGTATAACAAAAATAAGTTTTTATCCTTAACATAATTTCCAGCATAATACATGGCCTCAAGGTAGATATATTCACAAAAAGCTAATAACGGGGGACCCCCGCATTTTTTTAATAATAAGTTTATTCATTATTCATCAAAAAAAGATCGCTTTTACATAGAAAACGGTGATGTATAATAAATTTAGAAAATTAATAATAGTAATAATAACTCAAAATAAATATATGTACGTGTCTATTGATATGAATTTGATATGCACTTATCTACGCATACGTGAGTTTTATTAATTATTCAGTCACTTCAGATATAATTGGTAATTTTCATTATAAATTTAACGCAATAAGGGATCTGGTGATTAATCATATTATTATATAGATAAAAATAAATCCCCGAATGCATAGTAATTAACCACGAGCGTTTAAGTGGTCACGTTCGCATTTAGGAAATAGGTATATAAGACGAGTATTCCAAATGAGAACATTAGAAGTCGTTTTTCGTGCAGTGTAGGTCAGTACCTATAGCTTGGTACAATGGCGGTCGTAAATATAGCAAATGTGTTGAACATGTTACCTGCAACGTTTGAAGTTTCAACTTCGCAACAATTCCTTTGACACCGCAAGAAAGTGAGTTGCATGATGCCCTGAAAAATATAATTATATCTGCTCAACAAGACGCTATGTTCTCCTTTCAAGATGAAAAAGGGGGTTGCGTTATAGACCTAGATTACGAAACTAGAGCTGTCAACTACTGGAAAAATGGTAAATCCATGCCATGTACTTTGGCAGGTGTCATCCAAAAATTCAAAAAAGTAAATTGCTATGACAGTTGTGCAGATGGGAAGAAAGTGTTAATAGAAATCACCATCATCAAATTCTTTTTCTGTATTTTGTTAGCTGCTTCTTGTGTTCTATCTGTGGAGATGTTTTCTCCTACCAATATCAGATTATTTATTTACCTTATATATACCGATAATATTAATTTATCAAAGCTATCCACAATTAAATTTTTCAATTCGATTGTATGACTATAATTATAACATGAGAATGGACCATTTACAAATATATAAGTTTTCATTTTCTCAGTAAATCCTTTTTTGTGTAATACCACTGAAAAAAGGAATATGAATATATTATATACATAAGACTGCTTCACTTTTTAAAAACATCCTCTTCCTTAGTAGGTAGGAAGTTTATGGTTGTTCTAAAATAGCATGAATAGATACTAAACATAAATAGTATGAAATTAACCTTTATAAAAGTACCTGACAATGAATGTTTTTTTGGTCAAACTTTTCCTTGGGCTCTCATCTTTTGAAATATCACTAGCGGTATATGATGGAAACCATACTTCATACTGGGACTGCTTAAATAAAGCCCAGTCGTGATGTGGATTAGAAAAACGATGTAGAACAGCTTCTCCTCCAAAACTATTAATAATAGACATACGCTCCGAGCAAATAATATGCCTGGATGAGAATGATTATAGACGAAGACGCAGATCAAGATCGATATTCAACAGCAGAAATACATCAGCAATGCTAACTGACACCAATCAACACTGACACCATCCGGATACTAACAAAACCCTAACCTTACCGTAAAAATATCATAGTAGATAAAAACATAATGTGTACTTTAGGTAAAACTTCTACAAAAGAGCGCCCTCGGGCGACAGCGCAGTCGTACTAATTCTTCAACCAATCAAAATGTCTCAATTTATTACTAATTTATCATAACTGGCTCTAGTGAGTAATAGGATACAAATCACGGTTAGGGAATGGAATTCACTAGGCGTGCACGGAGTAGAATCGGTCGAACACGAACGTAACCGAAGATGCGCCGAACTGCTTATTATAAGCGCGACGACGACAAAAATTTAAAAGAGAACGAAAAACAATAACAAAGAAATCTCATTATTTAGCCCTCGAACATTCATACAGACTATTAAAGGTACATGAAAAAGCTAATTGCGGACAATTAATATAATAAAGTTTGTCTTCTGAAGAGAAATATGTGTCAATAAACAATTTATATATTGTTATCTCTTGTACAATACCTTTACAATATATCGTACTATCCCCGAAACTAGAAAAGATAGAACAAAGTATTAAAGGAAAAAATTGTAGGAAATTGTCAAAAGAACACGCGTGTAAAATCTCGGACCTCTATCTACACCCTTAAGCGAACCACCCCACAACACTTAAGCGCAGAATCGAGCCTACGATATCGAAAATTATAAGTGATAGAAAAATGTTATAGGAAGAAGTAATTGGAAATCGTACCGATATGCATATATAAATTTTCAGAATTTTTCTCACCCCTAAGCGAGCTAACCCCCAATACCAAAAGGTAGAATCAACCCTTCGATCTCGGAAAGTACAAGAGATACGAAAAAATATTACAGGAGAAAATTGTAGCAAATTGACCCAAAAGCACACTTATAAAATCTCAGACTTCTATCTGCACCCCTAAGCGAACCACCACCACAATCCCTAAGGGCAGAATCCACCCACCGACTTTGAAAATTATAAGTAATAGAAAAAAAGTTAGGAAATAGGAAGAAGTAATTGGAAATCGTACTGACAGTACACGTACAAATTTTTAGAATTTTTCTCGCACCCCTAAGCGAGCTAACGCCAATACCTAAAGGTAGAATCTACCCGCCGAACTCGGAAAGGAGAGGATACGAAAAAACGTTGAAGAATAAAGCTGTGGCAAATCGTCCCTATCATCGACAAATGTAAGACAAAAATAAATAGAAGAGCCGACTCACTTGTGTAATATATCAGTACTGTGCACACTATCCATTATTCTCTCAACATGGTAATGTAATTACGCTAATGTTTTATGTAGTAGCACTGAAATTCATCGACAGAGAAACATTGATGGCCAGGTATTTTAGTACTAAAAGAATTATTATTTATATTAAGAGCTTTAGACAACAGCAAGCAATATCAATATTACGAGTTGAGTAGACCTTGTCAGACTTTGTCTATACCTCTTATACTTGGTGCGACCTACACTGTTTGTAACGTCAAGGCACTAATTTGTGAGTAGGGCATGCAAAGCAACTACCACAAAAGAACAAATAATAATAGTTCTAAAGTAATAAATGCTTTATAAATTAGAAGCACGCAAATTGCAACAAAAACATATTTCTAAAATAATAAACGATTAATAAATTAACAAATAGTCCTGGGAATAAAATAATATACTTCAAAATATTTTTCAAATAATAGATTGGAAAATAATTCTACAAAATAAACAATATTCCAGCAAAAAGAAGAAAGGTAATTCTAAAACATGGTCTAAATGCCCCGAGGAAAGCATCTGGGATTATTTAATAATAATAATAATAATAATAATATTTAATGCCCAACAGATACAAATATCCAATTACAAGGCAATGTTAAATAATGTACACATGCAAATATAAATAACATAAAATTAAAGTATGTCAAATTAGAAAACTTAGTAACTAGTTGCTTTAATTTAAATTAAAAAAAAAAAAAAAAAAGTAGTTTACCAGTGGTTAGCAAAAAAGAGAGAACGGAAAAAGTATTCAACTAAGTGTAACGCACCCGCGGTCTACATACCGTCAAAAGGGACGGTAAAGTGCAGGTATGTATATCCAACTCGGCAAACTCCACAGAGTTGAAATTGCTACACAATCTGTGTATTGGGGACCTGATGGCGATGTTTGTTCTAGGTGCGAAACAGTAAAAAGTATTTGTTTGCCTAGATCCTGAACGTGGTACAATGAAGTTGATTTTACTCAACAACTCAGGGACATCAAGACCATTATGAAGTAAAGTAAATAGGAATTTACACTCAGCCTGTTTTCGACGTAGTTCTAATGAATCAATATTAAATGCCTCTAGCAGAGCACTGTGGCTAAATCCTTGTATCGGGTAAGTATTAAATTTTTTAAAGTACAAGAACTTCAAACATCTTCTCTGAATCTGCTCTAGAAGATGTATCTGATAGATGTACATAGGTGACCAGACCAAGGACGCATACTCCAGTCGAGACCGAACAAAAGCGAAATAAAGAGGAAGAATTGCTGTTATAGAAGCAAATGGTCGTGTAACACGTATAATGAATCCTAACATACTCAACGCTGATGTACAAATACTGGATATGTGCTCCATAAAGGTCAGTCTAGAGTCAAAGACGACGCCCAAGTCTCTCATAGAGGTCTCCTAGGTAAAGAAGATCCAGCCAAGTGGTAGTTATATATAATTGGAGTCGTCTTACGAGTGTAGGTGACAATTTTGCATTTGTTTACATTAACTGTTAGTCTGTTGTTGACACACCACGTGTGGAATATATCGAGTTGGCTTTGCAAATGATTGCAATCCTGAGAATTATAAATTGTTGAGTACAACTTCAAGTCATCTGCGTATAACAACTTTGGACAGTTCAGTTGATAGCACAAATCATTTATATATATGAGGAACAGAAGTGGACCCAAGTTACTCCCCTGAGGAACTCCAGAGCTCGGCGCGAAGTAATCAGACTCAAATCCCATGTATGTCACAAATTGCTTTCTATCAAGAAGATACGATTGGAATAAAGACAAAAGAGAAGACGAAAATCCAATATTGTCCAATTTATTAATAAGCACGGTGTGGTCGATTCGATCAAAAGCTTTTGTTAGGTCAGTATACACAACATCTACCTGTCCACCGGCATCAATACTATCAGATAGGTATTGTGTAACAAGATTAGTTACCGTAGATCGTTGAGCAACGAAACCGTGTTGGTCATTTGAAATCCAGGGTCTAACTTGAGCATAAATATACTTGTACAAACATTTCTCAAAAACTTTAGCAAAATTATTTAATAACGATATGGGACGATAGTTGGAAATAACACACTTCTCACCATTTTTAAAAACAGGCACCAATTTGGCAATCTTCCACACAGACGGGAAGGTGGATGTTTTGAGAGCGAGATTGAACAAGTAGCAAAGAGGAGAAGCAAATATATTTGCACAATCCCTAACAAAAAAGGCCGGAATGTCATCACTACCCGCCGTGCAATTATTCTTTAAGGATTTCATAGCACACACCACATCCATCTCAGTTACAGAACCTAGGTCAACCATAGTAGCGCACGAAGCAATTGGAGCAATAGGCGTTGGAGCAAATGAAGGAAGGTACACCGATTGGAAAAACTCCCGCAAGGCGCTCACTATGGAAGGTGGGTCGTTATACGTATTGCCGTAGTCGTCCTTCATAGTTCTAGGAATACCTCCCCCATCCCTCCGAGATCGCACAAACTGCCAAAAATGTCTAGGATCGGTTGAAATGGAGAATTCAGCGCTCTGAATAAAGTTCTTATATAACCGCCTAGAATCTGTTTTCAGCATCCTTCTCATATCTTTAAAAGCATTTAAATCGCTTAAGCATCCTGTTCTTTTATACATCAATCGATAATGATGTTTGAGTTTGATGTTACTAATGTGATCACGCGTGAACCACTGTGGATAATTTGTATGCGCACTGGTTTTTACGGGGACAAACATATCTCAATTTTTATAGATTTCAGCATAAAATGCAGAACAAGCGTCATCTATACTGGTATAATTGTAAATAAAATTCCAATCTGTAGTTAATAAAGAATCATACAAGTTAATAAAGTCTGCTCGCTTAAAATTATACACTCTTTTGTCCTTATTACCACACATATTGCTATATCGTGACGATGGAATTGATAGGCACAGCGCTAGAGCAGGATGATCGTTGTCCTCGGCAACCAGAGGAAACATCTCTCTATCAATAGCAACAGTGTGAACATTGGTAACAACTAAATCTAATATTCTACCTCTAGCATTTGTTACTGAATTAAGTTGTGACAAATCAATAAAATGTAAGAATTCATTCATTATTCTACTTTTACCATCATTTATGTCAGGTCTGTTGTAGTGGGTAATGTTAAAGTCGCCGAGAATGATAGTTTTGTAGAACTTATATTTATTGTGTCTAAACTACTCAGAAAATTCTCAAAATCGAGAAGCGAAATATCTGGTGGCACATAAACCACATAAACAGCAAACTTATGATGGCATAAACTAAATACAGCTCCGACAATATCAACAAGTGAAGTCGTGTCCTTAACATGTGTAAAATCTACCTGATTGTAAGGTAAGGTGGACTTAAAGGCTAAAATAACACCACCACCACGACTTCTATTAATTAATTCAAATTTACGGTCTTCTCTAAGCACATAATACGTAGGTGGAAAGAGTTCGCAATTAGATACATCTGACGACAGCCAGCTCTCAGTAACACACACAACATCAAAGTCGAAAGTACATACGTTACCGTAAAACACATCACACTTGGTCCAGAACCCTCGCACATTTTGATAATAAATGACAAGATCTCTGTTGGGCTCCACTAGTTTAACTGCACAATAGTCGGTATACCTTGTTTGTATTTAATTCTTAGATTCTTCTCCCCGTTAGCCACACGAGTATCTAACTCAGCCTTAATCTTTTTGAAATAGTCTATTTGGCGGCGGGTTTTATCAAGTGATATATTTATGTGTTTGTACTGCTCATTTTCACGCAACCGTTTAGCATGCTTTAAGACAGTGTGAGCCTCTCTAGAGCTAGAGAGTCTCACTTTGATCGGGCGCCGCTTGTCAGGAACAAAACGACCAATACGGTGCACCTCAATGTGGTCGGTGTTCATGCCAGATGGAAGCGCTTTTAGTACCGCCTGAACTGTCTCCAACTCCCGGGACCTCCTGGTGTTCGCATCGTGCGTGTCAGACTCAGGTACACCGAACATGATGATATTTTGCTTGCGATTGTTTCTGTCACCCAATTCAGCCAAAAGTTCCTCAAACGCTTTATCGTCAATTCCAGCACTCTTCTCTCTAGCCGCCAAGTCGTTTCTCAAGCTCAGTATAGCTGCCTTGAGATCATTAATGTCACTGCTCAAGATGTTACAATTCCTGCAGGACCACGATACCCCTTTCTTGCTCTTTATGGTACGAATCTCAGTTATGCTCAGCTCTGCGAGATGTGCAAAACTTTGATGTTTAAATTACACAAGTTTAATGCATACTAATGTATGATTTTAGAGAAAAAATATTCCCCATTGAAAAAACCAACACACTGCCCTAATACGAAATAATAAGAAAAAAGGAGACCTGAAATTTACACTGGGTACTGCTGTCTAACAGCGGCTAATAGTTCCTTGAACAGGTGAACACCTCTTTTACATATGTATGTACATCCCTACACCATTGCCATTCCACAAGGTACTCTGCAAAAGTCTGCCGTGCAGGTGGTAGCAAACCTAGCCTTGATGGGTCTCCACCAACACTCAATTCTCTGAGTGTGAACATCTGCTGCTGTATATATGTAATTTACTACCAGTTCGGTACACTTTTTGTGTAATCTTCGAAGTCATAATTAGTTAATTCTATTCAAAACCAATCTAATTTATCTATTTATTGTAACTTTCATGTATTTCGCATGCTGTAATAAGTAATAACATTCACTATGTCTTTATTTGTTTTTGTCCTTTTTCCCTGTTGTTTTCTATAACGAAAACCATAGAAAAGAGACTCTAAGAACTTCACAATAAAGTAATACAGTTTCAAATCAATAATAGTCTATTTACCTATATTGTATTCAAAAATAAAAAAGTATGGCATAGTAAATATTATACAATAGATTATTCCCCAATATTAAAATGAAGTTTTACCGCTCATCAGTGTTTACTATAGATTTTGGTAATTTTTAGGGCAAACACAATAAGTACCAACTTCAATTTCGTAAACTATGACTCATATACCTCTAAGCATAACCTAGAAATAGCCCTTTTTAAATCTGTTGATGTTAACGATAAAGAGTTAATGTTAATGCATTTATAAGTACTGCGTTGATTGGAGAATCTGTCAAGAAATCAGAATGGTGGCGCAAGTGACCACATGTGCTGTGATGATAAATTATTTGTCGAATTTCACAAACTAGAAAGAGGAAAGAACATAGAAATAGGAGATGGATCAGAGATAATAGCAGAAGGGATAGGAAAGGTGAAAGTACAGGCTTACAATGGACATGATTGGATACCAACGGAAATAAATAATGAGCAGTGTATGTTTATTAATAAACAAACAAAGAAGGTATGTGCGATAGCTGTAAGGGAGGAGAAACTGTACAAAATGGAATTTAGAACTCAAGAGAACGAAGGTAAGATAAATCTTATTGCTAAAACACAAGATGGCCTGCAAATTTGGCACGAAAAGCTTGCTCATCAACATTTCAAGCGAGTAAAAAATGTTTTACAAAAGCATGAAATAGCATGTAACTCCAGTAATGAGGACCAATTTTGTCGAGCATGTTTAGAAGGGAAACAGCATCGACTCCCATTTGAATTGAGCAGAACAAGAGCAGAGAAAACATGTGAATTGGTGCATGCAGGTGTGTGCGGTCCTATGGAAGAAGCATCATTAGCAGGGTCAAAATATTTCTTATTGCTTAAGGATGATCTATCACATTATAGATATGTCTATTTTTTAAAGCACAAGGCAGAAGTAAAATCGAAAATTCTGGACTTTTTTAAGGCAGCTGAGAATGATACTGAAAATAAAGTAAGAATTCTTAGATCAGATAATGGACTGGAGTTTGTCAGTGATGAAATGGCAAAATTATTAAAAGAGCATGGAATCCGTCAGCAAAGGACAGTGGCGTACACACCAGAACAAAACGGAAAGGCAGAACGTGAAATGCGTACATTGGTAGAAGCAGCACAAACCCTATTGAAAGCGAAGAAACTAGAAAACGCTTCTGGGCGGAAGCAGTAAATACTGCTGCTTACATTCTGAATCGAACTGGTACGAGCAGCATCGAAGGTAAAATGCCGTATGAATTATGGTTTCACAAAAATTTCAATATACATGGTCTGGAAATCTTTGGATCTGAAGTATATGTACATATTCCCAAGGAGAAGAGAAGGAAATGGGACAGTAAGACCAGAAAAGGAATCTTCATGGGTTATGGAGAAAACACTAAGGGGTATAGGGTGTATTTCCAAGACAATCAAAAGATAGAATTGGCCAGGGATGTCGCATTCGCACCACATGTTCCAGATACAGAACGACCAGAACCGTATGTCGAACTTCAGCAGGAGGACCTGTTACTGGAGGAGGAGGACCTGTTACTGGAGGAGGAGGACCTGTTACTGGAGGAGGAGCAACCAAACAAACAAACGAATGATGTCAATGTTGAAAATGGAGATGACGAACCACAAATCGACTGTTGACATAGAAGAGGGTGACGACAATAACATAAAAGTTGATGAACCAGGAATGTACAACTTAAGAAATAGAGCGAATTTAAAAAGACCTGTAAGAATGGATGATTATGAGACTTATTCTTGCTCCCTAGCAACAGAAAATGAGCCCCTAACATTTGAGGAAGCAACAACAGGCGAAAATAAGAAGCAATGGAAAAAGGCAATACAAGAAGAAATTACAAATTTGAAAAAGAACGATACCTGGAAAGTGGTGGAAAGGCCAGAAAATGTCAAGGCTATAGACTCCAAATGGGTATTCCGTCAGAAAAACCTAAATGGTGAAATCGTGAAGAAGGCAAGACTCGTGGCTCGTGGTTATCAGCAAGACGAGAGGAGTAGCTACGATATGTACTCACCAGTGGCGCGTATGGTCTCGATTCGGGTGCTCCTATCATTGTGTATTGAGGAAGACATGGTTATTAACCAATTGGATGTCAAGTGTGCGTTTCTAAATGGTGACTTACCCGAACCTGTTTATATGGAAATTCCAGAAGGAGTTTAAATGAACTGTTCATATAAACCAAATTATGTTTGTAAACTTAAGAAAGCTTTATATGGTTTACGTGAAGCACCTAAGTGCTGGTATCAGAAACTTCATGAACTCTTATTAAGTTCAGACTTTAAAAGATCTCAGTCAAACCTATGTTTGTTTTTCAATATTGATACATTTTTAATTGTACATGTAGATGATATAATTCTATTTTCCAAATGTCAGGAAAAATTAGATCTTGTTAAGCAAAAATTAATGTCAGAATTTGAAATGCGAGATTTATCTCCCAAAACACAAAATCACTTTTCATTGAATTTTTTGGGTATAAAAATTGAAAAAGTTGGTAACAGTCTGTTCTTAAGTCAAAAAGATTTGATACAAAAAGTTTTAAGTAAATTTAATATCCAAGATTGTAAAACATCAAGTTTTCCTATACAGCCAAAGTTAAACTTGAAAAATAGTAAGTTAGAATTAAAAGATTGTAATGATTTGCCTTATAGAGAACTTATAGGATTTTTAATGTATATTATGTTAGGAACTAGACCAGATCTCAGTTACGCAGTTTATTACTTTAGTCGTTTTCAAAACTGTTATACGAGAGAAGACTGGAAGCATTTAAAGAATGTTTTAAGATATTTAAAGTCAACAGAAAATTACAGTATTAAATATGAGAAATCAATAGCTCAGACTGGTTAACTGGTTCACATTAGTGCTTATGTTGATGCCGACTATGCAAATGATGTTAACGATAGGAAAAGTATTTCAGGTTATGGAATTAAAATATGTAACAATTTTGTTTTCTGGAACTCGAAAAAGCAAGCAACAATTTTGCTAAGTAGTGCAGAAGCAGAATACATTGCACTTTCTGATTGCACAACAGAATGTATTTTTATTGGTCAATTACTTACTGAAATCCTTAACCACAGTGCATTTCCTATAGAGATATATGAGGATAACCAATCCTGTATTAAAATAGCAAACACTCTAGAAGCCAAGCGCAGCAAACACATAGATGTCAGGCATTACTTTATTAGGGAATGTATTAATGATGGTAGAATAAAGTTAAGTTATGTGACAACTGCAGAACAAATTGCAGACGTATTTACAAAACCTTTAGCGGCATCAAAGCTAAAATATTTTAGAGACAAGTTAGGGATATGCATTGTAAATAATTAGTTTGAATAAGTTTTCTTGTAAATTCGTGTACTTCATTTTAGATAGTATAAGAATTGAGGGGGTGTGTTGATGTTAACGATAAAGAGCGATTCTTATATGTATACACTGCAATGTATCTGAACACACCGGATGTACACTTTTCGGAACATACCAGTTTCAGTAGATTGGAACTATCCGGAGAGTAAACATCGGTAGGTATACTGTAACACGTGTTGTATTAGTAGTGTCGTTTTACAATAAACTTTATAGTGTACTATTTAGCTATCTTTCTTAATTAGTAAATTCTACAAAATCGATTTTTAGGTACCTTGAACTAAACTTCTAAAAAACAGAAGGGCCATTTTAAATACAGTAAAATGTAAGCTTTACGTTAGAATGCATTAAAATCGCTAACAGGATGCCCCTTATACGGAACTACAGCCGTTATTTGTTTCAAGGTGAATTATAAGACCTTTGAATTACACTAAACCATATATCCAGTTGTAGTTAATAAGAAAGAAGTGAAATGGGCTTGGTACTACACAAAATATAATATGTTGTAAGTGTACAACATATGAATAACACGAATTAGGAAAACTAAATTACTTAGCATGCTGTGTCACAACGATTCCAGTCATTACTGAGATTAGTATATATATTTTTCAATCAAAAAAATAGTGGGAACAACTGACTTGTAATCAAAAAATATATTGGGAATTTACTATGTACCTAATAAATATCTTAACCATAAGCAAAGGAAATATAACTATTTTTTATAATAACCTTTATCGATAAAAATTTTTGAAGGAATCATTTTTATTTACTACTATCTCTAATATAATTCCAAATAATTAAATTATCTTCATAGTACTGCAAGTTTTTAGAACACATTGTAATTCTTACAGCTTTTAATGAAGATCCAACATTCGAAAATTCAATTCAGAGCTGGGAACAATGTAGCGCGTCTAAAACCCCTAACCAAGGTGTTTTCCACGATATTGCGACATAAAGATTTGTTAAAGGCTAACTTATTGTAAGAGATATGCTTAAGATTCTTATACTTATTGGAGCAAAGAAATTGTATTACTTAAAAGGGTAATACAACTATATCTTCCCTAGTTATTTCTCGATTTGGGCAAAAATTTGTGATATTTATTTTGTATTCTTTGAAATATGCTTGTAATCAATGGAGTGTATCAAGTTACATTTTATAAATGTCTTGTTTGATACATATCTTTTTGATTTCATGCTTATTTCAAAGAATACAAAAACTGGATATTTAATTAATATATTATTTACGATTTTCAAATTCCCGTCCATAATGTTTAGTACGGGAGCCATTTCTTGATAGCGCTGAAACTTGTCTCCAATCGGATATATAGTTGTTTCCACATGATGAGTACAATGAACAAATCTCAATCAGCAGTGTGGTGTCAGGGTGAAATTGGGTCATTGTTTTGCATTTCTCGTTCTGCCTGTTTTATCTATCGTTTCTCTGGGCCTTGCTTCCCTTTGATTGGTGGTCGACGCTTTTGGTTTTATTTAAACAGTTCGGTGCAAGACCTCAATACAAGGTAAGCACAATGTAAATTGGAAACATCCACTTGAAAAAATTAAGACAATCCGACTGGCGAAGTCCTCGTACAAAGTGATTTTGTTGCAAAATTGTCAGTAACATTCTTAATATTTCTTTCTAGAAGCTAGGAATAACCAATATTGCAGGCGCGTGCCTGGAAGTAGTATTACGGCATTGCATTCCGCCAAAGTAGACCGCAGTTCAGTCTATTTCTGTAGTACACGTTCTGCAGAACGACGGGAACCTTTGGACTTGGAGGGCTTGTATGTAGCTTCAGTAAGAATGGCTACACCTACTGTTTGCTGTCGAACACCGGTACAAGGTAAGCACTATACAAACCTTCACTTCCAATAGCACAATAATATATATAAATATTGGAGGTTGAGGTTTACTGTCTACGAATAATAACTTGTAAGATAGATGTATGTGTAACTTTCAGATCCAGTACTGGTAGAGGTTAATGCAGTAAGTGAGAGTCAGCCAACACCCAGAGCTAACTTGGACCCCATGGTTTGCAAATTTCTACGAAATCAAGTAATGCTAAATGTAACTCCGCCACCTGGTGAAAGATTCAGGGTAAATAGCAAAGTGATTACAATGATGCAAGAATATACTACATGGAAAGGAGGAAAAGGAATGTTAGTAATAGTTTTATTGTGGTTCAGTGCAATGGTTTAAAGGGCTACTTTGTGAAATCATTTGTTTAATGTAACAAGTAACATTAAGTTAGTTATTAACATTGATACTAAATTCCCAAAGGATTGTAGGAATTTCGAATATTTATAAATAACATTCAGCTCCAACATGTGAATAACTCAATACCTGCATATAAAGTAAGTTTCTCTGCTAGAAAATAATGGATCCATTCGGGAATTAAGTAGCACTTGCTTAGGATTACTTCATAACAGTTATCATGGTACGACTAGCTTTTGAAACTAAAAACGTCTTTTCTTATTTGAGTTTTCAGAATGGATAGGTTGTCTGGACTTTATTAAATATTAATATTAATACTGTTTTTGTCAAAGGATAGATTTTTGGTAAAGCACTGGGAAAAGAAATCAGTGTTAATATTACATAAACAGTGCAGATTGTTTGTCCATGGTAATTGTTCAAGAATGAGGTGATGATCTTTTGGTAAGGAAAAAAATTAACTTATTTCCGGAGAGGTATTGAATATAACCATAAATTAAACAAAGCTGCGCTTCAAACCAATACTAGTGGTAATCAAAACGCTATTACTTCGTTTGTTGAGTGTAATTAATTAATTAATTCACTCATACAGCTACTAATACCTAAACTTGACAAAGTAAACACCGAAACATGCGTTAACTTGCATAGAAACATCACTTTCTTCCTGAACGACTAAGAGACGAACGTTGATTTTCTTTTAAAGCAGGAAAATGTAGTGCCGCCATCGTATAAGACAAGGATGTTTCTTTTTCATTTGATTCATTAGAGCCGTGGCGCCAAGTTCTTTAAAATGGCGCCAAACACCTTTGTCTGCGATGATGGCAGCGACCTAGAGGGCATTGTTAGAATTTAAGTAGTTTACACTAGTACTCTAGGATACAGACTAATGGTAAGAAACCCCCTAATATCTACAGTGTACTGTTAACACTAACAAAACGAGGAGGGTCTGTGAAACGTATTGTCTATAACAATAAATGGTCCACCTACTTGCTTTCCAAGTAATTATCCGACACATTTTTTTTTTTTAATCCTATGTCCTTTATACCTTGCGGTGTTGGACACATTTAATATGTAAACACTAACGAAATGCCTGATTTGCGTATAATTAATTCATTTTCGTTTATCGAGAAAATTTAGAATATTGTGATTATTGAGAACGTAATTGTACTTTCCCTTTAATGTAAGTCCACGGTTTGCTCGTGCCCCGCTCGGTGTAACTTATTTTTTAAAGACCTTTCACGGGATAACCAAACAGACAGCAAGTAGGTTATTCCTTTCTTTTTTATGGGTTCACATTGCCCTCACCTAAATAATATCACTTTCTTCCTACACATCCAAGGAATCGCAGTATGTAACAGCCTATCTCCTTTCAAGCCTAACTTGTTCACAGGTACAGTTCATACTAACTTTCGTAATACCATACCTAACTTTACATTTCTTTTTATGCACGACTCTATTGAAATTTTTGAGATCTTCTAGAGTGAATGCCAATAAACCGGTTTTCTTGGAACAGCTGCATTTATACTTTACATGTGTAAGATGTACCAACGAAAAGGAAACCGATGAGGGGATTCCCTTCCTATATGTGTTATTTATAAGTGTTGGGAATGAACTACTAACAAGCATGTAAATAAAACCTAGTAATAATTGTAGATTCATCGTGGGAAAATCTTATCGACCAAGCAAACGTAAAGTTTCGCTACTTGACATTTTGCTTCGTCGTTTCATTAAATTCCCTTTTGCAATTTATACATATATATATATATATGTATATATATACATACATACATAGGCATATATAAATATATAGAGATGACCTCGAAAAGAACATCACAACTGCAAATGGTAACGGATTCTTTTACGATATGCTCTACAATATTATTGGGAAGTATAACAATGGTGTAATTGTAGTATATGCTCATAGAGAGTAGTAGTATTACTAAGGTGTATGAAATGTAACCACTTCATCCATGTTACATAAAAGATCTTGAACGATTATTTTCTGCTGTTTCAAGCAAAAGTAGTTTCTTAGTTTAAAGTAACCTCGAATTTTTTTTAAAACCTGCTGATCGAGTAGGTAACATGGATAAATCTGGAATAGACAGAATATCTTGTACGGACTGTGATCGAGTATACACTAGACGGACAGAAAAGATCAAGAACAATTTGGTGCAAAGAGCCATGGGCTCATCTCTGTAGTACAACATTTCTCAGATCTGCTATCATCCTGTATATGCTCGAAACAAATCATTATGTTCATAATTACAAGCCAATTAGAAATGTAAGTAACTGTGTTCATTTCAGATTGTAATAGGGGCATGGAATTTAGGAAAACCATGTACTGAAATATACTGATTTAGGCCATACAAATTCCAACCTTTAATCGTTATTGAACCCATGTATAGTCATAACATGCGTTAACTTGTATACCTTCTTCCTTTATTACTTGTAATACTATATTTGTCATTTGCAGGATTTGTAGCACCTACATTTTTGACAAAATAAATACTGTCAAATGTCAATTCTCTTTTCAATACTAACCCAATCAAAAAAAGTCACAAACCATAATTTTAATTTTCCCGCCGATAGCCACCAAGCGCCGTAGCCTAGTACTACCGTTTTGACATTCGATGTCAAACAAAAACTAATAACAACTCATCAGATGGCACTTTTAGGGTCACAAACTTCACTACGGAACTGTGCCATCTCGTGAAGTTATCTCTGATCTCAATGCTGTATTTTGTTGTCAAGGTTACGCGCCATCAACTTCAGCTAATCTGTCGCTAAATTCAAATAGGTGGTTTTATAAATTTCATTTATTAAAAATTTTTATTTTAATATGTACATGTACTACAGAGTTCTCGTAAAGAATACATAGAAATACTTTATAAAAGTTTAAAATTATAAAGTACTTGTGACATATACGGAACAATTTTAACTTCAATTTCAGGTCCGGTTTCTCGTCTATTCCGTCACTCGTCATAATTTTTCGCCGTTTTTCTAATGGTGTTTGCTATTTAATAATGAGTCACCATTTTGATATTTTTAACATTATAGTCTACAGTTCGGCGACTTAATTTCAATTGTCTTCCAATATCTGTTACTTCGCTAAAGCAACAATCATCGCACGGATTTCTAATTTTAAATAATTTTATTAACGATATTCACTGTTTACGAGAACACTAACAACTAAATCTAAATTCATAATTCTAGTTTGAGTAAATAATAGGCAACTATAAACTTTACCTGCACTACATTATTGATTTATTACGGCAGGAAAATTATATTACATTTCTGGTCCTTTCATCAACGTACCTAATTGAAGATGTTGAATTTTATATGTTTTTATGTTTATTACTAGCTTGAAATAAAATACTTCAAACAAATAACCAAAACCACTTGTCTAACTTGTTCTCTGTCCTTCACACCTTACAATATATTATGCTCTCTACATAGAGGTTTTCACAATGACCAACAGAGGTCGCATTTAACCTTAAAATTTCTTAAATTCAAATTTTAACACCTTCAAATTTTAAGCTTAGTCTTTAGATACACAAACAAATAAACAAAATATTAACAATAGATAAACAGCTGGAATACGAATACATTTTAAATATTTTCCTTACTAAATGACGATTGCAAGGACTGTGTGGATGTACAATTCACAGGTATAGCAGTAAACTCCACTCACACAAATTAATTAATTATGCGGAACGCAGCGTTTCGAGAGCACGTGGGCTCCCATTGTCAACCGTGTTACCGACTGAAAGTAAAAACTGTATCGCTCACGCAAATTATTTTCTACGCAAGCTCTAAAATTTCTAAACCATATGACTATTTACAATCTAAAAGGTGGCCTCATGCCTTTTACGGGAAAGGATGGGCCGAAAGCGAACCGTATCTTTAACAGGGCCTATGGTAATAAATCCATCAAACTCGAGTGTGCAATTGGGGGTGGTTCTCTGTTCAATAAGTTTCCGTTCTTTTTCATATATACCGTTTCGTACGCGTCTAATTCTCTATACGAGTTCACGTTTTTAAGTAGTGTCAGATTTTTTAAATCAATCTTATGTCCGGACTTTACCATATGCTCTGCTACGCTTGATAGTTCAGGTTTGTCGAAACGATAGTGTCTAATATGTTCTTTGAACCTCGTTTCGATACTCCTTTTTGTTTGTCCAATATAAACTTTCTCACAATCATCGCATGCGATTTGGTATATTCCAGACCTTTTTATCATCTCCGGTTTATCTTTGGGATTCCCTAAGAGATTCTTTAAGTTGTTTTTTGACACAAAAGACACGTTCATATTTAGTTGTCGGAAAATTTTACTTAACCCTTTTACTGTTGAGTGAAAAGGAAGAGTTATAAATTTCTTATTACCGGTGTTTGCTGATGTCAAAGTCGTGGAATTTCTGATGTGTTGTTTGTATTGAACCTTCCTTAAGATCCGGTCAACATCCGTAGAAGAGAAACCATTGTACCTCGCTACATCTTTGATGTATTTTAATTCTTTTTCGTACCTTCTCTTGCTTAGCGGAAATCTAACGGGCCTATTGACCAGAAAACTAATCGCGGACATTTTTTGTTGTTCGCAATGGTGCGAATCAAACGTGATGAATCTGTTGGAATTAGTTTCTTTTCTGTAGATGTCTATTTCTAATTTATTGTTATTGCGTATGACTAGAGTATCTAGAAACGGAAGGCGATTGTTCACTTCTTCTTCAATAGTAAACTTGATCGTGGTAAATTTTGAGTTCAGTTCTGCTAGAAAATCTTGTATGTTTCCTTTGTTGGTATCAAACACAGCGAAAATATCATCTACGTGCCTAAGCCAAATTCTCAGGAAATATTTGGTTTCTTTTTTCAGGTTTGTTTCAAATTTGCTCATGAAAAGGTTCGCAATAAAAGGAGATAAAGGATTACCCATCGCCGTGCCTTCCACCTGTTCGAACCATTTTCCGCCTATTTGAAAACAATTTTGTGACATACATAATTTAGTTAAGCTTTTATATTCCGCGGTTTACATCATCATCCACGTTATTTAATTTCAAAAATTCAACCAAATACTCCAGCGTTTCTGGAATTGGTACGCTTGGGAAAAGTGAACAAACGTCGAATGATACAAGGATTTCCCCATCTTTTAATTCAGTATTTTCAATTTTATTTACAAAATCTACGGAGTTTTCTACACATAGCTTATCTACTTTATGGGGCAAGTTCTTATATTCATTCACTAGCCATTTGGACAATTTGTATGTTGGAGAATCAATGCCGGATACTATAGGTCTCATGGAATTACCTGGTTTGTGAATTTTTGGAAGACAATACATTTTTGGAATGGTAGGGTTTGAACTTGTTATTTTGAATTTCAGGTTATTATTGATTAAGTTGTGACCTAATAAGTAAGTCCTTAATAGTATCTTTAGTGATTCTAATCATTGACGATAGGGGGGTTTTCTTTAATTCTCTGTACGGTCCTGACGCTAACATAGTGTTGACGCGAAGATACTCTAGTCATACGCAATAACAATAAATTAGAAATAGACATCTACAGAAAAGAAACTAATTCCAACAGATTCATCACGTTTGATTCGCACCATTGCGAACAACAAAAACAGGCCGCGATTAGTTTTCTGGTCAATAGACTCGTCAGATTTCCGCTAAACAAGAGCAGGTATGACAAAGAATTAAAGTATATCAAAGATGTAGCGAGGTACAATGGTTTCTCTTCTATGGATGTCGACCGTATTTTAAGGAAGGTTCAATACAAACAACACACCAGAAATTCCACGACTTTGACATCAGCAAACACCGGTAATAAAAAAATTATAACTCTTCCTTTTCACCCAACAGTAAAAGGGTTAAGCAAAATTTTCCGACAACTAAATATGAACGTGTCTTTTGTGTCAAAAAACAACTTAAAGAATCTCTTAGGGAATCCCAAGATAAACCGGAGATGATAAAAGGGTCTGGAATATACTAAATCGCATGCCATGATTGTGAGAAAGTTTATATTGGACAAACAAAAAGGAGTATCGAAACGAGGATCAAAGAACATATTAGACACTATCGTTTCGACAAACCTGAACTATCAAGCGTAGCAGAGCATATGGTAAAATCCGGACATAAGATTGATTTAAAAAATCTGACACTACCTAAAAATGTGAACTCGTATAGAGAATTAGACGCGTACGAAACGGTATATATGAAAAAGAACGGAAACTTATTGAACAGAGAACCACCCCCAATTGCATACTCGAGTTTGATGGATTTATTACCATAGGCCCTGTTAAAGATACGGTTCGCTTTCGGTCCATCCTTTCCCGTAAAAGGCATGAGGCCACCTAGTAGATTGTAAATAGTCATATGGTTTAGAAATTTTAGAGCCTGCGTAGAAAATAATTTGCATGTGCGATACAGTTTTTACTTTCAGTCGGTAACACGGTTGACAATGAAGGCCCACGTGCTCTCGAAACGCTGCGTTCCGCATAGTTAATTAATTTGTGTGAGTGGAGTTTACTGCTATACCTGTGAATTTTCCTTACTGGTTAATTCACATATGAACTTGGTTGCAAAGTACTGAAATTTCACAGTTCAGTTCAGTTTGGTCAGAACATCAGCAACCGGCTCTGTTACACAATATTGCAAATTGACAACAAAATTCTGAGTGAATTAACATTCACAACTGGGCTAAAAGTTTCATTGTAATCTATGCCACTATGTTGTTGACATTCTCTTATCACCAGTCTTGCCTTATATTTGCCATCATCCTTTATTTTAAAAATCCATTTGCTTGTTAAAAATCTCCTGTGACTAACCTCATTCTTATCAACATAGATCCATGTTTGGTTCTTACGTAGTGATTCTTTCTCTTCTAAAATAGCTTCTATCCACTGATTTTTTTTCAGGTCCGTTGATAGCTTCCTGATAAATCAAAAAGGTATCATCTTCTGAATCCAATATATAGTCCTTTAGTTTTACTGGTATTTTAATTTTTCTTCCACTTCTTATTTGGTCACTGCCTTCTCCTAATTGTATATCCTCTTCTTGCCCTTCTCAAATTTGTTCTTCTGCTGGTATCCATTCTTGTTCAGGGTCTTCTTTCGATATATATTGATCCTCGTTTTTTCCTTCATCTCCAGTTTTATATTCATTTAATCTTACTTTGATTCCGCTGTTGTTCACTAACTGTTTGGGTTCTGTAAACACCACATCTCTACTTATTACGATTTTTCGTGATGTTTTATCCCCTAAACGATAACCGTTTAATGAATATCCCACAAATATATATTTTTCACTTCTTGAATCAATCAATTTCTGTGTGAAACCCACTGTTTTTGCATATGCTGTAGAACCAAAAATCTGCAATCTTGACAAATCTGGTTTCCTTCCTGTCCAGCATTCTCTAGGAATCTTATCTCCTGTTTTAGTTGGGCTTCGATTCAATAGATATGTTGCTACGTAGGCGGCCTCGCCCCAAAATTCTTTGCTTATTTGTGCATCAAAAATTAATGCTTGGGCCTTTTTTAAGAGTGTCCTGTTTAATCTTTCAGCTTTCCCATTAAGCTGTGGAGTATAAGGTATAGTAAAGTCCAACACTATTCCTTTGTTTTTGCACCATTGTTTAAAATTTGTGTTTGCATACTCACCCCGATTGTCACAACGTACTTTAGCTACCTTTATATTTTGCAATGCTTCTGCTTCCTTAATGATCTCTTTTAGATATTCTGCAGCTTCGTTCTTATATCTCAATAGATAAATTCTGCTGTAATGGGTGTAGCCATCAAGCACTGTCAATATATACCCCCTGTCATCCCAAGTTGTGGGTTCGATAGGTCCACAGATATCTGTATGTATAATTCCTAAACACCTACTCGTCTCTGTCTTGATGTCTTAAATGGTAGTCTTGTTTGCTTGGCCTGTAGACATATTTCACAAACACGTTTCAGTTCATTGCAGTGGTCTTTCTTAAATTTCATTCCAGTTGACATGTCAATTAGTTTCTTCATATAGTTCAATCCTAAGTGTCCTATTTTCTGTGCCATTCTTCTGTTTTTCCTTGATCTTGTGTTAAGTAACTTTCTTCTGTTCGATCGAGATCCACCAAATATAAACTATTGCCACTCTTTATTCCTTCAAGTATTTTACTATTATTTTTCTTTATTACTATCTTTTGTTTTGTAAAAATGACTTCTCCGTCATTCTCCATTATTGCATTCACCGAAAGGTTTTTCTCAAATCTGGAACAAATAATACATCTTTCAACACGCATGCCTTTCCCTCTATATTTCCTTCTGACTTCATTTTCTCATTTTTCTTGGTAACTTGTATACTTGAACTTGTTGCTTCTAGTGTTGAGAACAGATCTCTTGAATTTGCCATGTGTGACGAACTGCCAGAGCCAACAACAAAACTCTGTGCACCAAAATCACGATTTTCTGTAAAGAATGCTATTTTATCTTGATCTCGCTTGTTTTTGTTCCTGTAAAAACAATCTTGCTCCATGTGGTTGGTTATCTTACAAATGCCACATGCTTTCATGTTTTTCTTTATACTTGAACTTTCACCACTTGAACTTTGGTTACCCGTATGAGAATCAGAGCAATTCCTTGCTATATGCCCTGTATTTCCACACTTAAACATTTTCTTTCTTTATTATCTTTTTTACAAAATTTTGTACTGCGCGTTCTGCTTTTGCATCTTCGGGAATACTTTTCTGTACTTTCAAAAGCTACTTCATTTTCACATTCTTTACTCTTATTTTATTTCTTACCTCTTCTGCCAACGATCTTGCTGTTAATTTCTCCAATGTTTTTTCATTTGTAGTAGCTGATTCCCATGCAGTTAAAAAGTGTCCATACTCCTCAGGCAAAGTGGATAATATCTTAGAAATTATCATGTTCTCATTAATGCCTTTTTCATACGAAAAACTATAAAATTGCTGAAATAACGAACAAATTTGATCTGTTGTACTCCCAAATATTCTTGCAACAAACATCTCTTTCGAATTCTTGCAATCTATAATATACATCATGTATTTCTTATCTATTGTTGTCACAATTAATCTTTGAGCTCTCGCGCCTTTCTAAGTCCAATCAGCTATATCTTCGTCCTTCGTAAGGCTAGAGCGTAATTTCGCCCCATTTACTACATCATACAATTCGTGAGCTTTTAACGTTACAATTAACTGAAATTTCCAGATCTGGTAGGAACTTTTACCTACTAATTTTTCGATATGGCACAACTCTTCCGAATACGTCGCCATCTTTTTTTTTATTTTCCCGCGTATTACTTTTTACGTTTTTTAATGTTTTACTTGCACAACTTTACGTTTTACTTTACTTTTATATACCCAGCACAAGTGCGCCCATAACCTGTTGAATTTTATAGGTTTTAATGTTTATTATTAGCTGGAAATAAAACACTTTAAACAGATAATCAAAACCACTTGTCTAATTTGTTCTGTGTCTCTTAACACCTTACTCTGCATAGACATTTTCACATTGACCAACAGAGATCGCATTTAACTTTAAAATTTATTAAATTCAAATTTTAACAGAAGAAAGAACTATGAATGAATGCAGTACATATATTGCATTTGAATTTCAGTTTCTATTTATTAATTTCACAAAATCATTACATTTACAAATGTTTCGTCAATTATATTTATGAACAGTCTAAACAAGAAAGAATATACTTTACGCACAATATTACGTGATTTTATAAGGCTCACATTGTTCCAAAAAATCTACATTACTGGCCGTTGGTATTAACAAGATCAAGTTTTAAACAAAAACTGACAAATTCCTATTGTGTATATTTACAATATTCATTTATACTTCCTTCATTAATTAGAACCAGATATTGATTTGCACTTGTAAATGATGTGGGTTTATAGTTACTGTATTTAAATAGTTTACCAACATATCAAATAAACTTTATGTCATTTCCTAATTTTTATTATCGTATTTTACAAGATATTACTTTCACTACTGGTGAAAATTATTTTTTCATACATATTTGTTCATGAATTTTATAAAATTATTTATTCATTGTTATTTAGGGCCTGTAATTATTTTTTAACAAGCAAAAGAAAAAAAGAAAAGAAATAGTTCCATAGAAAACTGCTCTCATACTTGATAAAATACTGGGAATATAATACAATTATCCTTAACAATAACAATAAATATTTAATGTGTTACCGGTAAAGATTATAGTTTTCCATTTACTACTTGACATTTATGAATTTAAATTTAATTGCTATTATTCTTGTAAACAGTGAATATCGTTAATAAAACTATTTAATGACGGAAAGTAATGACAGCAGCAGAAGAACGCCGAAAAATTATGACAACTGATGGAATAGACGAGAAACCGAATCTGAAATTCAATGAAGGGCAGATTTAGCAGTCCGGGGTAATTGCCGGGATTTCCATTCCGTCAGCGTTTTCTGCCTGAGTAATACTAATTACATAGAGATTTGGTTACAATAGAAAATTACATATTACAATTTATCTCTACAGCGGAGTGCAAAGTAGAAATAAATGCAAAGTAAAACTAAACGATTTCAACATTGTAAATGCAAATTCAAAATAGAAATTCGACACCTGATAGTGGTCATTTTGAGATTTTTACTGGTGTATGTAAACCTTCGTGAGTAACTGTATGTATGTACAAAATGAATGATAGTCTTGTATAACCAAAAATCCCAGTAAATATGCAGCTTGTCCACGGATGGAATTCACAATACGTATGATACACTTTTTTTTAATTGAAATGTAATATATGGGAAGTTGGTCCTGCTTAGTGTAACTTATTTTTAGTTTCGTCTTTTGTTTTCTAAAATCAAGCAAGCCTTTCCAGCCGAGCAAAAACTGTAAAGTAGCTGTTTCTTACACAGTGCTACTGTGATAAGTTGTTCTATAATCTATACATTCATCAAATCTATTCTTCGTAAACTTCATTTCCAGGTAAAGCACGCCGACGTACTATTAAGAAAAATCTTAGAAAGGCAAGTTAAGGAGCTTGCAAATTTTCAAACTAATCGGCCTACTTTGACAATCAAAATATGTGTGTTCATATCATATAATTACTTTAATATTATATACATTTCATCTATTTTCAGTTTTTACATAATTGATTTTTATTTGTATGAAACAAATCAATACATCTGAGTCGAATTAAATACCGTATAAACAGTTAATTTGAAAATAAATTTAAGGTATTATTTTATTTTAACAAAATTATTTATGTTTTGATTTATTAATGTTCTACAACAACTATTTAATGAAAAATATATTTATTTAAATATCTAAATACAATAGGTTAGGAATTTTAAATAACAAATATGCGAAGGATTAAATTTGGGTCGAATTTCAATTAAGTTTGGAAGCCTACGTATTCATTTCGATTAAGTTCTCTAACCACTGTCTCCACACTCTATGTAACAAACAGCTATTCTTATCAACAAGACAACATACATTGCTTTCATTATTTAATGATGTTTCAAAGTATTAAGAGAACAAACTTGAAATAATATTTATAATAAACAAGTAAACATTAAATAAACACTCCTTTATGAATTTATAGTATAAAAGATGTTATCGAAGACTTCTATCATCTATTTCTTCTTCAAAACTTAAAAATTCGTTGGAATTGCCAATTATTATGGGCTCGATGTCCATCTTCACCATGTTTCTCTCTCTTTCATACCAATTTCTTATTAAATTGCCACATTTGCCAGCATAACCCTCAGGTTTACGAACACTGGTAATGCTATCATCTTGCCAAGACCTAATCTTATTATTCTTAGAATAAATCCACGACTCATCCAAGAATACCACTCGACATGACGTTAGCCATATATTTTTTCAGAAAAGTACTTCGCAATAATGCGACATCATGTTTCTGAATTAATGCTCGCCTGTTGTTTTTTTTCCACATTTGAAGTCAATTCAACAATGTACTCAACGATTGTTTGCACAGTTCAACAATGGCTTTAGTTTTAAGTTCATCCTTAAGGGTTTGTAAAGTAACATGTTTCCCTAAAACAATATTTTCATAACAAAATCATAAACCAATTATATAACTGCTGTTACTTTGTTGATACATGTTGTAAACAGCATTTCGTACTTCTATTTTTGTTCTCTCGCAGATCACTTGTTTTTTCGGTTTAGTACCATAGATCTAAGAGATGACAGAACAGGAACTTGAAGTATCCTCTTGACAACTCAAGTAGTTTGCCGAGTCATACCAAGTGCATCACTTACTCTTCACAAGAATACACTCCTTGTAAATCAAATTGTGAATGTGTTAAACACCATTCAAAGGTGACAGAGGGCCCACGTTCTCTTTTTCCTTCTCAAAATATGCCAAATAATCAAGCACAAGCTCCTGCGCCTTGAAATTCAACTGCTTTCCAGGTATTCTCTGTATGGTAGTAAAAAATCAATTTCTGTTCGATGCATTTGCCTTTATTCAAAATAACTTACAGAACACAGACTACGACTACGAAGTCTTTAGTAAGTGGTAAATCAAAATGTACTGTTCTCGCCGTTGAAATAAAACAACTTCTTCTACTAACTATTGTTTAATGTAAAATACTTATATATATTTTAACAAGTTGTAGCAAAAGTGTCTTAAATCTAACAACTCTGTATAGAGACTGACCCTTAATCTAAAATGTATAGGTTTATAAGTATATTGATTTGTATTATCCATATACAATAACGATTAGGGATAGAAACAAAGTAAAGAGTAAACAGTGATAAATAATGGTATACATTCACACTATGAGTAACGGTTATTAGTAAGTTTTATCAAAGTATCATAGATAACTTATTCCATATACAATAACGATTAGGGATAGAAACAAAGTAAATAGTAAACAGTGATAAATAATGGTATACATTCACATTATGAGTAACGGTTATTAGTAAGTTTTATGAAAGTATATAATAATAAAATACAATACAATGCATAATGAAAACATAAATTCATTAATAAAAATAACAGTAATAGGACATAGATTAGGGACATTACAAAAAGATAATGAATTTTGTTAAAATAAAATAATTGCGCTACAACACAAAATTTATTTTCAAACTGTTTATACGGTATTTAATTTAATCCAGATGTATCGATTTGTTTCATACGGATAGAAATCAATGTTGTGGATAAAAACTGAAAATGGAAGAAGTTGTACGTTGTACATTTCAAATATTACAGCTACCAAAAATTCTAAAGGAATTTTCGTACATAATTCGTGTGCGTTTAAAAGTCGATGCAGCTAACATAAGCGAGCACAAGTGATGATCTCATTCTCGGACAACAGTACCTATTATTTACATTCTAACTTGGATTAAATACGTATACATTGAATAAATATACAGTTTTGGTACAAAGACAGTCCGCAATCCCATTTCGAACGTAAATCATACTCTTTTAATTGATGCTTTACGATATATATACAATTACTCACGAAAGTCTACATACGCCAATAAAAATTTCGAAATAAGTACTACAAAAACGATTTTAAGTATATTAATAATTGTGATATAATTGTTATAATATAAAACTAAAGTTCAAGTAAATCGTAAAATTTTCCTACAGAAAAAAATCAAAAAAGAATATGTATACAAAATCTCAGGATACAATACATAAGTATAATTAGTACTTTGTAATTTTAGCCTATGCGGCATTAAGTATACTAATTTTTGTGTCACTTCTTTAGGTATTTGTACTCGCTCTCCTACTGTGGTCCGCTTTAGGGAATCGCGGCCTGTTATAACTCTTTTTCTTCAGCGATGTTTTAATCCTTCCTATCAATAGCTTCTAAATCCGGCGACTGAGGGGGAGAATGAAGTTGTTATGGCACATGATATAGTATCCATTCCATTGCCAGAAAAAACGTGCGCTTAGGATCATTATCTTGTTGGAATATCCATCTCCCGCCAAGCTCCAATTTTTGAACACTTTGTTTGTCTACAATCCCATCAACAAATTCAGTATTTCCTATCCCAGCCGCCGACATGCAACCCCAATGTAAAACCGGCTACCCACCATGCAACCGTAAGTTGCACATTTTCTTTTTTAAACTCAACGTTAGGTTGTCGCCAATTAGATTGGAAAAAATTAACCTTTTTTTTCGTCTGTGGGTAATACTTTATCCTAGAAACTATATTCCCCATTTTCATATGCGCGAGCGAATTCCAATATGTCGGTTTTCGCAAAACTCTACGAACACATTCTGCGTGCACAGCCTTTCCTAACTCTAATTCGATAGTTTGCGCTACTTTCACTGCACTATTTTCGGATTTTCTTTGATCTTATTAAGGACATGCCGTTAATCCCTCAGGGAAAACAAGGATGGACGACCATTACGCGATTTATTTTGAAATGTACCGGTACGATTATAATTGCGTAGCACTGTTTGCACACATGATCGGGGTCTACCAACAATTTTTGAAATTTCTGCTATTGGTTTCCCTTCATTTTTCAATTTAATGACTAACTGTTTGATGCTATTCGAAATTTCTCTCCTTCTTTCCGTCTTGATAGTTAGAAGAACTTTATTCAACTAAAATCACTTTACATATCTTGTTACTTCTATAAGTATCGGGACTTTTTCTATTTCGGGAAGACTAGGTTTTATACGTGCATGGTCTTAACCTGTATGTGGACTTTCATGAGATTTTGTATACATATGTTTTTGGTTTCTCATTCTGTAAGGAAACAATTTACTTGAAATTACCTAACTTTATATATTTTTAGTTTTACATTATAATAATTGTATTACAATTATTAATATATTTTAAATCTTTTTAGTGGTTTCTTTGAGATTTTTGCTGCTGTATGTAGACTTTTGTAATTGTACACACATATAGATTATTATCATATGGATTATTACATATGGACTATTTTGCAAACTTCGAAACATCCTACTTTTCTAACGGTTTAAAGAGACTGGAGCACTGTTTGAAAAAGTATATTGATCTTCGAGGAGACTACATCGACAAATAAAAATAAAAAAATCACACATTTCAGGTCGTCCTCCTGTGTAGCGGACCACGAGAATAGATAGAACACATATTAATATATAACAATGCAACATATAGTGATAAGTAAATTTCACGAAATACGTAAAACTTTATTTCACCTAATATCGAGCTGGCAATACCGTTCACACTCTACAAAACCACACTTTTTGGGACCAAACTGCAGCTTAAAATTCGTTGCTTACGACACAAAGCAGTATGAAGTTAGCTGAAAGCTTTGGTCTGTAACTAATTCGTTTGAGATAAATACTATAAGGGAAGCACAAAGCTTTCTCTTCAGCACAAAACCTTGCTGCTAGGAAAATTACAAAATTCTCATGTTTACAGCATGCCTCAATAATATTCCAAAGATCTGTGACATGAAGGCGGCATACTAATAGAAACGCTTACCGAAGTAAGATTACTCGGTATAGTGCTGTAGTGGCTTTTTATATTCCTGCATTATTATCACTTATCCATATAATTTTCTTGTTACATATGTAGGGGTAAATATTTTTCTGCTAATTTTTGGTCATGACTGTATTCTTTAGCATTTCTTTGTTGCAGTTTCTCTCTTAAGGGTTTCTTTGAAATATAGTGCACGTGTTTGTTTGGGAATAGAGAGATATTTGTTTTTCGACGTTAATACGTCGTTTGTGTTTTAGTTCGTGGAGAGTACGCGCTTTGAAATACAAAAATTTTAAACTTATGTGATGCTTGAAGGTATGTAATAGTTCCGTTGAAACTTGTGTGTTGAACGTGTAATTTATTAGATAGTTTACTGTATATTGTGGAACTGGTTATTTATAAGGAACTTCGGTTTGCATTATTGAGCAACCCCAAGTTACCTGATTGTTCTTGTAAATGAAAGTTCTAGACATCTGGTGATGATGTCATAGTAATAATTAGAAAACAAAGTTGTGTGTGAGGTAATGAAAATAATTGACACAATGAATTGGTATTAACCTTAGTTTAATGTATCCGGGGTAATTGCCGAGATTTACTTACGTCAACATTTTCTAGCTAAACTTACATAAACATTACGTACGATTTAGTTACTGCTATTTGTTATTGCACAATTCCAAATTTTGATAATATATATTCTACTGTATAGCTGGGAAACTATACAAGAAAACACGCATATGGGCGAATTACTGTGATCCGCTATAGAAGTAGTACTTTTTGGAGATAGAATCCGAAGAATAAAATCGCATTCATACTTTTTACTTCTTAAGCTTAAGCGATAAACTTAAACAATATCTTCGTGCCCTCGGTTTAATTTTTGTTAAATCTTGAGTTAATAAAAAAAATATTTAATAATTTATCTGTACTGTTAATAATGTTTTATTTACTTGTTCCTATTTTTCACGACAGTTGAGTTTTATAATCATGCTTATATAAATGATGTGGGAAATTAATAAATAAGCTTAGAACAAAAAAAATGTTATCAATGTAATGGCTACATGCTATCTTTCAAAAACACTGTGGTGCCAAAAAGTTGCTGAAAAGGTAGAACTGAAGACTTACATTAGATATCATTGAAGTGGTTTCTGTGCATGTTATTTTCTTGTATATGTGGTAGTTAATCATTAACTTTATTCCAGGCCCAGTTTTTGGAACTATTTTTTTAATCAAAATCCTTTGCAATGTTTCGAAAACTATAAAGGTCATTTTGGGATTCTACCAAAATACGTACTATAGCAAAATTGGTCTTTAGTAATAGTATGTAAACATTTTAGGTAATGATTGGCAAATACTAAAATACCAAGCACACTTCGCACCACACAAAATATTTGATTAATTTGTGCCGTTTTGGGAATTGGTGGTCATCCTTGTCAACCGTAATAAAGAAAAGAATAATTCTAACATGCCTAATGCTTTATGCTTACTCTCAGAACTTCGGACTATTTCGCGTATTTTAATTTCAAAGGTTATATAGAATTATATAGAATGAGGGGTGTTTGAATTACATTTTTGTTCACATTATCGTACGGCTGATAATGAAAATTCATGAATTTCGAAAACATGTATTTCAACGATTCGTGGATCGTGGATCGAATAGTGGGTTCGAAGTACCGGGAATCTTTCCCCTCAACTTCTCCATCTGAATGGAATTCGTTCGGACGTCCAGCTACTCAGTTCACCTTTCGCCCGAACGAATTTTCCTCGACGCATTTGGCGGACGTCGTTTCCCCGTCTTATGGTAACTCACTCGAGCTTCCGGCTACTCGATCCACCTTCGGCTGGAGTGAGTCGTGGCTTAGACGGGGTGGAAATGGGCCTCGCACCCGTCGGGATGCGCATGACACGGGCTTCCGGCTACTCAATTCACCTTCGGCACCGGGAAACCGCACCTGCGACGAAATACGACGGTCCCATCTCCGGATGGAGGTCGGCAGGTTGGTTGCTTCCTGCCGATGGTCTGGTTGCCCTCGACGTTTGGCGTGTCTCGGGCTGGGTAGAAACGTAGTCTCGACCCCATCGGGGTAACGGCCACCCGAGCGTCAGGCTACTCGATTCACCATCGGCTCAAGGAAACCGCACCTGCGACGGAGCGCGAGGGTTCCGTTTCTAGGCGGAGATCAGCGGGCTGCTAATCCTCGGCGTTGGCCACGACGAGTGACCGTGGGCGGGCGTACTTCCAAGGGATCCTGGGGTCGTACGCCTGGGACTCCGACACGAGCGGGTTGGAATGGTCTACCGCTTGTTCGAAGAATCGGGCTGCTATCCTCCGGATGAAGTCCATCAGGGGCTCCACTCCGGTGTCCTCTTGTATGGTGGTGTTCCTCACGAACCAGGGTGCGCTGAGGGCGCTGCGCAGTGTCCGGCTCTGGAACGCTTCTAATTTCTTGATGTGTGTCGGCAAGGCGGTTGCCCACACGGCGGATGCGTAGGTTATGGTGGGCCTAAGGACGGTTTGATATATCCGAACCTTAAGCGAGGGATCCAGCCTCCCTCCTCCAGCCATCATCGGATAGAGGGTCCCAAACATCTTACGTCCGCGGTCGAGCACGCGGTTGATGTGGGCTCCCCAGTTTACCCGGGAGTCTAGCGTGACTCCCAGGTAGGTGACTTCACGTTGCCAAGGAATGATGCCTCCTTGGAAGGTGAGATCCGGCGCGTTGCCGAACTTCCTTCTTCGGCGACCTCCTATCGCGAAAAGCACGGCCGTGCTTTTCTGGGGATGGACGGCGATTCTCCACTTTGCGTACCAATCCCGCAAAGTGTCGAGCGCTGCCTGGAGACGTCGGTCGATCACTCTGGCGTTGAGTGACCTGGAGTAGATGCAGACGTCGTCCGCGTACATCGCCAGGTTGACGTGCGCGGTTGTCGGGATGTCGCTGGTATAGATGTTGAACAGCAGGGGTGAGATCGCTGACCCTTGCGGCACGCCTGCTGTGGCCGTCCTCGTGGTGGACCGCCTTCCCTCCAGCTTGACTTGGAAGGTCCTCTTGCGGAGGAAGGAATGAACGAGCTTGACCATTGCCTTGGAGATGCCGGCTCGGTGCATCTTCGCTAGTAGGCCCTGGTGCCAGACCTTGTCGAAGGCTTTGGCGACGTCGAGGAATACCGCCCCTGTGCATTCCCGTCGGTTGAAGCCCTCTTTTATATGTTCGACGAGGCGCAGCACCTGGTGAGTGGTGCTGTGCTCTCTGCGGAACCCGAATTGGCAATCGGGGATAACGTCGAGGTCGTCCGTTTCCTCCCTCAATCTAGCGAGTATTATCCGGTCGGCGATCTTGCTCATGACCGGAAGAAGACTGATGGGCCGGTAGTTCTGAGGCCAGTTATGGGACTGTCCTGGCTTCTGTATCATCACTACGTCCGCTAGCTTCCATTGGGACGGGAAGTGGCGCAGACGTAGCATGGCGTTGCATATGTTGGTCATATGCATGACGAACTTCTTGGGAGCGTGCTTAAGGACGCGGTAGGTGACGCCGTCCGGTCCCGGGGCCTTGGTGGGCCGGAACGACTTCACGATGGCTATCACCTCTTCCGGTGACGTGGGTCGTATCGGTTCTTCATCGTCTTCCTCTGCCGTGAGGAGATCTCGTACTTGGCGATGGATGCGCCCAATCCGGTCCACGTCCACGTTCTCGTAGACCGGGCTGCATTGCCGCTCGAGGGTTTCGGCGAAGGCTTCCGCTTTGTCCTCGGTGGTGAAGGCGACGCCGCGTGCGCCATGGATCGGCGGGACGGGAACTCGCTGTCCTTTCAGGGCCTTTACTGCCCTCCAGAACTCGGACGGACTCTCCGAGGCTCTTTCCATGAAGTCACCCCAGCGGTTGTTGCGGAACTCGTCCAGCGCGATCTTGGTTCGTCTCGCCGTACGGTTGTATTCGGCTTTGGTAGCCGGGTTTAGCGTTCTCTGCCATTGTCTTCGGAGTCGGTTCTTCTCCCGTATCAGGTCTCGGACTTCCCTGGGGATGAAGGCCCTGTCGTCGACGGCACGCGTGGTGTTAGTTGCGTACCGTACACTGTCGGATACGCGCTCCGTGACTTGGCGTACTGCTGCTTCGAGCTCGATCGGGTCGCCTATCGCCGTGATAGGACCGATGTGGGCGGAGAGGTGGTTCGCGAAAGCGGGCCACGACACCGTCTGGCGCATTCGGGGCTCCTCGTCTTCTGGTGCCGCCTGTCCAAGTTGCAGCAGCACCGGGTTGTGGTCGGACGAGAGTTCGTTGAGAACGGTCAGCTGATGGAATTGCGCGACATCCTTCATCACCACTATGTCCAGGACGTCGGGCTGTCCGTTATGCGGGTATATCGTGGGCTCGGCGGTAGCGTCCACCAGCAGGTGGAGGTCGTCGGCGAAGCGGCGTAGACAAGTGCCGCTCGCGTTCGTACGCCTGGAGTTCCACGACGGATGCTTCGCGTTGAGGTCTCCGGCGAGGATAACTGCTCCCCGGGTGTCGAAGATCTCGGATAGGTCGTCCTCCAAAAGCTGCCTATTAGGTGCTTTATAGGCAGCAACGAGCTTGACCGGGCCGGTCGCCAGGTTGACCGTGACGGCGGTGGCCTCGATGTTGGTGAGGTCCAGCGCCAGGTCAGCGTGGTGCTCGATGGTGGACTTGACTAGGATGGCTGTGCGGGCGTTCTCCCTGTCCGTTCGATAGACCCGGAAGTTTGGTAGCGTGAGCCTGTTACCGGCTCTGAGGTGGGTTTCACCGATGAGGACCGCGTCCAGTTGGTGCCTCTGGACGAACTCCTCCAGCTCAGTCTTCTTCGTGGAGAGGCCGTTTGCGTTCCAAAACGCGATAGTCATGGATTGCGGTTGTCGATGGCGTCTATTCATTATGGGAGAATATTGCCAGGATGTCGTGTAGATGGCCGGCTAGGAGTAGTCCAGCTTCCGGCATGGACCTGCATTTCAGCAGCTTGGGCACCAAGGTTGCTGCGACTTGCAGGAGTTTCTGCCAGTTAATCTTCTGAATGAGCGGGATCAGCTGGCTGAGCGTGTCGAGAACGTTCGCTTCTGGGCGGGAGGTTGTCTCCGAGGCGTCGTAGTCGACGACCTCTTCGACGATTGCCGGAGTCGGTTTGGTCGGGGGTTTGGATGCGACAGGTTTCTTAGGAGAAGGTTTGGGGAGGGATGGGGCTGAAGGTGTTTTGCCCTTCTTCGGTGTTTTCTTTACCGTCTTGGTTGGTTTGACGGCCTTGGTCGTACCCTTCTTGACGGCGGCGGCGTATGACGTCTTCGCCGTGCTGGTGGACGGTTGCGGGGTGTCGACCTCCATCGGTGTGGAGACCTTTTCCGCTGGGCGGGTCGAGACCTTCGGGGCCTCCGGTTACCGTGGGGTAGGTCGCTGCGCTGGTTTGGGCGCTGCCTTCCTGGGTGGCTGGGTCGTAACTTCCCCCTTCCTCACGTACGGTGATTTGGGGCAGCCTTTGTAGTTGGCCGTATGCGGACCCTGGCATAGAGCACACCTCGCCGGCGTGTCCCTGCTCTTACTGCATTCGGCGGTTTGGTGAGGTCCCGCGCATTTCACGCATACCGCAGCTGCGTGGCAGTTTCTCTGGCCGTGTCCGTAAAGCTGACAGCGGTGGCACTGGGTTACCTGGCCCTTCTTCGCTTGTTTTGACTCAACGGAGATGTTAATTCCGCAGACGTGGGTTATCTTGAATATCCCCTTGGCCTCATCGCTCTTCGTCAGTTGGACGAAGACCAATGGGATGGGACGACGTGCCTGTCCGACAAGCATTCTCTTGCATTCCAGGGCTTGGATGCCCTGTCGTGCCAGGTCTCTGCTAATTTCCTCTTCGGTGATGTCCTCCGGTACTCCCCGCAGGACGATCTTCAGAGGCTTGTCCTCCGTCAGCTGGTATGAACGGAACTGCATGTTCAATGCAGTCACAGCCTGCACTAGCTGCCGGTAGTCATCCGCGGTAGTCGGCTGAATCCGTATGCCGACGTTCGTGTTAACCACTTTCGTGGTGCGGATTCCTCTACGAAGAATCTCGGAGTTTAGCGTTGTCCACCTCGCCTTCTCCCTCAGGACGACGGGGGGCACACGGCCCTCTTTCGCCTTCGGGATAGCCGCGGTGGCCGGGACGGGTTGGGGGCCAGTGCCACCAGTTGGCACTAGCTTCGCCCCGGAACGCTTTCGTCGGGTGTCTGAGTCGGAATTGGATGACCCCTTCCTTTTCCGCTGTTGCCTCCTTGAAGGCGGCCGGAAACCGTCAGGGTCAGTAGCGGCGTCATCGGTGGTGTTCCCGATGGTTGAGTTGTCGTCCGAGTACTCCATGTCGGATGCGGACGATTCGGTTGCTTCGCCGAAGGCCGTCTGAAGTAATCGGATGGCCTCCGTGGTGTCGATGTCGTTGGATCCTCGTCGCTGCGATCGCGTCAGGGTCCCAGATGCGGTGGTTTGCTGCTTCGACGTCGTCGCGGTCGTCGTCGTCTCCGTGGTCGTGGCGGTCGATGTTTTCTTCCTCTCCATGTCCGGGCTGGTCTCCGCTGCGGTCCTCGTGGTAATCCTCCCGGGCGTGGTTGTCTTCTCCTTCTCGGCTTCCGTCTGAAACAAAATCAAACAGGAAGGGACAAGATGGGTAAACAAAAAGGAAGAAAAGTTATATTAATTTGCCCTGGAAAGGGCACGAAAAACTGCTTCAACGTTGGGTTCGGGTCCCCCGAAAAGTACACGGACCGCAGTCTGAACTGCGGCGACGTGATTCGCCGGGAGCTCCTAATACGTATTAGCGGTAGGACAGAATAGCAGAATAGCAGTGCTCGCACAACCTCTCGGTACAACGGTCAAAGCCAGACTCTTTTCCTTCTTTTTCATTTCAACGATTAATTGTAAGGACTGTGGTTGTATAATTTACAGGTATCGCAGTAAACTCCGCCCCACACAAATTAATTTATTGGGTTGGTAGCACTTGAAGAGTACGTGGACTTTGTCAATCGTGAGCTATCCCAAATTAATTAACTATCTTATGTGATGTATAATGTGTCTATAGTTTAGAATTTGTTAATAGTATATAGTGTTTTCTTGTGAAAATGTACTAGTTTAAAGAGGAAACTATAATTTTCATACAAATATACTCCGTGTGTATACTTATACGCGAAGTTCTTGCTCACCGACGCAGTCGTGCGGTGAAAACTATATTACTGATTGGAGACAAGTTACAGCCCTGTCGGGAAGTGGCTCCAATAGCATTATGGGCAGGAATTTGAAAATCGTAAGTAGTATATTAATTAATTATCCAGTTTTTGTATCCTTTGAAATAAGCTTGCAATCAAAAAGATAAGTATCAAACAAGACGTTCGTAAAATGTAACTTGATACACTCATTGATTACAAGCATATTTCAAAGAATATAAAATAAATATCACAATTCTAATCGGTAAGTTGCAGCATTTACAATATCAAAAAAAAAACAGAACATGTGTAAAAATAGTTTTATTACAAACTATAATTTACAATTTGGTTTACATAAAAGTATAAACCAAACAGCAATTTGAAATATATAAAGGAACCACCTAACAAAAATAAAAGTTAAATGAAAATAGTAAAACTAAAAAAAAATGTAAATATACAAATAAAGGTCAAATAGAAATAACAAAAATTAAAAATCATGTACATTACTAATAAAAATTAAAGTTAATAACAAAATTATCCAATAATTTTCAGTACATGTTCCGTGATAATTCTTGCATTTGACGTAAATAAGGGTGCTGTCAGTAAATAACGTATACAATTATGTGCATTCTCTAGAATAAATGCAATTAGAGTTTTTACCTGGTTGGCGTAATTCTACAAGCGACTGCGGATTTGGAATTCCTTTACATCTTTACTTTGTTTTCATTAGATTGCATTTCAAAATATACTACTCGCATTTATATTCCGTACTTAAATTAACTATAGCTAATTAATATTAATATTATTAATTTTATCTTCTTCTGTGAACGCAATATTATATTATAAATTACCTATTATAACATTAGCAATATTACAGGTTCTCAATGAATATTCAAAATTTTGGAGGAATATTACACTGATTTTCCCGGAAATTCTTTCCAGTTTTGTTTCAATCTTAACAATAAACTAGAAACCATGATAATGTTGCTTGTATATTTTACTAAATGTTAAAAATCTCTTAGAAAACCAGTACTCTAAAATTTACATTACTTATCATTGCAAATTTGGCACGTTGGTGCCAGTAATACTATGGATGATGATAGTAAAATCACAATGATTTTTTAGAGTGTAGGTAATATAACCCCCATTTATTCCGAAACAATAGCGTTATAAACAGTGTTACATTCAGTATCGTAGTAATTAATTTGAACTTTATTAGTTTGACCGTATATTTTGAAAGAGAATAATATTTTCTAAATTTTGTACTTTCCAGATGTTTAACAATAAAGCCAATATCTCCGACAATTACGTATCCTGGAAGAAAGTGCCTTCACGCCAAATATTGTTGCTTTTATTTAAAATATTGCTGGGAGTTATAAGCGGTCACTTCTATAAAATTTAGCAAGCTTTAACTATTCTACGACCCTCTAAATGCATCAAATTACTGCCTTCTTCGAATATATCTATGCATAATTCACTGAAGTAAGCAAATAGCGTAGTTACTACCTGCGACGATAGTGGAAATCCCGAAAGTACGATAACAGTACGCTTGAAACCATCGACTAGCCTAGTCACACGCCCCGCCGCATATAGCAGTGTTCTCTCCATCTGCAAAGACTTACCATGATCTTCACAAGACAAGACAGGACAAACCTTTTGTTCTCTGTATTTCGAAGTCCTTTCGTCAAGTCCTGGTATTCAGCATCTTCGTCGTAGAACCAACAACCACAACATATGGACATCACGCACAAGCTAAGTACTCGCATCCTTTTACTTTCGATTTACGTATTTGCCATATTTAATTATTTCGCGTTCTAGAGGTGAACCTTTTAACTACCACCCTGGTTATTCACCAGCACTACTACTTTTTATCCTTTTATTGAAGAATTTAGTTTATTAATTTATTATTTCCATTTCTTTCGCGTTACTGCTTGTTTGCTTTAAATAAACTTAGTTAAGGACTGACCCAAGCATTTTCTTTTTTTTTTATTGGAAAATTAGATGTATTCACTTGATTATAAATTACAGAAGTTGATTGTAGAGGTGTCAAAAAAAGCAGTCATTGTGCTTCGAATCTGTTTCAATTTATAGTCTGCACTTTGAATCACTTACGATAACCCTTGTCTTATAGAAAAATTGAGTGTTCAAACCATTTGTTTTCGTAAAATACACTTGAAGCCATTTTATGAAACCATCACGGCTAATTACACGTCCTTAATTATTAAGTGTTAATAAAATTTCGCGTGATCAACTCATAATATTACTGGGTGATTGAAGTATGTTTACCACTATATAACACTTACCAAAGCAAAAATAAAGTGGCATATTTCAATTAGTGGGGATCAGAAGTTAGGGGTATAAATCTGGACCGGAAACAAATTAATAATACAATTAGTAATTCAACACAGTAACAGCTCTAGCACAATAATATAGAACAGATTGTTGCATATCGTATTGCACTTATCACTGTCGACAGTTTACTTCGGCTTGACTTCCGATCTCTCTTTATTTATAAAATGAATTAAAAAATTAAACATAATAGAAACAACAAATCATGTTTTAGTGTTTATTATAAGTCTCTCACTATATTGAGGCCAGCTCTCTATTTAAGAATTCTATAGCATAAAATATTCTCAATCTAACGTATAGTGAGAGCAAATAATCCATAAGAAAATTTGGACAAGGTGGTACGTAACTGACATTACCAAAATAATGTTTTAAAGCGTTCCTTATTTTAGGGCGAAGGACTAAACTAGAACACTGTTCCAAGAAAATTGCTTCTAATTTATATATATAATATGAACAAATGGTTCCCCTGGCATTTTTAACTTGACAAACAATTTAACCACTTTTAAAATGACAAAATATAGAGAAAGCAGTAATGTAAATTGGATGCCCCCAGAGCATGTTTTTCGTATTCTAGCCAAGAATGTTTCTCCAAACACTTTTTTATCAGATACCCTCGAACATAGGTAAAAGTATTTAGTACGGTCCAAGTTTCTATAGTCTCTTGACCATACAGATTTCTTCGTTTTCTATAATTGGCACAATAGGTAATTGTGAGTTATTTAACTGTAGTTGGTTTAGTACACTATCCAACCATACTATATCCTTCTTGTTTAAAGAATTTATATTACAGTTTTGCACGGCACGAATATGAGAATTTGTGCCCTTCTTTCCAGTATTACTATCACTACTCATTTTTGTCTTATAGTCTAAATAAACAATAACAATTAAATAAAAAGGAAAATTAGAGCGAAGTAACTAACAAAAAACCGAAAACTCTGCATATATTGTATCTGAAACACTTTTAAAACTCTAGGACATATTTCAAACGTAAATTCAGCCAAATACTGGTACACAAACCGACTAATAATGACAAGATTATGAAACGTAAATTAATGGGGTAAATACGATGAATTTGATTTGTTGTTCTCTCATATTATTTTCAATATGGCGGCTATATAAATCGTGTTATAGTGTTTATTATAAATGTATAATATACTATACTTATTTTCGCATTTTTTATTGCAGCGACCAGCTCTCTATTTAAAAATTTTATAGCATAAACTATTCTTAATCTAACCTAACGGGAGCAAATAATCCACAGGAAAATTTGGACTGGGTGGTACATAACTGACATTTCCAGTATGTTGTATATATTTTTTTATTAGATACCCACAAACAGGTAAAAGCATTTACTGCTGGAAGATCCAAGTTATATAATCTCTTGACCCTACAAAGATTTCTTCATTTTCAATAATTTGCACAATAAGTGTATGTATTTGTGAGCTATTTAACGGTACCCACGCAGTACGCTATCCATATCGTCAGCACCGTTTTCCTCTTCAGCATGCTGAAAATAGGATATTCAAAATAACTTCTTAAATCCACGTTTAAACTGTATCGGAGTACGATTTCTTGCGTTTCCTCCTTGTTGACGGATTGATAAAAAAAGCCAAACATACTATATCCGTCATTTACAGATATAGCAGTTAACTCCACTCACACAAATTTATTAATTACTCGGAACGCAGCGTTTCAAGAGCACGTGGACTCTTATTGTCAACCGTGTTACCCATAGTCGGTAATACAGTTGGATGGAACCCAAAAATAAGATTTAACAAAAGGAGATTAGAAGAATGGTTAAAATTAAGACGGATGTTACCTTGACAAATTTAAATCCTATTGTACTGATAATCGGATTACAATAAGAAAATATTGAATGAGTCATACACAGCTGCATATATTAGTCATGCCGTATGACTAATATAAATAATAATAAATATAAAAAGAAACAATTTTCTTCATACCTTGTTCATTCGTAAACGTATTAACATCTCTGATACTTGGTAAGACAAAAGTTTTCCTACATTAAAATCTATAAATAATGTAATTAATGGCAATTTTAATGAAGACATTAATATAAATCTCTCATTAATACCTAGTTTTAAGAATGCACTGATTACATCTTCCGATTTTGAAAGAACATTTTCCCAATATAAACATACTTACAGACATAATTTAACTACCGAAAATTTTAAACTATATATGGTTATTTATTGTAATAAATGAATATATAATTTGTAAATACGACAAACGAATTTTAATTTTCTAAAACATAATAATAAATGCTATCCTAAGTGCATATTTGGCAATTTTTTTAGTGCATATTTTCCAGTCTAGATATAACCTATGTTACAGATGAGTAATGTAGAATTCTGGAAACCAATATTCGTCATTTCGTTAATTGTAGGATTGTATTAGATTGTTTAAATACGTTATTTTTGTTTGAGTCTTGATATCCATTTAAATCTAAATTTAATGTCTGCTTTTCCCGTACTTATTAGTTCCACTGAATGTAAACTCTTTTTGTTGATGGCCTTAAGCTTTATGGCATATTGTAATCAAGCCTATTAGGCAAGCAGGTAAATTACATACCGAAACTATCTATTTGAGCAGATTTACAATTTATGTTGTTTGCCAACTTAAATTACTTTATAATTAATATTAATCTAGAATTTCCAAAAGCACTTAAACTGCTTGTGATTTCGGTAATGCATTAATAAGTATATATTTCATTATCATATTTAAGGGACAGATTAAATTCTCTTCAGTGTGTATTCTTTTTGAACTATATATTCTTCTTATAAATTGCATTAATACAACATCGCATAATGTATTCAGTCCTTTTTATATCTTAAAATAAAAGCAGTGCAAAACAGTAGCAAATGAAAACAATGCTACGTCTTTATTCATATTCCCAAAAGTGTAAAAGAGCAAGGCATATTACAAAATACTAACAGAAAATGAAATCGATTACCATTTTGGTAAGAAAAATCTATTGTAATTTAAGTATTACACCTTTTACCAGAAACAAGGAAAGAAAATGCGAAAAGTTATAAAATAATACAAATTGAGAAAACAGAAATATAATTTACGAATGTGACATTTCTTTTTCTCTTAGAATAGATTCTACAATTCGTAAACTAATTTAGTTCAAGTTATATATTTTCTTCTCGTCGAAAAATCCACCTCTTGATTCACTAACTGCTCCCACAATTCGTGGCATTCTTTCTATCAATTTCCTCAGTACATTTTGAGGAATATTGTTCCATTCTCTCTAGAATACCGTCCAGAGATGGGTTTTGGACATTTTCTTCTAATTCGTTTGACCAACACGTCCCACAGCAACTATCGGATTAAGATTTGAACTCTGGGAAGATCAAGTCATTATTTTTAATATTCCTTCATTTTCTGCATCAGCGAGCTACTTTTTACATAATAACGACGTGTGCTTCGAATTTCACAAAGTCCCCTGTTTCACTTAATGGAAAACAACTCCATCCAAGAATGGAACCGCCACCTTTCTTTATCGTTGTTGTACTGCACTCAGGAAGCATTTTCTCTTCTATTGAGTGCCTAACAAATGTTCTGCGGTTTTGACCAAACACTTCATATTTGGACTCATAAGTCCATAGTAGGTTTCGTTATTGTTCTACTGTCCAGTCTTTGCGAGTCTTAGTCCACTGCAGACGTTTTTGTTTATTCCCACAATGTAGGAACGGTTTTCATGTAGCAATACGGCCGTGGAGGTACGCTTTTTTAAACGATATTTCACTGTGCTAACGGATATCTTTTTTTCTAGGCCGATTCATTTCGGCCGTAATTTTAGGAGCCGTAAACCGCCTATTTCTCTTATTAAGCAATTTTATACATTCATCGATGACTCTGGATGTTGCTCGAGGACGTAGTGGACGATTTTTGCTAGCAAATCTACCAGTTTGTTCTAAGCGGCAGGCAGTTAAGTGTACTGTATAATATTCTGTACAAAATACCCTTCTTGATGTAGCGTTAATATTGTTGATCGTGTTTCAACAACTAAGCGATTTTCGACGAGGAATTTTTACACAGGAATTAGAGTAGTCCCACACACAATATCGAGCTGCATGTAAGGGTATCTAATGATAATTAACTCAATGTAATTTATGGGGTAAATACCATTTCTGCAGGAATTCGGTCATTTCTTAGAATTCGAGTTTCATTTGTAGTCTAATAAAATTTCTACATGTATATTACTTGAAATATCTATACCTGGTATTGTTTATACTGCACCTAATTATTTCATAATTTTTAAATTTAATATTCCAGTTTCGTTATTTATAAACTTAGATCTTTAATTAGTAAATTGTATACATGCTTATAGAATTATTACATGAATAAAAATACTTCTTTTTAAAATATTTTGTTAAGATTTAAAGTGTCTATTCTATTATGACTGGTGGTATGCATTATCAGTTAGTTTTAGTTAGTACACGTACCAGTAATGGGTTCTTCTTGGAATTCTAATGCAATGTAATTAATTGCTATATTGTATTTTGTAATTCGAGGTCTTTTCCTACCATACCATTGTGACGTGTGTTAGTTTTGAGACAGATAGTAAATATCGGGGTGGGGTAAAACTAAACTCGGCGCCTCTTACGATCATGGGGGTAGAGTTAAAGTAAAGGCGCGCTTTTCAAATGTTTTTTAATTGTAATGGCATTAAGCGGAATAGAATTAAGACTGCAAAAACGAGTGCTTCGCAGTAGTGCGTGGCTCGATAACCATCAATATTGAAAATAGTGAATATAATTACTTACTGTTTTAGTGTATTCTAATTCCGGAAATCGCTATTAACATGTTGGTAGATTTCTTAACCGATTCAACATTAGAATATATAAAAATAGTAAGTAATTACATTCAGTTTTAATATTGATAGTAACCGAGTCACACTACTACGACTCGTTTCTTAAGCCTTACATAGTATAATTATTTAAAATTAAATTACATTATATTTATAGAAAAAAAGCAACAAATTAATGTGAAAATATATTTATATAACAAAAATAATGTAAATTAGTTAATAGAAAGTAAGTTAGTTAATAGGAAATAACTTGTTGCTACACCTAACAAAATAGCAACCACAGTCAGTAACCAAATTACCATATGACCACAGAACACAATTAATTTAGTTCTACAGTTGTTCTATGGTTCTACCATATGACCGTAAGAGGCGCTGAAGTTAGTTTTACTCCCACCCCGACAGTCCCCATGCTATCTTGTCCTGTGTTTCGAATTTAATGTTGTCGAGAACACACAGGCAAATCGTTACCTGCGAATTTTGATATTGCTTAGTTATGGCGAAAGCTAAAATGTTGTCAGTGGGGATGCGTGTTTTAATTGTTAGTTACCATAGAACGGGTAAAAGAAGTCGACAAATTAAATTGCGAATTGAACATCAGTGAGCAAAGCTTCAACAAATTTACAAGTAGTAGTAGTCGTTTTTTCCGAAAAAACGACGCCAGCAGAAGATCGTGTAATCGTAAGGATTAGCAAAGAAAATCGACGAAAAAAACGCGTTAGAAATCGCAGCTGAAGTGGATGGGCGACGCAAGAAATCGAGTAGTGTTGACTACACTGAAACGGCGGTTGGGTAAAGCTGGACTTCGCGGACGAGTTGCGGTAAGAAAACTCTTATTAAACAACCAAAACACATAAATAAGTTGTTTTTCAAACCATATGAAATTATGTTCGTTCATTTCACCATGATAATTGGAATTCTTTATTTGAAGAATAAATATGCTAAGCATTAGGAATAAAACCATTTCCATTATCAACATCGATAATAATGTTTCTTACCATCCATTTTTTTATCGATTTACCTGAATTGTATATAATACCACATAACAATCGTTCCAACATTTTCAACAGTCAATAAATGCGATTCCTCACGATATAATTGAGATAATAGAAGAAGCATGATAATTCCAATATGCCAATTATTCAACTACAAAGTTGCTGCAAAGTAACTAAACATTTGTCGAATATTTTTGCTTATGAAATATCCTTTCGATAGTACGATGTTACCCGATCACAAAGCGATAATACGAAGTTATATACGGAATACCATTTTTAGCGACAATCGCTTGGTATTTGGAATTCAACTGTTGATATAAAGCGACAATATACAGAATCCATCCAATCCCTAGTAGTATCGGTCGCTGGCTTTTTATAAATCTTATTATCCTTAGCACTTTCAATTCGTTGATTACTTTTCAAATCTTGATTGATCATATAAAAATGCATAGGGTTAACTACTTTATTTTACCGCATTAACAAAATTGAGAGGTCATAGTGACCATTTATTATCACGTTCTTTAGTGAAATATTCAAAGTGCAATTTGCATTTTACTCTGTTAACAAGGCTTTTGGGATAGTTGTTTCTAGAAATTTAAAATATTTGGCCTATAGAATGTGAAACATTTCGGAAAAATCAAAGAAATATTAAAACAGTAATAATAAGTGAGATGTATAAAAAATCTCCAAAATTGGTAAAGCTTTCTAAATTTCATACAAGCATCCTTTTTACCACTAAAAATTTGGATATTTAGGGGTGTTATTTTCGAAATAATAGGAACACGTAGTTTGTATATATATATATATATATATATATATATAATATAACTATATCCATATATACAGTATCAGTAAGAGTTGTAACGCTGTAAGAAGCAAATCATAGACCTTGTAAAACATTAATAACTTGAAATAAATTATACATATGTATATATATATATATACATATATACTTACTCTTACTGGATTTCTAGATTTCGATGGCTTACACATTACAAAACTTTCAAATTTAAAACTAAATTACTTGGAATACAATTAGTGAAATTATTTACAAAGGGGCTCGTACCAGACACATTGTAAATATTCAACATTATTAGGGATAATTATGAATAGGTAAATATATTTGAAAGTAGTAAATTTGAATGCCATAAAACTAAATTATCCGGTATTACTGAAATTCTTTCCTCGAAGATCAAACAGGATGTTTACTCTACTAGTAGTAAGAAAACTATTCACAAATATACAGCGGACTAAATCGAAATAATATTTGACTAATACATGCTATGATTATAAAATTGAAACTTATGAACTATGATTTACGACATGAATAAAAAATATATGTATGTATATTATTTGATTATAACAGGGGCACCCAGTAGAATAGTAGAGGCATTAAGTGAACTATACATACACATGTGCGAAAAACTGAGACGCTAAAATATTCAAGAAAGAATTCATTAAGTTCTCTGGGATATAGCATTAACACAGCGTTCGTTCATATCAGTATAATCATTCATTTGTATATGACATGGACAAAGTTATAGAATAGTATTTTAGTATATTCAGCAGTTATATATATTAAATAAATACATTAGAACACAATAGATCATTTATGGTCCTTCGAGTCGAGCCGGATATGAAACACGTGGAAAGGAAATTTGTTACTTCACGACAATGTAAGTGAATCTAATTCATTTCTATTCCTTTAAATAATCTGTCCCCTGTTATACGTAAACAATCCTTTCAAATTTACATACAAAATGACTGACAGGCAAGAGACTTTAACCGCTACGGTAGCTACAAATGAAGTAGAGCTACGTTGTTCAACACATCATAAGTGACGTGTTGTTTTTTGGTGGGTTTACTTAGTATGTGCAACTGCGTTTTCGATATTACATATTGATGAATGATTGTACTGATACGGATGAAAAAGTGCGTTGGTGTTGTGTCTGAATGAGCAGCTTTGTGAATTCTTTCTGGAATATTCTCGCACAGAATAACAGAAGGAACAAATTTGTCGGCTTCTTTTATGTTTGTCTGGTCTCATTTTTGATTTTCAAAATTAAGTGAAGTAGTCAGTGAGTAAAGTTAGCCACTATATTGAAAATAATGAAATGGTAGGAAATTCAAAGGACAAAATTGTAATATAATTTATTCTGCTGTTTTGTAAGCAACAGAGAAAAGTGTTTGCAAGGTAAATAATACCACTATGCTTTTATATCAGTAACAACAGTAACATTTAGAGAAAATTAGATGTATACACTTGATTATAAATTATAAAGTTGATTCTAGAGGTGTTCAAGAAAATATATAGCTGGCATTGTGCTTCGAAGCTTTCTTTCAATTTGTAGGAGTGGAATTTAGATCACTTACGATAACTTACAGAAAAAAATGAGTGTTCCAATCATTTGTCGAATATTGCTTTGATATGAGTAGGTACAAGTTTTTTGTTATCATATCTCTCTCTTAATAAGTCATGTAAGATGTATCATATGAAATTGCTAGCGGCCTAATGACATTTAATGCTTCTCCTTATAATGAGGATTGTAACTACTGAGATTTCTTCACGTTGCTTACCTTCGCAAAATAAAAGCCAATTTTCGTATGAACCATGCGATGTCGGTAGATTCAAAGTTGGTAGTTTAATATCATTTTAGAAATTAATCGTATCTGTATGTGATACATTAAAACTTGCCTGTTTAGCTAATTTAAAATACATATTTTTAAGCAACTTTCTGCAAATGCCAATATATTAAAATATGATGTTTCAAAGTTATCTCGTTCTGTTTCACCTATTATGCCTGTTTGAAACTCAATTTTGTTTGTATTCCTTGAAATTGTTCGTATATGGCTTCAAATTTGGCCTCTTTGAAACACTAATTTTAAGACATCTAGTTACAAACTAAATATGTTAATAATACAATTTCTGAGTGAATTGAAATTTAGCTTAGAATTTTTATGTTGTGCAAACGTGACGAGCTTTTGGTACAGTACAGTAATAATTGTAGATTTATGTTGTTACATACATAATATTTCGGGGAATGCATTTCTTTAATATCGCGCTTTCTTATGTCTTTTTTATTTGGTGTTAGTATTATAGATCGTTTCTATAATAAAATTAGTTATCTGATCTTTGGAATAAATATTGTGAGATTATTTCTGAATGAAAATGCTGAGATTATAGCTATAGTAGAGTGTATAGTGTACGTTCTTAACATTTGACCTCATTTTATCTACGCTGGATTTATAGTGCATAATTTATGTAGTCGGATGATTAATGGTGTAATTAATAGTATGTTTCTAGCTTACGTGCCGCAAATAACTCAAGTAAAGATAGGTTTAAAAGTACGGAAGCTTTTATTAATTTTGCTTTGCATAGTGAATTGACGGATTATTCTTTCTGGAATAAGCATTATTCAATTATATGGATTGGCTGTACTGAACTGAGCAAGCGAGTTTCACGTTTTAAAACATTGCGGGATCTGATTTAGTTAGAAGCATTGAATTTTTTTATTATTAATCTGATGCCACTATTTGAATATTGTTCTCACTTTCACTGTAGTTAATAACACCAAGTGCATATCTGTTTTTCTTTAATATGTTTATTCCAATTATGTTAAAACGTTATATTTGCAAGGCTATCTTTTCTAAATCTTTATCTCTCTTAATTCTTGTCTAAAACGTTCTAAGAAATTAGAAACCTCTCAACTCTTATCTACCCAAGCACATTTCGGTAATACCATTATTGTAATTGGAAAGATCAGATGTGATCAATTCAAAACGCCCTTCTGTGGACGACTCAAGACCTGGAGATAATGGTTTGCAAGGTATATTATGAAAGAGCACCTCTCTTTCTGAACCTTCTTTAGGATCGCATGTAGTCCTCGTTGAGGTGGTTAGATTTCCATCCCGGTGGGTACATTACAAGATTTAATGTCCTAATTTTAAGGGGTTTATAATTTTTTCCCGGTATTTTAGGGACACACCACGAATCAGTGTCATATATATTGATGCCCTGATTGCTGCGTCACTAATTTGTTACGTTAGCACTGAAATGGATTACTGTACGAAATCTCAAGTATGTCTTCTATGTCCAAACAATTACCAAAATTATCCTAAGAAATTGTATGCAAAGATACAAAAATTGCATCAGCTAAATTATTTTTAGATAGTGTTGTGGAGTGTATGAATTAGTTATTTGTAACGAAGAAAATACACAGTAAAACGAAAACGAATATATTGATACAACGACTCTCTATGTACATAATATTTACGGAGTGCGTCGCACGTGCACAACTCGAAGAGTACAGTTAAGAGAAGATTGTTGGCGTCCCTTTTCGGTCGCAATCCCTAGAATGCCGGCTCCCGTTGAAACAAGGTTAAAAAAACACATTAATTGTCTAGGTAGTTTTATGAGTTTGGTTTTTTTATAAACTTCACTATAACTTCTGACGGTCACTACTCGCGCTTTATCGTCCTACCTGGGATGCACTGGCAACGTGCATTCAAATTTCCATCGTAGTTGGGATGTAAGCTCGTCCTTAATTAGTACTGACATTACTCTTTAGATTAGGTGATTCCTTGGTCCGTTTTGTCCGCTGCTGCATATAGTATAGGTATTCACGTCTCCATCTTTTCCAACAATGTTGAACCAATTGCCATCGATAAACGATTTAGTTTTACGTCTGTTAAGTCATGCTCGGGAACGTTAGTCAGTGGAGCACAGATAAGACAATGAGCAGGTGTCAATACAGAAGGATTGGATGTGTCATCATAAATAGGAGTCCTAGGTCTGGAGTAAACACAACCTTCAGTTTGTATTAGCAGCGTATACATTTTATCGTAAGTTGGTGATTGATTTTGACTAAGATGAAGATTATATAGTATTACGTCATTTTGAGCATTCCATTGTAATTCCAAAGTCTTTTGTGTTTTTGTGACATCTAGTTGTATTAGTTCAGTATTGCAGATATCCGTAAAATTCTCTAGCAATTTCACATCATTCGAAGACCATTTCCTTAGTTCAAATCCTCTTCTCTTCAAGAGCATAATTAGTTCATTCCTAAGTGTTTTGGTTTCTTCAATAGCATTTGCCCATGTTGAAACATCATTAACATAAAAGTCACGTTTTGAAACCTTTATCATCAGGTATGATTCTTGTTCATCGTCCGTCACTTGATGCAATATACGTATTGCCAAAAATGGTACATTAGCTGTACCGTAGGTAACAGTTTGTAATTCGTAGGCCTTTACATCATGATTTAGATCGGGCCGCCAAAGTATTTTTTGGTATTTCTTATGATCATTTTTCATTTGAACTTGTCTGTACATCTTCTCGATGTCTGCAGTAACTACGTACTTGTGTCATCGAAATCTTAACAACATAGCAAACACTTCCTCCCATATTGTAGGTCGCACCATCATGATATCATTAAGAGATACTCCAGTGGTACTCAGATTAATTTCTTACAGTTGTGCATGATGTGGCATATAAGATCCTACTCTACGGTCATCATTTTTTACCTACTTCATATGAATTGATGATGAATTGATATTGTTGTGTCTTGTGTGAATCTCTTTCGAGTGAGTTCAATCGTTTCAGTGCTGTGCTATAAGATTCCCCTAATGTGTCCATTTCTATTTTGAATGGCAACTATGTAATTTCCAGACTCATTTCTACTTACATTTTCTTGATAGTGTTGTTCACACGCGTCTTCTTCCTCCGGAAAGTATTTTTGATAATTTTCTTCGATTCCGCTGAATTTTTTTAACTGAAGCCTTAATGTTTCCGTAGATAAAAAACAAGATTGTTGCTTTGTATTTAATAAACAGTTTTCTACTCTGCCAGAAATGAATAACCAAATTCAGTATAGTGTGTCGCACGTGTACAACTCGAAGAGTACAGTTAAGGGAGGATTGTTAGCGTCCTTTTTCAGGTACACTGCGTTCGGCCGCAATCCCTAACAGATAGATTGAATAAAGCCTCGAGAAATTTAAAAATCTTCGAACATTTTAGAAAAGAATTTAATGAAAGTATAGATTTTTAGATCACGTTAAAAAGTTTTCTTTTCTTTAATACAGACATATTTATGAAGGACCAGTATCATATTTTTGTATTGTTTATACAATATTAAGCAACATATTTATTCGGGATTTATAACTTCTTGGAACTTATTTTTGGTGACATTTCGATAAAGTCTTCATCTCTTTCCAAATTCACGTAGCAAGACCTCAAATCAACGATGTCATCTTTGCAACATTACAATGAATTAGTAAACTAGTAGAATTCTCTTATATGTTAATTCTATCAGGTTAATGAGTACTGAATGATCCGATGTTTCTTGCGATCTGGTCGGTTTTAACCGGGAGAAGTAAATTCGTGGTGTTTGCTCTACTCTTTCTATCGTAATATTTTATAGAATAGTCTTCATAAAGATTCTTTCGTAAGTCATTTTTGTAAAGCAAATAAGTAAAATGAAGCTAGCCTATGTAAAAAGATTTCGCTTTATAAGTTAAGATTTCGTTATCGAGAAATCTTTTCTTTCGTTGTACTTTCCCTTTTGCAGTACGGAAAAGAGGATTGCTCAACATTTTTCGTTGGAAGGATTTTAAATATATTTAAAACCGAAATAGAACTAATTAGGACTCCAGCGAAAGGATATTGTTCTAGACAGCAATATTTATTTATATTACCAAAATTTCTACTAAATATTGGAAATATCCTAACAAACATATCGTAATTGGGGAAAAATATGGGAATTGGACAATTTAATCGATGTTTATATAAAATGATTGACGATTACCAGTAGCGATTATTATCATCCTCCTTATCTTCTGAGAAATATGATTAAAAATTGCTATGCTGTCTGCAATTAGGTGTTTTTGTTTATAGTGAATTGGTGCTTTATAAGTTTAGCAGTACAGAAAAAGCTCCATGCAACTGAGAGCGAAACGTCGGCAGACTCATGCAAACAGTGCATGGTTTCAACTCGGAAACCTAATTTCTTTAAAAGAAAACGGCGACCGATAAAGTCTACAACATTTACTCAGCCTTTACGGCGAGGATATCCAGAAAAAAACCAGGGCCCCTATCTACCCTATAAAAATTGGACCCTCGACGAACATTATCACTCATTATTATGCATTACGATACGTTCTTTTCAGAACGACAAGCGATTGAGTTCTTTTGAGAACAAACTAACTCCACCACACTTTGCAATACGTACAACGCTGAGTTCAGCATCCGCCGTTGCTATGGTTTCCACTCGAAAACCTAATTTCTTTAAAAGAAAACGGCGACCGATAAAGTATACATCTACTCAGCCTCTACGGCAAAGATATCCAGAAGAAAACCAGGGCCCCTACCTACCCTATAAAAATTGGACCCTCGACGGACATTATCACTCATTACTTATTGTGGTACGTTCTTTTCAGAACGACAAGCGATTGAGTTCTTTTCAGAACAAACAAGCTCTACCATACTTTGCAATACGTACAACGCTGAGCTCAGCATCCGACGTTGCTATGGTTTCAACACGGAAACCTAATTTCTTTAAAAGAAAATAGTGACCGATAAAGTCTACAACATCTACTCAGCCTCTACGGCGAAGATATCCAGAAGAAAACCAGGGCCCCTACCTACCCTATAAAAATTGGACCCTCGACGGACATTATCACTCATTATTATTTATTGTGGTACGTTTTTTTCAGAACGACAAGCGATTGAGAGTTCTTTTGAGAACAAACAAGCTCTACCATACTTTGCAATACGTACAACGCTGAGCTCAGCATCCGCTGTTGCTATGGTTTCAACACGGAAACCTAATTTCTTTTAAAGAAAACAACGACCGCCGAAGTTTACATCTATTGATCCTGTATGGCAAGTGTTGATTACAATAATGACTCTTGTCTTGAAATCAAATAGAACACGTGGAGCTTGCCCGTTACAAATTTTCTGTCTTATCTCGCTCTGTGCTGTTTATTCTGCCTAGGTAGCGCAAAGCGCGAAATTCAAACTAGTAAGAGCCAAGTATACATAATTGCCTCCCACTTTGAAATTCAATGAGATTCCACACGCGCTCACTTACCACACCCACACGCCACATACACCACGCGCGTGTGGCACTAATAGGAGTTGTCTCAGCTAGTTAAATCAGAGTACAAAGCCAGAAATTTTTCACGTTCTCCTACTTACTTTTCATAAGTTTCCGCATTGTCATGTCCGTTAAATACTCTAATCTCTTCTGTATTTCGTTAAAAACGTCGAACGCTTGTTCTAACCTTAGTAACCTATTTTTTAAGTTTATTAATAAGCTGGGAGTTATATTTTCCTTTTTCGATTTCGGTATAAGTTTTTCTAAGCTCGTTAGACTTGATACTATCGCGTTTGATTTGTAATTGTTTAACTTCGTCGGATTCCGCCATTATGATGTAATGCTAACACAAAATACGTAGAAAAAATGCGGGAAAATTAGAAAAGAAGGAATATGTATGTATCTTATTACGTATCTTCGCTTGTGGATGGGCTTCGTGAACAACCTGCTTGCTGTTCCTTATGCTGAGTTCCGTCGACCACGTGCTCGTATATTTCGTTTACTGAATAATGCTTTATCCGGCTCGACGGACCAATGTTGATTAAAATAATGACTGTTGTCTTGATTTGAAATAAAATCATTTGGTTTTCTCACTTTTATTATTTGATCTACAAAACACGTGGTGCTTGCCCGTTACAAACTTAGGCAATAGTAATGGTTGGTTCCCCTTTCCGTCTACCTCGCTCTGTGCTCCCTATTCTTCCTAGGTGCCGCACAGTGCGACATTCAAAATAGTAGAGCTAAATATACACAGATCCCGCCCTTATCCTTCACTGTAAAAATTAGACCCCGAGCAAACACGATCTTTTCATAACAGCCATATAATATGTAGCAGCCTAGAGGAAGGTCCGTGCAACTAAAGCGAAACATCGGCAGATTCCTGGAAATACAACATGGTTTCAAGTCGGGAACCTAATTTCTTTAAAAGAAAACAACGACCGCCAAAGTTTACAACATCTACTTGGCCTCTATGGCGAGAATATCCAGAAGAAAACCAGGGTTCCTACCTACCCTATAAAAATTGGACCCTCGGCAAACATCACTCACTATTTATTTATGGTACGTTCTTCTCAGAACGACAAGCGATTGAATTCTTTTGCGACCAAACATTGCATTACGTACAGTTCAGTATCCGGCGTTGCTACTAGTTCTAGGGTCTCCCGGCGAATCACGAGATCGCGGCACGTGCATTTTGCGGGAGTCCTATTAGTGCTCTAAAGCACTGGTGGAATTATAAAATCTCGTTGTCTGCCGACGCAACCACCGACTACACTGCGCCTTATAAAAGATCTATACTTTATTCCACAGATAGAGAAAATTCTGAACAGACCTCATCCCAAATTACAACCTAAAAATTTGTAAAATAAATTTTACCTGGTAAACTTAAAATTCTAAGTCTGTCTGAAATACAAAATCTGTACCAAATAACATTGTATGTGGATTCTTCAGAAATAATTCTAGAATTATTTCTCGTTTCTTTGGAGGAGAATACACCCCTCTGTACTTTTAGCAGTACTGTTGCTAGGTTCTGCACCCATAATTGAAAGGTACAGCTACAGAGTTGCGATTCCACTGTCGAAACGCAAATGTGATATAAACAATGTTAAGGATGTTAGAATCTTTGACAATTTATAGCAAAAACGGAATGTTGTACAGTGTGATTTCGACTTGCTACCAATCAATAAAAAACAACTGTTACTTGCTACTTATAATAAAATTAAAAGTAAAAAAATAAAATCGATGGGATGCATATATAATTTATATAACGTTCACAACAAGTAAATAAAACAAAATAAAGGAGCATTCATTATCAGTGCTATAAACTAACTGTCTAACGAATTTATTAAATCGTTTCGCTCTCTTTAGATAATCATTTCGTAATTAGATATTGTTCTTCACTATCATTTACAATTCTCAATGAATCTGGTGCAACAACAGCCTTGAAGTTTTTATATCCCCTCGTACCCTTAATACTTCTAATTCAATACCTCCACTGTATTTTAAATTCAATTTCTTACTAACACCGTTAGCATAATCTGCTGCTCAACCTTTCCACAAAACTAAATCCCCTTTTTTTTTATGTATTTTGTATTGTTCTTACTATCATACACGCGTTTAATACGGTCCGCGGTTTTCCGTAAATTCGTCGAAGCTGTTTCACGTATATTATCAAAACATGTGGATTGTTCTAAATTATTTAATTTCCCTTTATAACTAAACATAAGCTCGTACGCAATAAACTTGGTGCTACTATTTACCGTATTATTCATGCATGCCTCACAATACTTCCGGTAATTTCTCCGTCCTAATCGCATTCGTTTACCGTCACAGCGTATAGCGCCATTTACATGCCCGCTAAACCTTGCCCATTTGTCCGAGGTATTGATATGGCTGATATATGTTTAATTTGTTTACTTTGAATGAATTCTTCAAAATAACGGCTGCAGAAGGCTAGCTCGTTGTCAGAAATAATTCTTTTCGGTTAACCAAAGTATGTGAAGGTGTCGGCTAAATATTTCATACATTCGACGAATCCTAAAGTACGACACGGTTTCGTCATGGGGTGTAAGCTACCTTGCCCTTTACCGTAATTACCGTTTTTTAAATTAGAATCTAAACAAGCACTAATCTATCTGCGAATAAATCTAGTTGTATTCGGGAACCGGTACGTTTTCTTTATTATTTTTGAGTATCTGGCGAATCCATGATAACTAATTTCGTTGTGATACTTTTGTAAAATTTTGCCATCGTGCCGTTTCGGATACCACTAGTCGCTCTCCCCTAGTAGTTTTTTTCTGTACAATCTCATTCTTGAAACAAAAATTATTACACAAGTCCTGCATAGGGATATTCTATAAACTCGACGTCGAGTGAGTCGACACTATCGGAATTGTGTAACGCTTACTCGACTAGCCGTCGACCAACTCGACGGAATATATCCGACAGCAAAGTTTCGCTTGGTTTCTATCACTCTTCAAGAGACGACATTTTCTTAGCGGCTATTCAAAACCAAAATGTATTAATTATTTGTTTATGTTTGTAATTGTATTATGTAATATGATAATTTACTATCCCATGTAATAGAAGACGGTTCGATAGAAAATCACAAATTTAAAACAATTTTAGAATAATACACACCTATTTATGAATGTTTTCCTAGAATTTTTCAATTGTTATACGGACATAGTGATTAGTATTTTGATTATACTAACAATTTATTTTAACTTATAGAGGTACAGCCATTGGAAAATCTCGATTAATTTTATGGAATGACATAAAAGACGCGAATTTCAACAGCCAATGCAAACGATAAATACAAAACAATTATGGGCGCAACTAATTAATAGGTTAAATATTAAATGCTCTGGGATATTGTAAAAAATCAGTACATAAATGACAAAATACGCACAATTAATTTAATAATTAGCGTTAAAAAGAGGTCATGGAATTGCAGATACCTTAGAGCGCATTGAAAAATAAATGCCCAGCCTTAAAATTTGATTTAAATGACATAAGTGGAAGTTCACGACAAAGTAAATAGTGGTTTTTAACACTAGTAGAAAGATATTTTGAGAATTTGTTGGGGCGCCTGAATTAGGAGCAACTAATTAATATTTATTCTTTAATCGTGGTAAATACATGAATTAATATTTTTAAGCAGTTGACATCTAGTCATAATTAAGTTCTATATTATATATATATTCTTATATTTCCTTTTCAGATATTCATTAAATATCCTCTCTGTAGGTTTATCCAGTAAAGATTGGTACTGTCCATTGGCGTCACTATCGCTCGTCTTGATACGACTTTGCAGAAGTCGCAAGTACCCTGCACAACACCGTATATAGGTCCTTTATCCTTGATCCTATATCCCACGTCTGATGTTAAAAACGCGGTTTAACTCGAAAATTAAGCCAAATGTGGTACTATTTCTCAATTATACAGAGTGCCGGTAATTAGCATGAATAATAAGACAACTACTACAATGCAACTGTTTTGCTCTGGTTCGACCGCCCATATGATTTTTTCGTAAAACCTCCATTCCTTATCTGCGTGTGAACTCGCTGCCCACTTAGCATTCCAATACGACGATGCGCCGAGCAAGGGTTGATGTTTAGTAGTGTACATTCTTTATCTGCATGTGAACTATGCGTGCTTGACATTCCACTACCTTCACGCGTTAAATAGAAATTCGGTGTAACATACTATTTAAATTCGCAAATATAAAACAAAGTATTACCAAACTTTTTACTAAATATTGGAAATATGCCACGAAACATATCGGAATTAAGCAAAATTATAGGAATTGGACATCTATGTTTACGTAAAAACATTATCACCAGTAGCGATTATTCAGTCACCTCATCTTCTGAGAAACAATTGCTATACTATCAACAATAAGTTTTCCTAAGAAACTTGGAATAGTATGAGAAATTTTTCAAGGCAATCTCTCCCAACTTCTATACATTTATTGCAACGGTTAATTAATAATTTGATACCTTAGTAGAAATAATCTGAAGTTTTTTCGTCAAAATGTTTAACAGCTACTTGTAACTTATTTTAAATTAAACAAAAAAAATAAAAACCACAAGAAGCTATATCCGAAATATACGATGGATGTTCCAATTCTTCAAACCTACATTCGCGGATGACAGTTTGTGAAACGGGAGCATTGCCGCGTAATAATCGCACACCACTTGTCAATTTTCCACGACGTTTTGCACGAATGCTGCCACTTAATTTATACAATACGCATAATATGTGCCGTTTACAGTTTTATTGCGTTCTCTAAAGTCAATTACAAAATGCCCTCACAATCCCAGAATATTGTGGCCATCACCTTTCCCGTTGATTGATGGACTTTCGTCTTTCTGAGACAAGGTTCATCAGGTCGCCGCCATTCCATGGACTTCCTTTTCGACAGAGATTCGTAAAACCGAACCATTGTTTAATCCCCTGTGACAATAGACTGCAAAGTCGGTTTTGGTTCGTCTCCACACTTGTTTAAAAATGACCACGCACATTCGACTCGACGTTCACGTTGGAGAGCAGAAAGAAGTCGCGGTACCCATCTTGCACTAATTTTATTCATGCCCAAATGGTCATGGAGAATTCGGCAAATACTTGTTTCGGATATGTTTGTTAGTTATCACTCCTAATTCAAGCACTAACTCTTCAATAATTGAAATTTGTTGAGTGGTTATCACTTCAATTGTTCGACCCGACCGTTCAGTATCTTCCAGGGATTCTTGCCCCAAACAGAAACATTTTGCCCTCATTTTTACAGCGGAATATGAAGAAGACGTATGACTTTTTGTTAAAAATTTGATGACCGCGCGGTACTCAATTTTCATTAATTCGTACATTTTCATGTGCTGGCCACGTTGCTTGGCTGACCACTAAATACTACTACTCTTCAAACCGTTATATTTATAACGTAGACGGAGTTTAAACGCGTTTGAAACCGTATAAGCCTGTCAGACCGAGAATTTATGGCGCCTATCTCGTATATTTATGAATTTTGATAAAACTGTAATATATTCATTTCTGTGTCGTGCTTGCCTATGTTAAGTTTTTATTTTGTTACGAATAATAAATTGTCATAGTGCGTAATATGTGTATTATGACCTAACATTTTTCAAAACTGTATTTCTAATCTCAACTCATATAGTAGACCCATATTTATTCATTGCATGAAAAATATTTTCCTAAAATTCCTTAAGAAGTATTACAGGTTAAGTATTATATATTATAAATGTCAAATAATCGCGTACGATTGCAAAGTTTATACATTTTGAATCAGACTTTTCAATTTCATCTGTTCGGCGATTGTAGTGTAAGTAAACTAGTCATATAATGTTGGCGTTTGTTACCATATTTGGGCCGGCCGGTATTTGTTATTGCAATCTGCTACTTATAGTTTCTCAGAGCTTTACGGCTGTTTGTCAAAGTCGTAACGCTTAACGGCTTCTGCCATGTCACTAAGTTTTCTATCCCCCACGTTTCGCACACAACTGCGGTACGCATTTTTAAAGGTACTACTAAAACATAGTGACGTCGTAGAACCCGACAACTGTTACGACGCTGTTACTTGTAGCAATCACAGGAGACTTAAAGTGTAGTTGATGTGCAAATTATATTTTGCGGCTTTCCGGTTTGTGTACAGGATTACTTAGGAAGCTTTAAAGTGTTATCTGGCACGAAATTCACATTCATAGTTTGTTGATGGAAAATTTTATTTGAATCGTTTAAGTTAAGTAACAGCGTCGTAACGGATGTCGGGTTTCACCCTGTCACTAAATTTTACCAGTACCTTTGAAAATGCGAACCGCAATGAGGGACAGAAAACTTAGGGAGACGCCAGCACCCGTTAAGCGTTACGACGACGACAAGCAGCCGTAAAACTCTGAGAATATATAAGTAGCAGCGGCCCATTAAATATAAAATTAAATAAAATGATGAATTAATGTCATATCTATTTAAGACAAATTAATGTCGCAATTTGGATTATCGGATATGATTTAACCGAATTCTTCAAGATCCCTTCACTCGTATAGTTTGGAAGTACGTAAAAATAAGCATGCAGAGAATAAAAGTAAAACTCACTAATTGAAGAAAAGTAGTCGGACACAATGTCTCTTGACTTGATAAGGACCAAACATCGAATTTATCTCACCTGTACCAAAGCAACGTTATTAGTTTATGTCAATGATCCGTAACAAGCAAAATCACCCCGACTGAACATGAGTTAAGTGAAATAACACTATACGATGTATGTTAAGAAATTGTTATAAATTTCGATATTGGTAAGATAGACGTGCAAATATTACCTCCTTCCATTGCTTATACTTTGTTATTTTAGAAGCCTGCTAGAGTTTGTTAAACTCATATTATTGGTTATGCACTCTATTATAATCCTGTTTACAATTTTTGAATACTTAATGTCCATTGTCAGGTATTCGACAAAAATAATTAAGCCCACAGTACTAACCGCAGCAGTAATAAAATTACACAGGAAAATGGGATCCAGCCCGTATTAATAATTATATACAACACGAATGAAATTGACAATTATAATAAACGAATAAAAACCACATCTATAACAAACACAAATGTGAATTAATAATTTTAGTTTGAACGCCTTGATTGTAATAACAGGTACCGGCCGGCCCAAATATGATAACAGACGCCAACATTATATGATTAGTTTACACTACAATCGCCGAACAGATGAAATTGAAAAGTCTAATTCAAAATGTATAGACTTTGCAAGCGTACGCGATTATTTGACATTTAAAAATATATAATACTCAACCTGTAATACTTCTTAAGGAGTTTTTGGAAAATATTGATCATGCGATGAATAAATATGGATCTACTATATGAGTTGAGATTAAAAATACAGATTTGAAAAATGTTACGTCATAATACATGTTGCACATTACGACAAATTATTTACTATTCGTAACAAAATAAAAACTTAACATAGGCAAGCACGACACAGAAATGAATATATTACAGTTTCATCAAAATTCATAAATATACGAGATAGGCGCCATAAATTCTCGCTCTGACAGGCTTATACAGTTTCAAGTACGTTCAAACTCCGTCACGGCATGCTTGCACATACGCGAGGTCTAGGATATAAATATGACGCTTCGAAGACTAGTAATTCTTAGTAGCCAATGCAAATACGGCATGGTTTCAACCCCGAAACCTAATATCTTTAAAAGAAAACGAGAAATTGACTCCGAGCGTACACGATCATTCTTGTCATAGGAGTGATATCACACGCAGCAGCCCAGAAGAAGCTCTCCATGCAGCTGAGAGCGAAATGTCTGCAGACTCATGCAAATACGACATGGTTTCAACTCTGAAACCTAATTTCTTTAAAAGAAAACAACGACCGCCGAAGTCTACAACAACCTCTAGTCTGCCTCCACGGGGAAGATACCCAGAAGAAAATCAGGGCCCCGACTCCCCGTCCTTCTCTCTGAAAATTGGACCCCGAGCATACTCGGTCATTCTTCTCATAGCAGCGATATGACATGCAACAGCCCTCCTTTTTTTATTGTATTGAAAAGGATATTTGGTTTGTTCGACGTAAATCTTTATTTCGCTATCTTAACGCTCTCCAAGTATATGTAAATCCTGATTTAAGTCGAGCATCTTGTGGGATATTCACAAAACAAAATTATATCCTCCGTCCTTTCCTATTATTCTCGTCTTAGAACTGTTGAAGGTCTTTCGTTACTGCCGTTAGATATCTGCGACAGTAGATCACAAGGTTTCGCGAACGGTTTACAGATCGTACACTTGACAGAAATTGGTAGACTTGACCCTATTTCCATCGTGATGGCAGTGTCGTGAAATTATCTTCACCGTGGAATCTCTTATTCTATTCTATTTTAGTAATTTTTTTTTTTGGGTTCCAGTTATTCGTGTACTTAACTTTTTCTGTCTTTCCAACTAATAATGGTATGTTAATATTTCGCAATTTTTCATTTATGATTTCCATTCTTATCATCGATCGGAAATCGCATTCTCGTGGTGGGAAGAATGACAACCACGTAGGTTTTTCGGCACTTTTAGTTAGTGATCTTTCAAGCGATTAGAGCTGTTAAAAGAACCTTTGGGAAAAGCAACTTATGTAGCGTTATTGTTGCTATTTTGGAAGTTTCCCGGATTTTGTGGATTTGAATGAAAGCCTACGTCGTTTACTGTGCCGCATTTGGTTAGTTTGAATTCGGATATTCTTCAATATTGTGCAGAGCGGCACTGTATTTTCTAGAACCGGAAGATTTGTTACTCCACTATTCCCGACGTCATTTTATTTCGAGCACATGGTGAAAATTTTATATTCGTTCAGCATTTTATTTTTCTTATTCCCGTCACTACAGTAAACAACGAATTCTAATTCATATTGGTCACTAATTCTACTTTTGTATTTATTTCCTTTTAAGGGATTTTTAAGTTTTTGGTTTTTGTATGTGAATTTGGATTTATCGATCTGTTGAATATTATTCTGTTTAATGTACGGGAGATTCTGGGAAACTTATCGGTGATTTAGGTCTATCATTTTGGCTTAAGGGTCCATCTACACAGAGTGAAATTGTCCGAAAAAAATATAGAGCGGAATAACTTAAGGCGAAGTCAGCTCATTGTACGGCGGAGGTCGGTATTGAAACCGTAGAAGACTTCAACAAGGAGGACTTGATTAGTAGGACTTGCGGCCTAATAAGATCTCAAAAATTCTCAGATAAGTGACTTAAAATAGAGAATAATATTTTGCGTATTCACATCTTACCAATTAACCTTATTGTATTAAAAAAAAGTATTGGCGTTATACACATGTCAAACGTCGGCAGACTCGTGCAAGCACATGGTTTCAACTCTGAAACCTAATTTCTTTAAAAGAAAACAACGACCATCGTAGTCTACGGCAGCATTTACTCAATCTCTACGGGAAGGATATCCAGAAGAAAACCAGGACCCCGCCTTCCCATCCTTCTGTACAAAAATTGGACCCCGAGCCAACACGATCATTGTCTTCATGGGAGCGATATGACATGTAGTAGCCCGGAAGAAGTTCCAAGCAACTGAGAGCGAAACGTCGGCAGACTAATGTAAACACGACATGGTTTCAACCCAGTAACCAAATTTCTTTAAAACAAAACAATGACCGCCGAAGTCTCCCATCAACATTTATTCAACTTCTACGGGGATGGTATCAAGAAGAAAACCAGCACATCGCCCCCCATTCATCTCTATAGAAATTGGATCCCGAGCGAACACGATTATTCTTCTCATAGGAACGATATGCACCCCAGAAGAAGCTCCATGCAACTGAGAGCGAAACACCAGGCTCAACAACTTCAAAGAAACCCGAGCATGCGTCTTCATTGGACATGGACCGCTGGACATCTGCTCAGCGTACCTCCCGGCCAGCGAAAACGTGACACAAGAATAATTTCGAGAAATCTTCATCTCCAATAACAGCCCTGTCCTTATGCGAGACCTTAACCAAGCTGGAACTCTAAGGTTACCAACACTAAGGGACTAGCGCTACAGTAAAGTGTAAGTGTAGTAAACCTACAATACAAAATATAAATACACTTCGTCAATTTTTAGTTTTTACCTGCGTCATTGTTTTGTCATTTAAGTGAAGACAATCAACAAGACAACAAACTCATTTGTCGATCTTTCTCAAGTATCTAGTTTGATTTTATTAGAATGACAGACAAGGACAGTGTTATATTACCGCATTATTCAAATTACGTGAACTGTTTAGCTTCTAGCGTGTGCTGTCGGTTGTCAAATGTAGGTTAGCATCGTTTTAGTAAATAGTTGTAAAACATTAATAAATCTAAAGATTAATTTTGTTTAAATAATTTGCGGGACGATACATTAAATGTATTTTCAAATTAACTGTTTATACGGTATTTAATTTGACCAAGATGTATCAATTTGTTTTGCACGGATAAAAATCAATGAGTAGTTAAAAAGTGAAAATAGACGAAGTATACATACAATTGTAGCTCAAAGTGCTTAGCATACACGTTGTTGCAATTAAAACGACTCCATTCTTATTCATCAGGTTCTGCTTGGTACATTATTACGTGTTAAATAACGTGACTTGGGAACGGAGTCTGATAAAAGATGATTACGTGTGATAACAGGCTAATAGGCGGTGCCTTTCTACGGGAGACATTTATTTCGTTTTCGTGATTTTAGGTCAGTAACATTGGTAGTAATGGAAAATACGTTTTTCTATTTACTCTTTATATATTAGAAACTGCTTTGTTTTCATTTTCTCTGTTGATTGCTTTTCCTTCGGTGATGGCAGTCACTTTTTTGGTTGTATAGTTTAAACATTCCAACATTTCGTCCAACTCGTTCAACAAGTTGTCGTTCCAACAAGTCAGTCGTTTTAAAAGCAATAGTGGTGTATTAATTGTTCAGAAGGAACGCATAGTTGATATCATATATGGTAGTTTTAAGTTGGTTCGTTCCTTAGCAGGTTTATTCGTTTTAGATCGTCATGGTGCACTTAAAGTGTGTCGTTCGAGGATGGACAATATACAACTATCTCGTCACCTGATACGTCCAGCATCCTTTCGTGTGTGGGTAATTGCATGCAGTAATGGCAGTGCAACCATGAACGACCATTAACAGGTGCACAATTCTACTCAACATGCCATGCACATTATCGTGATGAAGATCGATTTATAAGGATTTTTTCCCAAAAAGATGCTGTGTAATCGCTATTACTTTCTGTGTCAACAGTAAAAAGAAATAATGGTAAGTAAATGTAGCTATACGGTATGAGTATATATTGAAGGTATACAATAATAAAGTAATGTGACTCCCAAAAATCTAAGAAAAATTTTATGTTGCTAATGTCACAATAACACCGTTTATGTATATTTCCAGAAGATTGTGATCACCAGTATCGCAGAAATGTGGCTGCTGCGGCATTAGACTCAAGTGGAGTAGACAAAAGATCTTCTAATCTGCCTAATAAATCTACACCCAGGTTGAACCATTGGAATTGGGATTCTATCTATGAAATTTACCCATGGTACAGAAACCGATAACAGAATTCCCATCCTGGATATATGTTATAAGAAGTAGGAATAAGCTAGAAATAGTCATTTAGAAAATCTATTAATAATTGTAGATTCTTCTTTGGAGATTTTAACCACTCACGGAAACATCTTTCAACAATTAACATTTTGGTTAATCGTTTGCTTAATTCGCCTTTAACTAATGCTTAATGAGAGCATCATAATAGCAAGTCTTAGCAGATTCTCCGAAGATGTGGTCTATAATACTATTAGGAAGCCTAAGAATTGAATAAGAATAAGAAATGAGAGTACACTAGAAAGCAGTAGTAGTAAGGAGTATCTAAAGTAGCCGATTTATCCATGCTATACGAAAGGCCTTCGAAAAATTATTTCTAAAGTTAATTGCAAAATCGTTTTTTCGGTAAATAATGTCAAGAACTGCCAGGAGAACCCCATAGGCCAAGTAGATAACATGGAAAAATTGAGAATTTACAAAATATATAATGTAAAGATTGTGATCAAGTATATATTGTGCAGACAAAAAGATCTATTAAACTTAAATATGGTTAAAAAAAGACCTATTAAAATTTGGTTAATGTTAAAATGTTAAATGTCATCGTCCTATATATGCTTGAAAGAGAAATCATTATGTCGATAATACAAAACTGGTCCCGTATAAGGTATATAGTCATAGATTACGAAATTTAAGTTGGTACTTATTACGTCTGGACTAAGTTACCAAAACAGATAGAAAATACTGTTGAGCAGTAAATTTTGATTTGAATAATGAGGAATAATCTGTTGTATAATAATTACCATCCCATATTTTTTATTTTTGTATACAATATAGGTGAATAGACTAGTATTGTTTTGAAACTGTATTACATTATTGTGAAGTTCTCTTAGTCTTTATTTTATTCATCTCATTATAGAAAACAATTAACAGAGAGAAAAGCACTAGAACAATAAAGACAATAATTTTCTAGTGAATGCTATTTGTTATAGCATTCGAAATACATGAAAGTTACAATAAATAAATTAATTAGCTTGGTTGTGAACGCAATTAGCTAATTATTACTGCGAAGATTACACAAAGAGTGTAAACACCTTTCAGCTGCTGCTATAATAATATATGTAATTTACTATCAATGCGGTACACCATTTGTATAATCTTCGAAGTAATAATTAGTTACTTGCGTTCAAAACCAAACTTATTAATTTATTTATTGTAACTTTCATGTATTTCGCATGCAATAATAAGTAATAACATTTACCAGAAAATTATGGTCCTTGTTGTTTTCTGTAGTGAGATGCATAGAAAACGGACTATGAGAACTTCACAATAATGTAATATTTTCTAAACAATACCAGTCTATTTACCTATATTGTATAGAAAAATAAGAAATATGGGATAGTAAATATTATGCAATAGATTATTCCCCAATATTCAACTTTTGGTAACTTGGTAACTTTTAGTCCAAACACAATAAGGACCAATTTAAATTTCGTAAATTATGACTTATTTAGCACTAAACATAACCTTTAAATAGGTTGGATTTTCGGGTAACTTAAACTAATCTCCTAAAAAGAGAAAGGCCATTTTAAACACAGCAAAACGTGAGCTTTCCGTTAAAATCGCTAGCTCGATGCCCCTTATACGAATCTACACCTTGCCTTAAGCTAATTTAAAATGTGAACAATTATATTCATTTGAACCGTTATGAAGGCTTGGAATTTATGAGAACCAACTTGTCTTGAAGAATACAGAATGAGGCCCACCGAATTCCAGGCCTTTACTTATCATACTTACATCATGTAATACCATAGTTGTAACATGTGATATCTTCATCTTGTATAACTTTTTGAAAATAAAATTTTGCAAATGTCCGCATTACTATGTCTACCAACTAAGGCTGCAGAAAGGAGTGCTTTCAGAGATCCGTACGGCTCAGTTACCATCGATATTAAATGAATACTATTTTAGATTGTGTTGTTGATATATACTGTACAGCAGCACGCATCTCCGAAAGCATCCGGTTCTGCAGTTGTTAAAATAGTTCAATATATTTAAGAATAATTTACGTGTACTATGAAGTTGTACCTGCTATTGAATAAATTTATTTTTATTGGATATTTGTACTTAATATGAATGCGTAGTATTACGAATGTGTAGTACACGGCTTCTCACGGATTTACAATGAACATTTGCTTCTGGATATGGACGCTCGTGGCTGTGCATAAAACGCGTGTGTATAGATCAGTAATGCTAAAGATGGACGTTCATTCAACGTACTGTATTAGTTCGGAATCGTTATTCTCTTTAGTCTTTTATAAATAACATGAGAAATACAGTACCTAACGCTAACATAACGTAACTCACTTAACTCTCCTATGCTACTGCCAGATGCCGCAATACAACGGGGTAAATTTCAATCTCACAAAAATACCCTAACAACTCGGCCCACTATTTGTTCATCTTTGATCTATTTTTACGTAAGCGTACTGTAACAACCATAATGATAATGTAACCACATAAGGTACATAATAATACATAAACATATTACAAGCTATTCCGTAGCATTCAAAGTACTGCAGCTTAAGACATGCAACATAAGATCCAAGGTAAGTACGCATAAGTACATGATTAATTAAAAGAAGTTTGAGTATTAATATGACACATGAAATGAAAAGGGTTCGTAATGGACGTGTTACCTAAACGATAGGTAAACATCCAGGACTGATTGTCGGTATCGACACCATCGAACGGTATCTAAACATTCCAATTCATACGAGCAATACTTAGACCCAGCATCAGTGGTGCATTTACTGAAATAGAAAATAGAGTGCATTTTACCATCTGCTCAGCGCTGTAACAAAATCGAGAAGAGTATATAGCCCATATAGGATTTTCCGCAAGTTGGGATCTTAAAATTTCGAAAGCCTGCATTCCTAAAGTTTCAGTATGTGAATTTCTTAACTAATTCATATAGTCGTGTAACTACGAATAAAAAGAGTTCGAACTTCCCAAAATAGGTCAAACCCAGAAACCTCTGTTTTGTTCGGCGTTATTAGTAGTGGGATAATTTCTTATAGCATCGGTGTTATCCTTACCCGATCTATTCCCTTCAAACGCTGCCGGCGTGTTTTTTTAGACCAAACGGTACTGACCCATAGGCGTAACAGACGACGTATATTTTACGGAGGAATGTTCAACAACAGGCTGATAGAATACGCTTTTCAAATCAAGTAAAATAAGTTTTGTCTTTCAAATATTCTAATTGATCGTAAATATCAGGGAGTGTGAAATTATCGCGTAGAATGATTTAATTTAATGTCTGTAGTCAACACACATTCTGGGTCAGCTTTGAGTCCTCCTCGAAACTAAAACGATAGGGCTACTATATTAAGAATCGCTTTTTACAATTATACTATGTGATAATAAATCCTGAATAATAACACAAACACGCTTCCTCCCAAGCAGGGACAATCTCCTAAGTCAATGAGAAAATTGTGCATGGTTTGGACCAAGCGATATCTTAAACTCATATTGCCTCATTAAACTTCTGTTTTAAACTCAACTTTCCAATCATCAGGTTTATCGGGGTTAACATATTAGGCCATATTCGTGTACTTAGATAGTATAGATAAAGATCTATATTTAAATTATCTCAAACCATACTTTATTTATCATTACTATAATAATATTGTTCAATCATAAGAGGATCAACAAAAGAAACTTAAAAAATGGTTTTTGAAGATAAAAAGTCTCTACCTAATAATGGTGGATAAGACATTGTATCATCTGGTACAACATAAAATGTAATGTTAACTGTAATATCATTTAGTAACGCATCACCTTGAAATATCCCTAATATATGTAGTAGCGACCAGTCTCTATACCAGTAAAGGTTAAATTATTATAATGAGGTGAATAACTTTCATGTTTTCGTTTTATAATGCAAATCGGTTATCCTATATCAACATTAGGTATAAATTTTAAACTTACAATATATGGGTATACAATGAAAGATTGTATAATTATGGCAGAATATTGTTGTCTATGTCGAGGACAAGCCCGGTATTTGTGTCCATAATGTTCATTAGTGTTTTCGTTTCTCTCATCGTAACATGGATTATATAGTGGTGTGTTTTTTTTTCTTTTCCTAAAGATGGATTGTCTGATTCTTGAAGTTAGATTATTAAAACAAACCAACATCACTTCTTTGTAGTAATGCCGAGAGTATCTCACCGTAAGCACCGATGTGAAGTTAGAAATAGGAAACCTATCTCAGCTTGCCGCATTGAACTCGTGACTATTGAACACCGGGTTATTGTGGATGTCGGAGAGAATTCGTCGATAGAGGAAAATATGTAGACAACAGTTTTTATAATGTGGTGTAACCCATTCTCAAATTCAATAGGTGAAGAACTATTGTTTGTGTAGTACCCGCCAAATCGTATTCGCGATTCTAACGCACAGAGTAAATGTAAACATCGAAGGGAACCCGAGAAAATAGTTTTAAAATGAAGGACAATTAACGGGAACTGTTAGAGGAGTTGAACGACGTTTGCATGCTAACAGGTTACAACAACGCATAGCGTTTAATATTCCACTGCATCATGTAAAATAGATGGTCATGCATTTTTCCTTTACATAAAAACTTGCAGAAAGTAAAGTCTGATGAAATGTACAGAAAAATTAAATCATAAGAATCGTCTGTCCTTGATCGTTATTCCGATTATGTAATCGGTATGATGCAAAAAGACAATGAGCAGTATATTTATTAAGTATCCGCTCCTCTAAATGTTGTGATATTTAGTAGAGAACAGTTAGACGGTGAGAAATATCAACACTAAAAAAAATACCAAATCAATTTTATATTGAGATGCCACCGGTTCAGTAGTGCGAAAACCTATTGGTCATAAATGCGAGCCGCAGGTGTCGTGAGAACTAAGAAACACCGTGTTATTCCCATTATGGAAATGGTTTCCTCAAAACATGATACAGCCACAATATCATAATAGGTGAATAATTTTAAATATTTCCGTAATAAAAATCAAATCAGAAGGTCTGATCTTACAGCATGACGACCGACTGTAGTATGGCGCTTCTAAATGCTATTACGGAGGTATGAAACAGGATTTGTTCACTAAACCACATAGATAAAATGTACGAAAAAAAAAAATGGAACGCGAATATTGACTGTTTCAATAAAATAATGATACCCCTATATTGAGTAACTAGTGTGAATGCGATGTTAATAGACATTTCAATAAAAATACAGACATTGCAATGATGTCAATATATATACAACTTATAGCCTGACGTCGTACTGATAAATTTGCATTAAATGTAGAAAGTGAATCAGTTACCCATCACATCGTATAAAACAGACTCTGTTGGAAACAGTCATATATACGTATACCTTAAACATTTTGGAGAATAAATTAGCTGCAGAAGTAGTTACTGACGCCGCACTGAATTTATTCTCTAATTCCTATTATGTCGAGTCATTCCTAAAATATTATATGCCGTATCTATCTTAGTGGACTTCTTTGCATTGCACGAAAAGGGAAATCAACATAATGGTAGAAAGAATGCCTAGAAAATAACACCAACATAAGAAAACGTTGTAAATATAGGTTTCTCATGGTATTAGGGAAATCAGTAAAACTCTAAAACGGACATGTTTCTGCTTACCCGGCGTCATCAACGTGGATTCGAGTAGTTTAAAGCTAAACACATGTAATACTCTCGCAGCTTCTATCGCCATACCGAATCTTACGATAGAATTGAATATTTTCTGGCGCTAACTAGTGCCAAAAGAATGTAACACTTATCCGCAAAGTCAGACAGCGAAAAGAAGCGGGCAGTATTTCGCTGAAAGATGTTATGTTGAGGAGAGTATGGGAACCGGAGAATTGTAATATAACAATGTTATAAGGAGAAAGACTATACAAAAATAGAAAATATTACAACATTGTTCGTGGTTATGTGAAATATTGTTTATAGGATCGGTACGATGTCGAAGGTGGTGAAACAAGAGGTAAATAAAAAAATAGTTTATCTGCGGCTGTATATTTAATAGCAATTATACAATAGTATAATATATATTGTTCGTAATATATAGTGGCGCTAGGTGAGATCATGATTTTCTAAGCTAATGACAAAAGTAGCTACTAGATCAAGCATGCATTACATTATATGAACTTTAAATTAGAGATCACACGCAACAGCATATAAAACCGATAGACAACAAAACATTTAAATCAACAGATTAAACTAACTGATCAACGTAATTATAGTACATGATGATCTACAAAGAAATAAGACGTTTAAATTGCATTAGTCCTAGGATGATTGATACGCAGATTCACGGTTTTAAATTATTCGCGTGGAAGTTAATGATCATGGTCATATGGAATCCGAAATGAAAACCAGTACTATATTCGTTTCATAGTAACGTATCGGGCGAATTGCCATGAGATCCAGGGAACGGTTCGGGTGGAATTTCCGGCGACTGCCGGCTTAGCTGGTTTGCCGGATTTCGGTGGTTGCGGCGTGGGTATTGGGCATCCTCGTCACGGTTTTGACCGCGCTCCTCTTGATGGCGGTGGCGTAGGAGGGTTTTGCGGCACTGGTCGACGGCCTTGGGACGTCCGTTTCCGTCGGAGTGGGGCCCACTTTCAGGGGCTAGGGCTGCTGTGTCCGGATTTCCAGGTACTTAGGTGCCGGGCGCAGCACCGGCTTGGGTACCACGGGACGTAGAGTCGGAGTTGGAGTTTCCCTACGGTTGATGTAGGGAGACTTCGGGCATCTTCGGTAGCTGGCGGGGTGCGGGCTCGAGCATAGGGCGCACTAGGCCGGCACGTCCCTCGGCTTGGTGCATTCCGCCGTTTGGTGCGGCCCTGCGCATTTAACGCAGACCGCAGCTGCGTGGCAGTTCCGCTGTCCGTGGCCGTACAGCTGGCATCGATGGCATTGGGTGACCTGGTCTTTCTTTACCCGCTTGGATTCAATGGTGACGTTCATGCCGCACACATGCGTCACCCCGAAGATCTTCTTCGCTTCGTCGTTCTTCGTCAGTTGGACGAAGACGAGCGGCGTTCTGTTCCGACCAGCATCCTTTTGCAGGATGCGTGCTGGAACCCCTGGCTGGCCAGATCTTGGGCCACTTCCTCCTCGGTGATCTCCTCGGAGACTCCTCGGATAACGATCTTAAGCGGTTTCTCCTCCGTCAGTTGGTACGAATGGTATTGCACCTTCATGACGGAGACGATGCGGACTAGCTGGCGGTAGTCTGCTGCCGAGGCGGGCTGGATCCGGATGCCGACGTTGGTGTTGACCACCTTCGTCGTGCGCACTCCTTGTTGCGCCAGTTCTGCATTGACGGCCATCCATCTGGCCTTCTCCCTCAGAACGACGGGCGGGACGCGGGCGTCCTTTGCCAGGGGACGGCTAGGCGCGGACTGGACGGGTTGGGACACTTCCTCCGTAACGGATTTCTTCCCGGACCTCTTCCTCTCGTCGGATCCTGAAGAGGAATTATTCGAATTCTTCCTCTTCCTCTGGCGTCTGGCTGATTGCGGCTGGAACTCGTCCGTATCCATGGCGGATTCAGCGGCTGATTCCGCTGTGGAGGTGTTTCCAATGGTCGAGCAGTCGTCGGAATCGTCCGTCGAGGAGTCGGTCGCGAGCGGCAGGGCTTCCTGCAGCAGGCGGATCGAGTCTACGGTGTTCCCTCGTCTTCGGGCTCTTCGCTCCTCCCTCGCCGACTTCTCGGACGGTCCGGGCGTTGGTTCCGTCTTCTTCCTCCTCTCGCCGTCGACCTTGGACGTGCACATCCTCCCGGCCGCGACAAACGTCGCCCTCTCGGCGAGTGGGTCCGACAGTCATCCATTTGCAGGATGAGATGCGGAAACCTTGGCGCAGGAGATCTTCTGCGACTTCCTTTCCCGTTATCTCCTCGGAGGACAACCTTGAGGGGCTTCTCCTCTGTTAGCTCGACGGAGTTGAACGGCACTCCTAGGTCGTGACGGTATCCACTAGCTCCCTATAGTCGGCAGCAGTGGCGGGCTGGATCCTGACCCCAACCCTGGTATTCGCCACCTTTGTAGTGGAAATGGCACGGCGTTGGATTTCCGCGTTGACGCGCATCCAGTGCCCTTTTGCCCTAAGGACGGCTTCCTTCAGACGGGCGATGACGTCATCGGTGAATCCTTGCTCCGTCTTCTTGGTGGCTTCCTTCTTCTTCTTGGATGGTCCTGCGCGATCCGCCATTCCACCGGGAGGTGGTTGGCCGCTCACCGTTGGTCGAACCTGCGAACAGAGGGAAAAAAAAATTGGGGTGGGGGGTTGGGGGTTGAATTGGGGTAGGGTAGGGTGATTGGAAGATGAAAATGAGGATGAAGTGGTTAAAAGTGGGAGAAAGTGAAAAGTGACGGTTAGGAATATTAAGCCGTTCGCGCAAACGCAAGAAAATGACGGTTATTCCGCAGAGTAATTAAAATCACTTGCTGCAAACCCGGTGAGACCAAAAACGTAAAATCGATAACACCTTACACGATGTCCAACGGATTGTTCTTAAAAAAGAACGGTAAATGTTGTCAAAGTCGCAAATAATGAATGATAAACGCATGAAGGATGCAAGTAGTAAACGCACGCCGTCACAGTGTAACAACCGAGCGAGAACTGATAATCTAGCCAAAAAGAGCGCTTCTTAAATACATTCCTACGTATCTTTAACCGCTCCGCCTATCGTCGGAGCACCTATCAAATGCGAGATTGCAAGTACTACATTTTCTGCAAGTCAGGCAGCAAATATGTGTATGCATCTAAATTAACTTACTGATAATTAATGCATTTACCTACGTCATCGTTTTTGTCGTATAGGTTGAGACAATCTATTCATTCCGCGATCGAAGCCGACGCATCCTCCTACTTCCGAAATGGTTAACGGGGCGATCAAGAGTTTGAAGGAACGCGGCGGTTCATCGTTACAGGCGATAAAGAAGTACGTCGCCGCGAACTACAAAGTAGACGCCGAAAAGATGTCGCCGTTCATAAAGAAGTACCTTAAAGCGGCCGTCGCATCGGGAGCTCTAGTCCAGACCAAAGGAAAAGGCGCATCGGGTTCGTTCAAATTGGCCGCGGCTAAAAAATCATCGGGCGCAGGCGGCGGCGGCGGCGGCGACGCTACCGATAGCGCGGCCGGTAAGGCGACCGGAGGCGGCGCGTCAAAGAAGAAGGTTACCGCGGCCGTTAATTACTACCAATAAAAATACAAACAAAACCACCGTTGGCATTCAGCTACGTGGGGTTATAATTCCGACAATAATAATATCGGTCTCGGGCGGGACTTGAACCCGACACATCACTACATATATACGGCG
>CM042074.1:51042839-51064839 GCA_023509865.1 Trypoxylus dichotomus
GTAGCTCCGGTGTTATTGAGGGTGAGCAGCATCTTTCCTAGGATTAATGCTAGCTCATCCTCCCTGGTGTTTGTAGGTTTAACCGTCTTCGGGTCTTCTTTCTTCTGTGTTTTAGGCAAGCTTGGGAAGTTTGTCGTTGCCGGTGGTGATTTCGGGGCCTCTTGCTTCCTGTTCCACGGGTTGATCTCCGGAGCAGGCGCTTCCTGTTTCTTGGTTCCGTTGGTGGGGTTGTTTGGATTCTTTTTGCAGCTGATCGCTGTGGAGAGGTGTTCTCCTCCGCAGTTGGCGCATTTGGGCGGCTTGGTTTTTGGTTTCTTGCATAAGTGCGTGGAGTGATCTTCACCGCACTTCATGCATTTGTATCCAATGTGGCAGTTTCTTTGGACGTGCCCGAAGAGCTGGCATCGGTGGCATTGGATAACGCCGGTTCTTGTCTTCAGGGGTTCCACCTGCGTTGCAAGTCCACATACTTGCCGCAGCTCGTAGATGGATTTGTACTCCTTGGACAATTCCAACACCAACGGAGCTGGTCGTCCGTTTTTCCCGTTCATTCGGGTTACCTTATCCGCTGGATAACCCTTTGACTCTAGGTCCTCGGTTATTTCCTTTTCGGTTATTTCCTGGGTGATTCCTCTTAGCACCACCTTCAGTTTTTTTTCGCTGCTCAGTTGGTAGGTGAAGAATTGGTATCCTTCGTTCTCCAGTAGATGGACCAGTTTTCTGTAGTCCTCTTCTGCGGCCGGGTCGATGTGGATTCCCGCGTTCACTAGCTTGCATTTCGTCGTGCTGATTTTAGCCTGGCTCATTTTTCGGCTGATCTTGGTCCACTTCTCCTTGACCTTCAGGAAGATCGGTGCAATTTTCGCTTTCTTCGGTTCTTCTTGTCCCTTGGTTACTGTTCTTTTCTCGCTTCTGCGTTGTTCCCTGTGGATTTTTGGCTTTTTAAAACTTACCTGTTCTCTATCTTCGCCGTTTTCGTGTTCTGATTCCGTGGTTTCCTAACTTTTCATATCCGTTGGTTAGTTCCAGTTTTTTTTCTTCCTTTTTAAACTTCCTTTTTGTTACCTTGGCCGGCATTGTGAATTCTTCCTCCATTTTTTCCGGTGCTGCATCTTTGGGTCCCTCTGCGGCTTTTTCTTTATTATTTCTTGGATTCCTCCAAGATCAGCAGTAAATCGCTGGCGGAGAGATCCTCGAATTTCGTAGTGGCCATGTCGGGCACGTGGCCGCCGTTCCTGAATTCTCGATCCGTTTGTCCTATTTTTTCCCTTCGTAACGTGTGTTAATAAACACAATATTAGTTGACACGCACCGAAAAACAGAGTTTTCGGTTTGTAGTCGCTCGTTTTGATTGGAAAAAAAAATATGAAAAGAAGGCAACGGTAACTCGGCGTGTTAACCACGCTAGAGGCGAATACCTTCTTGCGGCGTCTGTAGTACGTTCGAACTAAACCTAGTGCTTCCAACCGCTATTTCGTATTAGGAGCTCCCGTCGAATCACGTCGCCACCGTTCAGACTGCGGTCCGTGTACCTTTCGGAGATCCGAACCCGACGCTTTAGCAGTACCGAGCTACGTGCCCTTTCCAGGGCAATATACTAATATTTTTTCGTCCTTTTTGTTTCTTTTACCTTCCCGTTTGGCTTTGTTTCAGACGAAAGCCGAGAAGGAGACGACAACCGCGCCCGGAAGGATGGCCACGAGGACCGCAGCGAAGACCACCCCGGAAATGGAGACAACGACGACAGCAACCGCCACGACCACGAAGACGACGGCGACCTCCGAGGAGCAGGCCACCACATCCGGGACCCTGACGCGGGCGAAACGACGCGTAGCCCGGAAGATCGACACCACGGAGGCCATCCGACTACTCCAGACGGCCCTCGATGAACCGACGTCCGACATGGAGTGCTCCGATGACAATTCAACCATCGGGAACACCACCGATGATGCCGCCGCCGACCCTGATGGTTTCCGACCGCCCTCAAGGAGGCAGCAGCGGACGTGAAAGGGATCCAGGAACTCCGACTCAAAGACCAGAGAAAAAAAACGTACCGGGGCGAGGTGGATTACGTTGAATATTGAAATCCGTAGAGGAATCCGTACCACGAAAGTGGTAAACACCAACGTCGGCATACGGATCCAGCCGAGTACCGCTGATGATTACCGGCAGCTGGTGCAGGCGGTAACTGCATTGAACATGCAGTTCTATTCATATCAGCTAACGGAGTATAAACCTTTGAAGGTCGTCCTGCGGGGAGTGCCGGAGGACATCGCCAAAGACGAAGTCAGCCAAGACCTGGCACGACAGGGCATCCAAGTCCTGGCGTGGAAGAGGATGGTTATCGGACAGGCACGTTGTCCCATCCCACTGGTCTAACTAACGAAGAACGATGAGGCAAAGGGGATACTTAAGATCACCGACGTCTGCCGGATTAATATCACGGTAGAAACAAAACAGGCCAAGAAGGACCAGATAACGCAGTGCCACCGGTGTCAACTGTACGGACACGGCTAAAGGAACTGCCACGCAGCTGCAGTACGCGTGAAATGCGCAGGATCTCATCAGACCGCCGAATGCGCCAAGAGCAGAGACACGCCGGCGAGGTGTGCTCTGTGTCAGGGCCCGCATACGGCCAACTACAAAGGCTGCCCCAAATCGTCGTCCGTGAAGAAGGGGGACGTTCCGGCCCAGCCACCCGAGAAGGCAGTGCCCAAACCAGCGCAGCGACCCGCCCCACGAAAACCGGAGGTTCCGAAGGTCTCGGCCCACCCAGCGGAAAAGGTCTCCATACCGATGGAGGCGATTTGTAGGCAGGTACTTGGGGGCCTGTACCGCCCGTCTGACGATCCCGTTGATCCTGGATTGCACCGTCCTCTTGGCGTGGGAGTCGAACTGGTGCCATACCTCTCCCGCGTAGGTTGCCGTTGGTATTATGATGGTCTTGATGATCCTCGTCTTGTTCTTGATGTCCAGCTTGCTTCTTCCGTTCAGCAGTGGGTAGAGAGCTCTTCCTGCTTGTCCTATTCTTCTGCTGAGTTCGTTGGCGTGGGTGCGATAGGTTAGCCTCTCGTCCAAGGTGACTCCTAGGTATTTGGCTTCTTTCTTCCATGGAATTTCGTGTCCCTCGATGGTGACCGGTTCCGGCAGGTTAAATCTTCTGTGGTTCCTGAAGTGGACCGCCAAGGATTTCGTTGGGTTGATCACAATCCTCCATGTCCTGAAATAGTCCGTTAGGATGTCGATGTCCTCTTGCATCCTCTTGGTCAAGTGCTTCTTGTTCCGGCTGCTGAAGTAGATGGCAGTGTCGTCCGCGAACTGCGCTATCTCCGAGTGTTGGGGTGTGGGGATGTCCGCCATGTAGATGTTGAATAGATGCGGGCCCAGGACTGATCCTTGGGGTACTCCCGCTCTAATCTTCCTCGTGGTTGACGTGGTGTCTTCTACTGCTACGTGAAAGCTCCTGTCCGTGAGGTAGCTCTTCACGACGCTGATGATGGGGTTCGGCAGCTTGGCTTCTACCATCTTGTGGATCAACCCGGCGTGCCATACTCTGTCGAAGGCCTTCTCGGTGTCCAAGAAGACTGCATCTGTGGGAACAAGAGATATTTAACTTCCGTGATTCTGACCAGTTGCTGCGTAGTGGAGTGCTTTTCCCTGAATCCTAGCTGATGTTGGGGTATCAGGTCCACATCCTCCATAGTGTCCTTGAGTCTCGCCAGGATGACCCTTTCCACTACCTTGCTGACGGTTGACAGCAAGCTGATCGGCCTGTACGATGTGATTTCTTTCTTCGGTTTTCCGGGCTTCTTGATCATGATGATCCTGGCTTCTTTCCACGAGCTGGGAAATGTCTGGTGATCAGTATGGCGTTGGTGATCTTCGTTATGGCTTCGATGCCCTCCGGTGGTAGGTTCTTCCAGTGCTTCCGTTGTTACCTTGTCGTGTCCTGGCGCCTTTCTCCTTTTCAGTCTCTTTATGATTTCTTCTATTTCCTTTTCCGTTGCTTGCTCCGGTTGGTCCTCTTCGACGTTTCGTTCACTGAACTCCTGATCCACGATTTCCTGGTGGAATTCCTGGAGGGCTGCCGTTGTTGGGTTGGGAGAGAACGTTAGCTCTAACGCGTCCGCAAAGGCTTCCGCCTTTTCTGGAGCTGTTTGAGCCGTCCTCGTTCCTACGTTCATGGGGGAAGGAGGGGGGGGGGAGAGTTTCCATTCCTTCTTCGGCTTGACGAGCGCCGCTGTCATCTTCCATAAAGGCTGGTCCTTTTCTGTGAAGCTTTCCAGTTCCCTGTCCCACTGGTCGTTGTAAAGAGCCTGCAGGTCTTCCTTTACTTCTGCGGTGATCCGGTTGAGCTTGGTCTTGACGTCCGGGTGTAGGGTTCTCTTGTACTCCTTCACCAGTTTCTTCTTCTTCGCTATCTTCTCCCTGATTTCTTGCGGTATTTTCTTGCTTCTGTCCTTAGCTGGGTCGATTCTTCTGAGTACCGCTGATGATTACCGGCAGCTGGTGCAGGCGGTAACTTAATAACCCAATAAGCTGATGCTTGAGGCCGACTTGTCGGAGATCTTCAGCACCCGGAGAGCGACCATTCTCGCAGGAGACCTCAACGCCAAGCACCCGACCTGGAACTCGAAGGTGACAAATGCAAGCGGCAAATGCCTACGTCGCTTTGCAGACGACTTCTTTCATATTACAGTCTTGGATCGTATCCATTTCTGTGTTCATTGTTACGTCTAAATCGTTTCTATTCACACTTGTTCCGGGGCTACCGGCTCGCATGTCTGATGCACTACTCACTAATTACTATACCGCTCGTAGTTCACCGTGACTGTTCCCGTCCGCTGCCGGATGAGAACTAAAAACTGTGGGTGATCCCCTTTGCCTCATCGCTCTTCGTCAATTGAACGAAGACCAATGGGATGGGACGACGTGCCTGTCCGACTAGCATTCTTTTGCACTCCAGGGCTCGGATGCCCTGTCGTGCCAGGTCTCTGCTGATTTCTTCTTCCGTAATGTCCTCCGGTACTCCTCGCAGGACGACCTTCAGGGGCTTATTCTCCGTTAGCTGGTAGGAGTGGATCTGCATGTTTAATGCAGTTACAGCCTGCACCAGCTGCCGGTAGTCGGCTGAATCCGTATGCCGACGTTGGTATTTACCACTTTCGTGGTGCGGATTCCTCTACGTAGAATCTAGGTGTTCAGCGTCGTCCACATCGCGCCTTCTTCCTCAGGACGACGGGGGGCACACGGCCCTCTTTCGCTTTCGGTATAGCCGCGGTGGCCGGGACGGGTTGGGGCCAGTGCCACCAGTTGGCACTAGCTTCGCCCCGGAACGCTTTCTTCCGGTGTCGGAGTCGGAATTGGTTGATCTCTTCCTTTTCCGTTGTTGCCTCCTTGAAGGCGGTCGGAAACCGTCAGGGTCGGTAGCGGCATCATCGGTGGTGTTCCCGATGGTCGAATTGTCGTCCGAGCGCTCCATATCGGATGCCGACGAATCGGTCGCTTCACCGAGGGCCGTCTGGAGTAGTCGGATGGCCTCCGTGGTGTCGATGTCGGTGTTCCGGGATCCGTGTCGTTTCGCTCGCGTCAGGGTCCCAGATGCGGTGGTCTGCTGCTTGGAAGTCGTCGCGGTCGGCGTCGTCTCCGTGGTCGTGGCGGTCGATGTCTTCGTCTTCTCCATGTCCGGGCTGGTCTTCGCTGCGGTCCTCGTGGCCATCCTCCCGGGCGCGGTTGTCTTCTCCTTCTCGGCTTCCGTCTGAAACAAAGTCAAACAGGAAGGGACAAGATGGAAAAACAAGAAAACGAAGAAAGGGTGATATTAATTTGCCCTGGAAAGGGCAAGAAAACTGCTTCAACGTCGGGTTCGGACCCCCGAAAAGTACACGGACCGCAGTCTGAACTGCGGCGACGTGATTCGTCGGGAGCTCCTAATACGTATTAGCGGTATGTGAATCAAGTAGAGCAGATCACGCACAACCTTTCGGAAGAAGGTATTCGCCTCTAGCGTGGTTAACACGCCGAGTTACCGTTGCCTTCTTTTCACTTTTCTTTTACCAATCAAAACGAGTGACTACAAGCCGAAAAATCCGTTTTTCGGTGAGTGTCAAATAACATTGTGTTTATTAACACACGATACGAAGGGAAAAATAGGAAAAGCGGATCGAGAACTCAAAAACGACGGCCGCGAGCCCGTCATGGCCACTACAAAATTCGACGATTTACCCATCAGCGATTTACTACTGCTCTTGGAGGGAATCCAAGAAATTATTAAGAAAAAAGCCGCAGAGGGACCCAAAGACGCACCACCGGAGAAAATTGAGGAAGAATTCATAATCCCGGCCAAGGTAACAAAAAGGAAGCTTGAAAAGGAAGAAAAAAAAAACGAACTAGCAAACGGATACGAAAAATTAGAAACCGCGGAATCAGAACAAAGAAAACACCGAAGATAGAGAACAGGTAAGTTTTAAAAAGCCAAAAATTCACAGGGAACAACGCAGAAGCGAGAAAAGAACAATAACCAAAGGACAAGAAGAACCAAAGAAACCGAAAATAGCACCGATCTTCCTGAAGGACAAGGAAAAATGGACTAAGGTCAGCCAAAAGATGAGCCAGGCAAAAATAACTACGACAAAATGCAAGCTAGTAAACGCAGGAATCCAGATCGACCCGGCCGCAGAAAAGGACTACAGAAAACTGGTCCATCTACTGGAAAAAGAAGGATACCAATTCTTCACCTACCAACTAAGCAGTGAAAGAAAACTGAAGGTGGTGCTAAGAGGAATCACCCAAGAAATAACTGAGAAGGAAATAACCGAGGACCTACAGTCAAAGGGATATCCAGCAGATAAGGTAACCCGAATGAACGGGAAAAACGGGCGGCCAGCTCCGTTGGTGTTAGTAGAACTGTCCAAGGAGTACAAATCCATTTACGAGCTGCGGCAAGTATGTGGACTTGCCACTCAGGTGGAACCCCTGAAGACGAAAACCGGCGTTATCAATGCCACCGATGCCAGCTCTTCGGACACGTCAAAAGGAACTGCCACATTGGATACAAATGCATGAAGTGCGGTGAAGATCACTCCACGCACTTATGCGAGAAACCAAAAACTAAGCCGCCCAAATGCGCCAACTGCGGAGGAGAACACCTCTCCACAGCGATCAGCTGCAAGAAGAACCCAAATAACCCCACCATCGGAACCAAGAAACAGGAAGCGCCTGCTCCGAAGACCAACCCGTGGAACAGGAAGCAAGAGGCCCCGAAATCACCACCGGCAACGACAAGCTTCCCAAGCTTGCCCAAAACACAAAAGAAAGAAGACCCGAAGACGGCTAAACCAACAGACACCAGGGAGGATGAGCTAGCATTAATCCTAGGAAAGATGCTGCTCACCCTCAATAACACCGGAGCTACAACAGCCCAAAAGCTGGAATTTCTAAACCAAACGGAAGAAATTAGCAAACTTTTACAGGAACAAGTAAATGGCAGTACAGCGAAGAAGAATGGAAATCGCCTACTGGAACGCCCAGAGCGTCAGGAACAAGAAGAATGAGATAACCGCCTTCGCAACGGAAAAGGAGCTGGACATCATCCTGCTAGGAGAGACCTTCTTGAAGCCCCAAGATTCCTTCAAGATTCAAGGATACTCCGTCTACCGCACGGACAGGAAGGATGGAAAAGGAGGAGGAACGGCCATCCTAATAAAACACCACATCGCACACGACCTACTACAGGATCTAGGACACGAAAACATGGAAACCACTGGAGTGCAAATCAACACCAGGAGCGGACCACTGAGAATCTTCGCAGCGTACCTTCCCCGGGCAAGACCATGGAGAAGACGGAGCTACAGGACATCTTTCATTCGAACGCCGCCACGATCCTGATGGGGGATCTGAACGCCAAGAACACGGAATGGAATTCAAGATGCGGAAACGCCAAGGGAGCTGCCCTCGCCGCCTTCGCGCAAGAAATGGACTTGCTGGTTATCGGACCCGACGAGCCAACCCACATCCATGAGGTAAGTAACACCACTGATGTTCTTGATATTGAGTTGTCAAGAACCTCACCGCCCAAATCTCCCTGGAAGTGCTACACGACCCTTCTTCGGACCACCTCCCAATCCTGGCAAGAATCGACTACGACCCGGAAGAAAGGGGAAAAGAAAGATTCGTCACCAACTGGAAGAAATTCAAGCAAGAAGCGGTGATCAGACCCGTGATCATAGGAAGAAAAGAAGACATCGAAGAGATGGTTCATCAACTACACGAGGACATCGATAAAGCAAAAGAAGCAGCCACCAGAAGAATCGACCCAGCCAAGGACAGAAGCAAGAAACTCCCGCAAGAAATCAGGGAGAAGATAGCGAAAAAGAAGAAACTGGTGAAGGAGTACAAGAGAACCCTACACCCAGAAGTCAAGACCAAGCTCAACCGAATCACCGCAGAAATAAAGGATGACCTGCAGGCCCATTACAACGACCAGTGGGACAGGAAACTGGAAAGCTTCGCAGAATGGGACCAGCCCTTATGGAAGATGACAGCGGCGCTCGCCAAGCCGAAAAAGGAATGGAAACTCCCCCCCATGAACGTAGGAACGAGGATGGCTCAAACAGCTCCAGAAAAGGCGGAAGCTTTTGCGGACGCGTTAGAGCTAACGTTCTCTCCCAACCCAACAACGGCATCCCTCCAGGAATTCCACCAGAAAATCGAGGACCAGGAGTTCAGTGAACGAAACGCCGAAGAGGACCAACCGGAGCAAGCAACGGAAAAGGAAATAGAAGATATCATAAAGGGACTGAAAAGGAGAAAGGCACCAGGACACGACAAGGTAACAACGGAAGCACTGAGGAACCTACCACCGGAAGGCATCGAAGCCATAATGAAGATCACCAACGCCATATTGACCACCAGACATTTCCCCAGCTCGTGGAAAGAAGCCAGGATCATCATGATCAAGAAGCCCGGAAAACCGAAGAAAGAAATAACATCGTACAGGCCGATCAGCTTGCTGTCAACCGTCAGCAAGGTAGTGGAAAGGGTCATCCTGGCGAGACTCAAGGACGCTATGGAGGAGCTGGACCTGATACCCCAACACCAGCTAGGATTCAGGGAGAAGCACTCCACTACGCAGCAACTGGTCAGAATCACGGAGCACATCACAGGTAAGTTAAACATCTCTGTTCCCACAGGTGCAGTCTTCTTGGACATCGAGAAGGCCTTCGACAGAGTATGGCACGCCGGGTTGATCCACAAGATGGTAGAAGCCAAGCTGCCGAATCCCATCATCAGCGTCGTGAAGAGCTACCTCACGGACAGGAGCTTTCACGTATCAGTAGAAGACGCGACGTCAACCACGAGGAGGATTAGAGCGGGAGTACCCCAAGGATCAGTCCTGGGCCCGCATCTATTCAACATCTACATGGCGGACATCCCCACACCCCAACACTCGGAGATAGCGCAGTTCGCGGACGACACTGCCATCTACTTCAGCAGCCGGAACAAGAAGCACCTGACCAAGAGGATGCAAGAGGACATCGACACCTAACCGACTACTTCAGGACGTGGAGGATCAAGATCAACCCAACGAAATCCCTGGCGGTCCACTTCAGGAACCACAGAAGATTAAACCTACCGGAACCGGTCACCATCGAGGACACGAGAATTCCATGGAAGAAAGAAGCAAAATACCTAGGAGTCACCTTGGACGAGAGGCTAACCTATCGCACTCACGCCAACGAACTCAGCAGGAGAATAGGGCAAGCAGCAGGAGCTCTCTACCCACTGCTCAACGGAAGAAGCAAACTGGACATCAAGAACAAGACGAAGATCATCAAAACCATCATAGTACCAACGGCAACCTACGCGGGAGAGGTATGGCACCAGTTCGACTCCCACGCCAAGAGGACGGTGCAATCCAAGATCAACGGGCGGTACAGGCCCCCAAATACCTGTCTACAAATCGCCTCTTTCAGGAACTGCATCTGGAGTTCCTAGAAGATATAACAGCAAGAAGAGCCCACGGGACATACGAGAAGATGATGACGCACACCAACCCTGCGCTCCGAGCAGCCATCAGGACAAGAGGAGAGAACGCAAGATTACAAGGACTACGAGGACTGAAACGGAAAGCGGACGACAACCCGGATCTTCTAAGGAAGAGAAAGAAATGGACCTGAGGACCTGAGCCCAGGAGACCATCACCGATGACAAAACACAACCAAGAACACCCAGGACACACACGATGAAGAGGCAAAGGAGCCAACTCCGACCTCGAAAGATATCACAGAAAACAACCTTTCGGTATCACGGTCAAAGCCAGGAAAAAACGACGGGATCGTGAGTCGTGGATCGAATGAAGGGTTCGAAGTACCGGGAATCTTTTCCCTCAACTTCTCCATCTGAATGGAATTCGTTCGGACGTCCAGCTACTCAATTCACCTTTCGCCCGAACGAATTTTCCTCGACGTTGAAAAACCGCAAGGCACCTGGTCGAGACGGCATCACCAACGCCGCAATTAAACACATGCACCTGGGTGCAATCGATGCACTCAGGGATATAATTAACGGTGTTCTGAGGTACCAGCACTTCCCTCAGACATGGAAACACGCCACGATAATAGTCCTACACAAAACCGGCAAACCCAAGGATAGAACCGACGGGAAATCCAGTCATTATTGAATGCCACCAGAGGTGGAAGTCGTCGGCGAAACGGCGTAGACAGGTACCGCGAGTTCCACGACGGATGCTTGGTGTTGAGATCGCCGGCAAGAATGACTGCTCCCCGAGCGTCGAAAATCTCCGATAGGTCGTGCTCTAAGAGCTGCCTGCTGGGCGCTTTATATGCACTGACGAGCTTGACCGGACCGGCCGCCATGTTGACCGTGATGGCCTCGATGTTGTTGAGATCCAGCGCCCGGTCAGCGTAGTAATCAATGGTGGACTTGACCAGGATGGTTGTGCCTCTTCCGCGAGCGCCTTCTCTATCGGTTTGATGCACCCGGAAATTCCGGAACGAGAGTCTGTTGCTGGCTCGGAGGTGAGTTTCACCGATCAGTAGTGCATCCAGCTGGTGCTTCTGGATGAGTTCTTCCAGCTCGGTTTTCTTAGCTGCAAGTCCGTTTGCACTTCAGAACGCGATTTGTAGCGAGACTGTGATTTCCGTGGGCGTCCTGTAGTACCCGTGAAAAAGAAAAAACGGCGACTATACAATGTTATATTTTACGTCTATATGTAGACGTATTACACTGATTAATGTTAATTAGCGTTAATTAATTTAATCAGTGTAAGACATCTACAAATAGACGTAAAATGTAATAAATAAATTAAATTAAATTTTTGCACCTTGCATATAATTCGGTCTCCAGTCATAATTATTGTGGGGTAGAATCGAAACACACACACACTTTTATTTTTGCTTGGTTAATATAAATAATAAAACGGACAAACAACTAAAAAAAAGAGATACCTAACCTAACTATACATTTTATCGTCTTAGCGTCTATATGTCTAATTATGTGTACAGATGATCCCCCGGTTATTTCATCCCTCTTTTACCCCGACCCTGGTTTATGTCACCCCACAATTCGGCCATCCTACGAAAAATTCGACCTCGAATTATTCGCTACTGTTATAACCCACATGGTATATAAATTCCGGACATGTGGTAGTTACTGGTCCATTACATGTACCAATTTTCACTACTTCGTAGGTGTCTTGGTTTAACGCATGTAATTTTATATGGTCCTAAATATTTTGATTTTAGCTTTAGACCTGGCCCTTGCTGCGTTCTTTTGATAGCAATTACATCATCTACATTATATTTTCTAGCCTCTCGTCTTTGGAGGGTATACGTCTTATGATTTTCTTCTTGCTATTCTAGAATTTGTTTCTTTGCCTCATCCCGTAGTTCACTCCTGTTTTTAGCGAAAGCCGTTTCAGTTTCCTTATTAATAATTTCTTTTATACGTAAATCCTCTTTATTTCTCATTTTGACACCAGTCAGCAACTGGAAATGGTGTAAAACCAGTACTTCTTCGGTATGTAGAGTTTATAATCCGTTGAATCTGATCAACGTAGCGGGTACCATCTTGCCGGGTCTTCAGATGACAACTTCATTAAAACAGATTTTATTATCGAGTTTATTTGTTCTATCTGGACATTGGCTCTAGCCAGTCGTAACGCAGTGATGCAATGTATTTTCTTCTCTACAATATTGATTGAATTCGTCTGAAATGAAAGCCGTGCCTCTATCAGATATGATGAGAACTGGATTTCCAAAATTCTTTTGCTGTATCTGCAGTTTGACGATTACTTCTTTACTTGTAGTTGACTTCACAGGATACAGTCATACGAACTTGATAAAGCTGTCTATTACTGCTAAAATGTACTTATAATTTTTATTTGTTGACTTTAATGGTCCCAAATGATCTCTATGGTACCTATGCAGCGGTATCCCTTCCTTCAGTACTGGGTTAAGTAATCCTTCTTGACTGATCACATCTATGGTCTTCTTACCAAAGTAGTTTCTTTCGTGTACCATCTTCACATCTACATGCCATCTGGAATAACGAGTAACTTTCTGTGTGAATCTGATAAACTGGGTACCGGCTAAGAGCATCGACATGATGCATCGCTGAACTCAGTTTATGGACAATTTCATAATTGTAATTCTCTAAATACAATGCCCATCTAGCTATGCAGACATTTAATTTTTTTTTTTTTCGGCATCGTTTGACTAAAAGCCATAAAGCCTGACTATTTTAAATTTTACACCCAGCAGATACACTTTAAATTTCTTTAATGCCTCAATGATTGCGAGCACTTCTAGTTCGTAGTTTGTATACTTACGCTCAGCGTCAGAAGTCTTTTTACTCATGTAATACACCGCATGAAAAACAGTATCATACTCGTCAGATTTTTGTAGGGGTATCGCTCCATACCTAGCCTAACTAGCATCACAATGTAATTCGGTTGGTCTTTCTTGATGATAAATAATAAGAACAGGTTTCCTTGTAAGGATTCTTTTCAGTTCTTCAAATGCAAGAACGATCTATGCCCAAATCCATTGCACTTGAAACATTTACTGCCTCTCGATTTAGAAGGATAATCCATTGATTTATGACCGGTTGCACCGCAATTATAGCATCTTACGTTGTTATCTGCCACTCTTGTTGGTCTACGCCTCGGCAATTGCGGAGTGCGCTGAGAATGTCGCTTGCCCTTCACGTCCTGATAAATTCGTAATTTTTGTTTTAAATCTTTTAGATCTGCTTTTAATTTATTCCTACATCCTCCTCTTCCGGTTCACTCTCACGCGTCTGTTTATCTTCTTCATCGTCTATTGCCGGTGCAGTGCATATTTTGTCTAGATTAGTTAAACTGTCGCAAATTCTCTGTGCAATTTCGTCATCATTCCCCGTATATTCAATACATAAAATGTTTCAGATGGAAATTAGGTCTCCCAAAGCAAGTCTTTTTTTGATATGTTCTAGTTTAGTATTACATTGATCAGAGCCGCTTTTAAATGTGAAACCCGAAAATTCCTTAAGTCGCTTTCAGTTGCCCCGATCACCTTCTGACTGAAAAATTTGCTGATGAAACGCTTTTATGTTTTCTGCTTTCACGGCTCTTATATTTACTAGTATAGACGGAATATCTTCCAGCATCATCTATACACTATCTTGTTTTATCTGACTTGTAAAATACAATAAAGATATTTAACTAACAATATACACTATTGACAGCTTTGAAATAGTTATATGAAAATGAGTAGTCTAGCTGTATATTCGAATTACGTCTTCCCGATTGGACACAAAAACAAAGTCTATAGCAACAGGCATTCAACGAACCCCAACAGCTGTTTAGTTAAACGCGTGCATAGGAAGTTGGACTTACATCGCGTCGTCTCATCAAGAGGACACATGCACCGCTATTACGAATACTTTAAATAAATGTTTGATTACTGACGAAAACTCGTACCTCAGTCGTGCTTTTCTGCGATGTTCACGTCTACTTACCTATCTCCTATCGTCGCAATTGGACCTAGTTGTTTTTCGTCTTCTTCGTCGTTATCGCCTTTTCACTGTAATTGTTGCTTTTTTGTTGTCTTTCCCGCCTTTTCGCCGTGCTTTTTTAAATCTACGGACTTCATAAATATAATACGTTGGGTCTGTATCTGAATCGTAGAATAGAAATTCATTTGAATTAGTATCATAGTTATCGTAATTGGTCTACAAAAGTTTTAAGGTCACTGAATGAACGCAATTCTTTTGGATGCTAATGATCCTTGTGTTTTATCATACTTTATAACATATGTGGGCAACAACCGACCCGCTGTAAGATTTGATTCGGCCCGTCAGACATTTTGAAAAAACCCAATTTAAAAAAAAATACACTACTTACTCATACTCACTTTAAAATGCACTCCTTTTAAACGCAGCCCCCACGAACGTATTTGCACACTAAATTCCGTAATTCAGCCAGCGATATATCATCTTGCAACTGCATTCGTTTTCATATGCGAAAACTGTTTTCTTATACAATTTTCTTTCGTATAACATTCTTACACTACATACGATACTGATACGTTTGCACCTAACGGTTAAGTTCATCAAAAGAAACAATGGTTGTAGTTCCGTATAAAAGGGGCATCGGAGTTAGCGATTTTAATGAATTCTAACGGAAAGCTCGCGTTTTACCGTGTTTAAGTTGGAGGAGTTTAGTTTAAGGTACCTAAAAATCGAGTTAAAAGGGCTATTTCTAGGTTATGTTTTGTGGGCTATGAGTCATAGTTTACGAAATGTAAGTTAGTACTTATTGTGTTTGGACTAAACGTTACCAAAATAAATAGAAAATACTGATGAGCGATAAATTTTGATTTGAGTATTGGGAAATAAGACTGTTGTATAATATTTACTATCCCATCTTTTTATTTTTGTATACAATATAGGTAAGTAGACTAGTATTATTTTGAAATTGTATTACATTATTGTGAAGTTCTCATTATAGAAAACAATTATATATAATATATACATATATATAGAAAAACAGCAACAACAATATAGAAAACAGGGAAAACGGACAAAAACAATAAAAGACTAATTTTCTAGTGAATGTTATTATTTATTTATATATATTATAGCACGCGAAATACATGAAAGTTACAATAAATAAGTGAATTGGTTTGGTTTTGAACGCAACTAACTAATTATTAAGTGTACCGAATTAGTAGTAAATTACATATATTATATGTAGAAGCTCAAGGTGTTCGCAGCCAGAAGATGGGAGTCCTGCTGGAGACCCACCAAGGCTTGATTTGCCACCAAACGTTTTGCACGGGAGACTTTCGCGGACCACCTCGTGGAATGGTTATGACGCAGGGATACATACGTAAAAGGTGTTGACCTCTTCGGGGAACTGCTAGCCACTGTTAGACAGCAGTAGCCAGTGCAAATTTCAGGTCTCCTTTTCCCTTATTATTTCGTGCTAGGGCAGTGTGTTGGTTGTTTCAACAATTTTTTTTCCTGAAATCATATATTAATATGCATCAAACTTGTATAATTCAAATATCATAGTTTTACACATCCTTAATTGAAAAAGCTTAGCTTTCCTCAGGATATTTAAACCATGTACAAGGATTACTTTTTTTGCTGGCATATTGTTTTTCTTTTGCAGAATTATGTTCCAATCTATTTGAAAATATTTTGTAGTATATTATTTTATTCCCAGGATTATTTAATTTATTAATCTATTCTAGAACCATTTTTTGTTGCTATTTGTGTGACTATTTCTGATTTATAAATTATTTCTTACTTTAGAACTATTTTTATTTGTCCTTTTGTGGTAGTTGCTTTGCATGACCTACTTATAAATTAGTGCCTTACGTTACAAACAATATAGACTGAATATACCATACTAATTTTATGCTTCGTATTGACGGACGGGCTTTCTTGAATGTATCTAATGAAACCATGCTAATATTAGATTGCATTGTATAATTTACTACCACTTCGCTACACTTGTTGTGTAATCTTCGAAGTTATAATTAGTTAATAGCGTTCAATATCAAATTAATTCAGTTATTTATTGTAACTTTCATATATTTATTCATGCTATAATAAATAATAATATTTACCAGAAAATTATTGTATTCATTCTCTCTTTCTATAATGAGAACCACATTTTCTATCTGTTATGGTAACTTTTAGTTCAAACAAAATAAGTACCAACTTAAATATCTCTTAAAGTCTTAAAAAAAGAAGGGCCAATTTTAACATAGTAAAACGTCAGCTTTCCGTTAGAATCTATTAAAATCCCTAACTGTATGCCTCTTATAAGGTTCTATAAATATATTGACAAGCAAAATGTACATATTGTGGTGGAAAATCTCGAATTCGTTAAATTTTTAAACGGGTTCTTTGATTTATAATTTTGATCAATTTGTTTTTAAATTAAGAGATGATGTTTTCTAATTAAAATAACCAAATGTAAAGTTGAAAAGATAAATATATTGACAAATTAATAAATATATATACCGCCTTTTACATAAAAAATGTTTTTTTTATAGAAAACCTAAGGTAATCCCAGTCTAGCTAAACTTTAAATATTCTAATTAATTTACGAAACAAAATGAGAGCAGTTGCTACAAATAATATTGAACAAATTTTTAGAAGATTCTTTGAAATCGTACTCACTCGCACGTGATTTCTCACCTTTAAGATGGACTGGCTTCGGCTTCCAAAGTATGTGTCCGCAACTTCCAGATATTATTTCTACATAGTATCAGCTGATACACTTTATGACAGGATATAAACGAAGATCTTTGTAAAATTATAGGGTTATATGAGAAAATAACTAATTATTCTCAGGAGAAACGATGCCAACATGTCTAACTTTGACACGATATTTATTTATTGTTTTGTTTTATATGCATAGCAACGCATTTGTTCGCCTATATGGTAGGCCACACAGTACACACATACTTGATACGTATGAGATTATAAAGGAAACTGCTGCCAGTCGTGCCATCCGTCCGTCGTACGAGAAATTTTATAAGTATAATTTCGCAATAATGCATATTTATAAAATGTGATTTAAATGTGTGAGTACAGTATGTATATTAAACGTCTTTTAAGAATGAAATTTTGAAATATATTTATTTATATAAATAATATGTTTACGAAAAGCGATATATATAATAAACGATAGTAGACTTTATGTCTCCTCTGCAAGTGTTGAAGGGACTTTTTTTTAAACAAGAGTTTTGTGAATAAGTTATTAAAGAGTACCAAAAGTAACATAGATATCTGTAAAACTTTAGAAACAAACCTGTACAGATTGAATATATGTGCTTAAAATTTATAGAGGCTGTACTAACGGTACTTTGCCTCCAACTTATAACATCAACCATAATAAAAAATAACGGCGTGCAGCAAACAGCGACGAGAAAATTTCTGGAATAGGTAAACTAGTAAAATTTAGAAAAATTCATTAATAAATAATAGACAATATTTCATCATTACATACTTCCGCCTTAAACTGCTATTAAAGTAAAATTTTGAATTTCACTTTCATTTCAGTTTATAAGAAAGGAAAGGTATACTAACCTTAAATTTAAGAATATAAGAGATAGTCCAAATATTATATTGTAAGAGAGGCTTATTACATCCACGAGTAGATCAGGTAAATATGGAAATATTAGAGATTAGATGTAAAATATAAATATAGAGATATCTTAAAATTAATGCATTAATTTTTATTATTTTGTTTTACTCTTTTAGTTCTTTAACATATGGGTAGATTAATTGTACCAAGAAAATTCCACGTCCTTTATCTGAGCTGAGGTAGCCTAATTTGTATGTTTTTAGCCCTAATACTTCTTTAATCAAATAAGGTCCCTCGTATGGTTGAATGGGGTTAGCTTCAGGACATTTCGTCCTGCGTCCAGTTCTTAGTGATTTTAAAATTATTCTCCCACCTTGTAAGTTGTAATCTTTTTTATTGTTTTTATGTAAATACTTTCTATATAATTGTTCTAAATGTTCACGTGTATCAATTATCATTGAATTGGCATCTATTTCTTCAGAATGGTCATTCCAAGGCCTAGAGTATAATTTTGAAGTATAAAACGTAATTGGAGATATTTCAGTACTAGTAGCAGGTGTATTATTTATGGCAAATTCTATATCACTCAGGTAAAATGACCAATAATTATGATTATCAGAGACATACATTCTTAGAAATTGCAGGATCACCACCCTCACTTGTCTTTCAGATGGATTTGATTGGGGGGCTTATGGGAGTGAAATTTGTTTCAACATTATTGGTACGTTTCGAACGCTTAGCGCTCAAATTCAAACATTGGCGCGCGACGTGCGAGGACACCTACCGTAGTATACAAGAATTATATACACGTGCTACTAACGAAACGCTGTTGAAAAAAGTTTAATATAGTTTATTAAATACGCATGTCGTTTTTTTTTGAATAACGCCACCACCACGGTTCCCCAATTATTCTTTTTAAGGAAATTTGCAAATTTGTTAGAATGGAAATATGTGCTGTTATCCAGTATAATCCTTTGTGGTATTCCCACATCAGTAAAATACTTTTGTAAATATCTGATTACCGAAGAACCGCTTATCCTCTTTGTAGGATATAGTTTAACAAACTTTGTAAAATTATCAAAAATGACCACAATATGTTTATTTCCGTTAGAGGGGAGTAAATTGTGGATGAAATCAATCGAAATTACCTGGAGTATGTTATTGGCCGAAGTATTTTTACCGAAAGCATAAGGTGTATAGTTTTGAATTTTGACAAAAGACATTGCTCGCAAGCATTAACAACCCGCTTTGTTAGTGTATAATCATTTTTGATATATACTTTTCTCTCAGAATCAAATACAATGTCCTGCACCAAATATCTGTATAAATGAGGTGTAAATCTTTTAAAATTTTGATGCAGTGATCTTCTGGTAAGACAATCAATTCCTTTCCATTTTTTAAATTTTTATGTAATACATCCTCTTTAATAAAATAGTTTTTGTAATTTATGTCCCTGCCGAGTTTAAATAAAATGTCACTAGTATAAGCATCATCCTTTTGTAAGATGGCTATAAGCTGTTCATCATACAGGTATGTGTTATATTAAGATGATTTAAATCATCCTGTTTTCGTTGTTGATACGGTTCTAGATAAATAATCAGCTATTAAATTTGTTTTTTCGGGAATCTGTTTTATTTGAAAACGAAAATTTTGTATTGCCAAATACCATCTATAAATCCTATTATCAACAATCCTTGTCCTTAATAAGGCGGATAAAGCCATGTTATCCGTTTTAATAATAAAAGGTTTGCCGAAAAGGTAAAATTTGTATTTCAATATGCAATATACAATTGCGAAAAATTCCTTATCAAGGACGCTGTAATTCAACTGAGTCAATGATAGCCTCAGCCAAACTGGTAATAATAATTTTGATATGTTGTTCATGATCCTCTAAAGTCTCGCTAATTATTAAAATATCATCAATATAAGTGTGAACAGAAATCCGAAAATTGGTCCGGGATAAATTTCAAATTTGCGTGTACTGATGAAGAAGTGTTTAATCCGAAAGGTACAACTTGAAAAATATAACTTGTGCCATTTATACTGACACCTGTGAACTTTTGACTTTCCGGATGCAAAGGTATTAGCCAAAAACTGTTTTAAATCTAATTTTGTAAAGCATTTCTTTTGTAACATCTACTTTATAATCCCTCAATTGACTTAGGCATTTCATACTCCTTCCTTGTTAAGAGGTTTATGTTTCTTGCATCTACACATAACCTTATAGTTTCGTCTTTCTTAGCGACAACAATAGGACTGATGTAAGATGTCCTTTTATAATTTTGTCCTTTAACATCGACTCGATCTCCTCGTTAACTTTATCCCTGTATGCCTGAGAAATAGGAGTAAATTTTACACTTGTAAATAGCTGATTCATCTATATTTAATTTATGGGCAAATTTTTTATCTGCTACAGTAGAGGTATTGTTCCATATGCTAATATTCTCCCTTAATATATCTATTACGAGATCCTTGTATGTCTCCCTACAATCTATCCCTTTCATTGTCTCTTCAAAATAATAATCATCTTTATGAACCTCATCAATGCCTACATTTACATTGATATCTCGTTTTATTTCTACTACAATATCGTTGTTATCCTTAATATCACCCCCAACAATTCCATTATCATTATCATTCCCGTATCCATCGTCTATAATACTTTCTTTTCCAATTCCATCATCCTATTCTATATTAATATTAAAAATCATTTCCAATCTTTTATCAAAACTTTCCTCTCTCTTAATTATACTACTTTCCTTCTGCCCCTCTACTCTTTGTTTAGCGTTAAGTATAATTGTGCCCTCGTCTATACTATCATGCCGTTTATTATAGAAATTTATAAATTTGGTAATTTTATCCTTTACTTTAAATTCAGAATTTTCATAATCCAATTTTACATCATTTTTGCTCAAAAAATTCGATCCCAAAATAACATCATATTTTTCATTATGTATAAAATACATTCATAAATGACTCCATTTATCCCTATCCACGTGCATAAACATCTTTCGATTTTTACTAAAGGTTTATCATTTCCCGCTCGAGTTTCAATGTGGTTAACCTTAAAAGTTTTGTTCTCTAATTTTGATAAATTATCTTCATAATCTGATGAAGATAATAAGGTAAGTTCCGAACCTGTATCTATTAATGTTTTTACCGTTATATTTTCGATAGTGACATTTAAAAATGGTAAAATTTCAGGTGTATTCTTGTTTTCTACGGGTTCTATTATCTACACGAAAAAGTTCTATTGGATGCTCATAATTTCCAAAACGTTTTATACTATAACTATAACTAGAATTTTGAGGGTCTATTATAAAAAATGTTCATTTGTCGATGGCTCGCGGTGTACGTCCGCTTCGACCACTTGTATAGCGTTCAAATCTGCAGGGTAAGCAGTTCTCTTCTTAACGACGTAATTCTCTTCTAAATGCGTCTGTTTTTAAACGTGTGAAGAGATATTACCGTTTTTGCTTGTACTATGATTATTATCCGTTTGCCTATTATTCATTGTTGTATCTTTTATTAGGCCTAAATGGACGTGGTGATGGTCTATTAACATGAGCATGGTTACTATGGTACGTTGGTTTCTGGAAATGTTGATTATATTATTGAGGTCTTCTATTGTTGTCATTACCAGGTACGTTACATTGTCTTAAAATTTATTGATAAATAATAGACAAAATTTCATATCATTCAATATATATCGCTTTTAACAGAATTTCAGAATAACATCCCTGTCTAGCTAAACTTGTAAATTATATAAGCGAAATATAGAATGAGAGCAAAAGAACAGTAATTTTTGATAATTTATTACAATTTTAAGTTTTTAATTTTTAAATCGTACTCACTTATATGTACGTATACTATACTATCGGTTCTAGCGGTGTACACGCAACTCCAGATTATTATGAAAATAACAGCAGCACATTTACTTAAAACAATCTCTGACTAACTAAATTTTCAAAATATATAAATTAAATATAAAATTTGAGCGAAAGTAAAAGTTCTCTTTTTCTTTTTTTTTAAGAAACTTAAAATTGTAAATTAAAGGTCAATAATGAACAACTAAAGTACATAACTGTAATGTCGAATACACAGAAAGAAAACTACGGAATAAGTACTATAAGAAAATTAAAGAAGAGGAGTTGTTGTGGGTCTTACTGTGTGAATTGAAACACTTACTAATTTAACTTAGTTTAATTAAAATTTAATATTACAATGTATGTTTTGAGATCCGCACTGTCTTCTGTCTATTCTACTTCTATTTTCATCTTAACATGGTGTTTCTATATATGTACTAAAATTACCCCTACCTACCTCGACGTAGGTGGTCACTAGTAGGTGGAAACATGGACTGAACTATTTCTTGTCACGAGAGTAAAGACAACT
>CM042074.1:51064939-51084744 GCA_023509865.1 Trypoxylus dichotomus
CCAAATTGAGTACCTTGAGAAACGATGACGACGACCATCGACGGAAATCGATATCGTTCAATATGATGATCCTGACCGTTCGGCAGTTTAATCGCCGCCAATCTTTGTTTTCGTGGATATGTAGCGATCTTTGGCAATGGGCGAGAGCATAGTGGGTTTTGCAGATGTCCGTTTACCCGACGAGGAACAGTCCGAAAATCCGCCACGAACAAACGTTTCTCGTTCATACGCGTGTCTGTCGGCTTCTTTTCTTTGAAAGTAGACGGCCAGTCTCTTCTGGTTGCTTATAAATACGAGGGTGCGTCGTTCTATGAGCGCCAGTGCTCGCTCGTAGCTGCCGCGTCGAGAATAGGCGCTTCTATCAGTGTCTTGCTCGCTCCGGCGCGACTACTGCTTCCTTAGATAATTTACAATAAATGCCCTACCTTCGGTGCTCTGCCAATGGCACTACACCGAACGTCCTCAACTTGCAAAATAATATATCGCAAGTCTAGATATCTAAAAACTACTCTAACAGCCTAAATTATTTTAGTGCGGGAATAGCCAGTTTCTCTGCGAAACTATATACATTTCATCTCCTAACCTTGTGGAAGTAGTCCGTTCCCTAACTTTCCTTAAACATTCATAATTCTCAATTGAGACAATTACAAAAGAAAGACAAATATACTCTTCGCCTCTTCTTCCCCAAGTTTAGTTTTTCCAAACGTTCATTCCTTCGGTTTGAAAAGGTCCAGGCGGCCCTGTTGGGTCATCCGCGTGGTCCTTCTCGTCCAAGACGTGGAGAAGACCTTAACGTCTTCTTCTTTTTGGATACTCGGTCAATACAGTAATCCCTTCGGTTCGAAAGGGTCCTAGGGGCTCCTGGTAGCTCGTTCGGGTTATCCTCTCTCTCCTCCGCGATATTAGGTCCCCCGCTCCATCCCAGACAACGCAGCCCCGCGCCTCGCGACGATAGCTCCGGCTCCATCGAGGCGAAATCACGCCCGAAGCGGCACAACCCACACGATGTATTGCCCTGAACATCGGTAGCTCTATTAGGGCTATCCGGTCACACTACTACCGTGTTTACATTTCCGCTATTCGCGGGGGCATTCCTACGACAGCCACTCAGGGTCTGTCGCCCCGGCGCGCGGGCTCGGATAGCGTGCTATGGGGCGACGATGCACGATACGCTGGAGTGTCTGGTCTCTATCGTGTATGCGCCACTAGTGGAACGGCATCCGACTGCCTTGAAGAGGCAAGTCCTAAAGATGGACAGCTCCTGCCTCAGCTACCCTCAATAGGGGATTACTCGGCCTTGTACTTCCTGACGCTCGCCGTCCTTCGCGTTCATGTATATCGCTAATTACCATGCTTTAACCGTTCGAGTTTCTCCGTTGCTTCACTAAAGAATGTCCACCATTTCGCCGTTTCGTTGTCGCTCATTTCTGTCTTGTTCCGTGGCCAACATAGACCCGCATTCATCGTCGTTTCCGTACGTGCTCCCCACGTGTTCGTATAAGAACAATCGAATAGCAGCGACTGTGGCCCTGTCCTCTGCGCCGCACTATCTTTTCATCTTATCCAATGGAGATAGGCTGCAAACTTGCGGTGTCCTGTGATCAGTTGGAAATGCCGGCAACGGGCCGCAATTTGACGACCACTGTTCTGTATCCTTAGACAATCCTTCACCTTGATCTGTAACACATTCGATTTCGGAATCATTAAAATGATGTAGTACAAGTTTTATCATGTTCGTCAAAGTTATCTTTATTCCATTCATCAATGTTTGCAGAATAGAAGTTTTACATTGGATCAATTTCGCTTAGCATTAGGAACCATCTGTAGATATAATCAAATTTTGGTGTTATATCTTACGATAGATTTACAAAGACTTATGTACTGAAAGTATGTAATTACGAGGTCTGTGGAAACGACAATCAAATTCAGTAGTGTAGCGAAAAGTATCACACAATACGGGCCACCCTTTTTTCTGCCAATAACGCGCGTGACTTCAGTTTTAGCACATATTTAATTGCAGTTGTACGTCTTTGTAGAACGATACCATGGTACCTAGACATACAGGTAAAGCTTTCATTTGTTAATTCTACGTAAATTTGTTGCATTACTACTCTAAAGTTCTATAGATATTCATGGCGGAAAAAAATTTGCACCTCACCTAATTTTTGTAATTATACGTAGTTATACGTTAATACTTTTCCTCTCCGTACGCTATGGGGTTAATATACGCGGGGTCCACCTTAGTTTCCAACCAATTATAAGTTCGAGATACTTGATTTAATATTTTGATGAATAGGAAAAATATCACCATCAAGTCTAATACTAGAAATCGGAACTCGTCTTGACAAAAACATCACATTGGTTTTATCAAAAGAAAGTTTAAGTACATTTTTTTCGCAGTTTTTCCAGTTCTTGATTAACTTCATTGTGCTCGAAAGATCTTTACAAAATTTTTCAGTGTTTTTATGGACAAAAGCATATGCAAATATCAGTATATTGAATAAACGTATAATGAAGATCATATATATACAAAATAGGACTTAATCTGGAACCCTCTAATAAGCCATGTGGCAACAATCTGGGGCCAAGCTATTCATACTAGATCCGATAGCCTTCGTGTCGAACAAGGTCTACAATTCTACACGACGCTTGAGGAGATAAACTTCTAATTATAAGTTGACAGTGTTCTGGATATCAAAAAAATACTTCCAATAGTAGCTTTCTGTGTACGGCCATTTTATACATCTGTTATTAGTTGTGCTTAAGCATCAATGCACCTCTGGATTTTCTAAAATTCTATACAGTCGAACCCGGTTATAATGACAGTCACGGGACTGCGAATTTTTTGACGCTATAGGCCAAGTTTTTACAAGTTCCATGTTTACATACAAGAATTAGTGGGAAACAATATTACGGTTGGTAAACAGATACATATGTTAATTTAATTAATTTAATACACTTAACCATATAACCTTACACATGTAGGTACATACTAACTTGTTCGTCTAATGAAAGAAATCTGTAATTTTCCATTGCACAGTTTTCGCACGCCAAAACTGCTTTTCTATATCGATTTCCAATTCTCTCACTTTATCAATAAGTTGAGGTGACGTTTCTCGCTGTCTATAATAAGTTTTTAAAAGTGTTATGGCACTTAGGGCTTCTTCGTTTGTCGATACGTGTTCAATCAAATCAATAATTTGAGGTGACGTTTCTCGCTGTCTATAATAAGTTTTTAAAAGTGTTATGGTACTTAGGGCTTCTTCGTTTGCCGGTACGTGTTCAATCAAATCAATAATTTGAGGTGACGTTTCTCGCTGTCTATAATAAGTTTTTAAAAGTGTTATGGTACTTAGGGCTTCTTCGTTTGCCGGTACGTGTTCAATCAAATCAATAATTTGCTTCATCGCATGAATCTTCTTCCTCTCCGATTTCATTATCGTTTTCGTTATCCCGCTGTTTTATGTCCTCCACGATATCAGAATCTGAACGCATTCCCGACGTAATAAGGCAACTGTCCACGGATGCAAAGTCGTCCACACAAAACTGGTTTTGGTCATTCTGATTTTGTTGCCACTTTTTAATAAGTTCACATAGCGGAACGTCATGTTCATTTAAGTTGTCACAGACTGGATTATTCCCTAATCTTGAATGACTAAAGCAGTTTGCTATAGTCTCACAGGTTATACTACACCAAGCCTTCTCTAAAAAGTCCAACGCGTCGAGAAGTGAAACTGCACATGGTGCGTTCTTGTCCAAACCCGTAATAATTTTCTGCAGAAGAAATTTTCTGTAAAAACATTTTAAGCTTCTTATTATGCCTTGGTCCATTGGTTGAATGCTGTTGATGCTAGTGCAATTTAGGGACAGAAACACCAAATTAATATTTTTTAAGTGGGCTAATGATGGATGTGCTGGGCAGTTATCGACTAAAAGCAAGATTTTTTTACCTTTAACCGCAAGTTCTTTATCCCATTTTCGAATTTCATTTTCAAAGATTTCTGAAGTCATCCATGGTCTTTTGTTTGCGCAGTAATTTGTTGTTAGTGTTTTTATGTTTTTGCAGCAGCGTGGCTTTTTTGACTTTCCTATGACAAGAATTTTACGTTTGTCCGTACCAGTCACATTAGCACACACAAATGCAGTTAACCGTTCTTTGGCTAGTTTACCGCCTACACATTTCTCGCCTTTAAACTTCAGTCTTATCTGGAACAAGTTTATAAAAAATTCCCGTTTCGTCGCCATTGTAAATTTCATTGTCTTCATAATCTTGTCTTAATTTAGGCCACACTTCATTTAGCCACGTCTCTGCTTCTGTCAAATTAACAGTTTTCGCTTCACCGCTCGCTTTTCCGAACGTTATTGAATGTCTACGTTTGAAACGCTCCAGCCACCCATTGCTGCACTTAAAATTTGCGTCTCCAAGTAAACTTCCAAATTCTTCGGCCTTTTGCATAAGCAGTGGTCCATTAACGGGTAAATTTGCACTTCTACATTGTTTAAACCACGTAATAAGCGCTTCGTCGATTTCAACCTTTTCGCACGATCGAATTTTTTTTGACTTTTCTTTCTCTTACACAAAGGTATTCATGATTTTATTCTTATTTTTCACAATTGTACAAATCGTAGAATTAACTCAACCCAAATTCGCGACACACGTCCGCTTTCTTCCTTCCACTTTTGACTGCTTTGATTATCGCGACTTTGTCGTTCACGCTTAAACTTTTTCACTTTAAACCTGACATTTTCGATAAAGAAATCTCGATGTTTCACTCACACGATTCAAATGCCGACTGAGGAAATTTCTTACGAACTTTGCCTGGCGCATTGCAAGAAACGGTAATATTCTTGGAATCGCCGAACGGTCGAACGTTGCAGGCTAGGCAAATACCGGGAATTGAGCCATACATGATAATATAAATACATACCTCAAATGGTAAATATTTGTCGTTATATCAGGGGTTATTGGCGCTAAAACCGGGATTTTCCCTGTACGTTTGAATAGTAAAGTACGGGACCGCTTAAAATTTGATGCTAATAAAGGAATGTCGTTACAGCCGAAGTTGTTATAACCGGATTCTACTGTATTTTTAATGTTAAGCCACCAATCCAATTTGGATTTGATCATGCGTTTATAGGTTTTCGCTATGTAAGACACGTGCTATGAAGCGATATGAATAAATGTCGGATCGTTATTAAGCTTCAAAATAGGTACTATAAGAATTTGTTTAAAAATATCTTTTTCGTGTCATTAAAAGCTTCAAAGTAAAACTTTATGTATACTAGACAAGTACGACAGAAGATTATATGATCTTCGAAGTAACAATTAGTTAATTCTATTCAAAACCAAACTAATTTATTTATTTATTGTAACTTTCATGTATTTTGCATGCTCTAATAAATAATAACATTCACTATGTCTGTTTGTTTTTCTATAATGAAAACCATAGAAAAAGACTCTAAGAACTTCACAAAAATATAATACAGTTTTAAATCAGTAATAGTCTATTTACCTATATTGTATACAAAAATAAAAAATGGGATAGTAAATATTATACAACAGATTATTCATTGCCAAATATTCAAATGAAATTTTACCTCTCATCAGTGTTTACTATTCATTTTGGTAATTTTTAGGGCAAACACAATAACTACCAACTTAAATTTCGTAAACTCATATACCTCTAAACATAACCTAGAAATAGCCCTTTTTAAATAGATTTTCAGGTAGCTTAAACTAAATTCCTAAAATAAAGAGGGCCATTTTAAACACAGCAAAACACGAGCTTTACGTTAGAATCCATTAAAATCGCTAGCTCAATGCCCCTTATACAGAACTACAGCCAAATCTAGTTTTAAGTTAGTAAAAGACAAGCTTTTCAGTGTAATCCATCTAAATTGCCAATTTATTCCTAAAGTTTCGGAAACCTTGCCCTTAAATGACTCAACAACTTAATTTCATTATTGGAAATACGTTTCTTCCTTATAATGTATTATATAGTAATATACTCCAGAATTTAAATATGATATGTCCTTGATAAGAAAGAAAAATAAATGACAAATATGAAGCCTACACATTTGAGAATATTATTATATACTCCACAAGAGATTTCAATCGATCATATTTTCTTTTATTATTTAGCTCATTGCACTTTCTTTGTAAGGATATCCAAATTAATTTTTAAAAGTGGGATAAGTCATCATGAATAAAGTGATGTAGTTTGAATGTATTTGAAATAGATCACTACCACATTTGCTTAGTTCAATATATTTTGCCATGCCATACACCAAATCCTGTTAACAAAAATTGGGATACCTAAAAAATTCTTAACCGGAGTATGATTATAAAACGAACTTTTACAAAAATTAAACCAAGGAAGTAAGAGAAACATACATTATAAATTCATAAAACAATGCTAAATACCATCACCTTATCATCCAATGTCAAAAACAAGGAACACCAGTAACACAGAATAGACGATCTTCGTGAATTACCGTTTGTTAACAGTTATTTCCATATACTACTACAAACCAAACATACCACAGTATAATTAATTCTTCTATGAGTACAATACAGTACAATATACTATAAAGTACGCTATAGTTCTTTTGCTTTCTAATTATTTCCATTTTTAAGATGGTTACTGTATGCAACGTTTTACTGTGTCTCCTTTGTAGCATATATTGGTCCTTTATTTTTAGTTTCTTCGGTTAGGGTAGTGGATTAGGTTCTCATGAATAGAATTCACTAGGCGTGCACGGAGTAGAATCGATCGAACACAAGCGTGACCGAAGACGCGCCAAACTGCTTATTATAGGCGCGACGCTGACAAAAATTTAAAAGAGAACGAAAAGCAATAACAGAGAAATCTCATTATTTAGCCCTCAAACATTCATACACACTATTAGAGGTGCGTGTAAAAGGTAACTGCGGACAATTAATATAATAAAGTTTGTCTTCCGAAGAGAAATTTGTGTCAATAAACAATTTATATTTTGTTATCTCTTGTATGTACAATACCTACAATTACAATATATCGTACTATCCCCGAAACTAGAAAAGATAGAACAAAGTATTAAAGGAAAAAATTGTAGAAAATTGTCCCGAGAACATGCGTGTAAAACTTAGACCTCTATCTAACCCTTAAGCGAACCACCCCCGCAATACCTAAGCGCAGAATCGAGCCTACAATCAATATCGAAAATTATAAGTGACAGAAAAAAAGTTATAGGAAAAAGTAATTGGAAATCGTGCCGATAATGCATATATAAATTTTCAGAATTCTAACGTGCTAGCTTAGGGCTGCAGATAGAAGTCTGAGGTTTTATACGTGTGCTTTTGGGGCTATTTGCTACAATTTTCTTCTTTAACATTTTTTCGTATCTCTTGTACTTTCCGAGATCAGGAGGGGGTAGATTCTACATTTTGGTTTTGGACGTTAGCTCGCTTAGGGGTGCGAGAAAAATTCTGAAAATTTATATGTGCATTATCGATACGATTTCCAATCACTTCTTCCTATAATTGTTTTTCTATCACTTATAAATTTTGAGATAGAAGTATGAAATTTTACACGTGTGCTTTTGGGGTGATTTTCTACAAATTTCTTTTTTTTTCGGAGGGTAGATTCTACCCTAGCATTGGGGGTTAGAACGCTTAGAGGTGCAGTTAAAATTCTGTAAATTTGTATGTGCGCTGTGAAGACGATTTCCAATTACTTCCTACTATGACTTTTTTTTCTATCACATAATTTTCGGTATTGTATGCTCGATTCTGCGCTTAGGTGTGGGCGTGATTCGCTTAAAGATGTTGATAGAAGTCCGAGATTTTACACGCATGTTCTCGGGACAATTTTCTACAATTTTTTCCTTTAATACTGTGTTCTATCTTTTCTAGTTTCGGGCATAGTACGATATATTGTAATTGTAGGTATTGTACATACAAGAGATAACAAAATATAAATTGTTTATTGACACATATTTCTCTTCGGCAGACAAACTTTATTATATTAATTGTCCGCAATTAGCTTTTACACGCACCTTTAATAGTGTGTATGAATGCTTGAGCGTTAAATAATGAGATTTCTCTGTTATTGCTTTTCGTTCTCTTTTAAATTTTTGTCAGCGTCGCGCCTATAATAAGCAGTTTGGCGCGTCTTCGGTCACGCTCGTGTTCGATTCCAATGCGAACCAAATCTGCTACCCTATGACCCTACCCAAATGTTTCATAAGAAATTAAACAAAATGCGCGCACTGTGAATGCAAAATTGTAGGATTATAAAATACAATTATTTTTATTTGGACTTTTATATTTTATTAACGGAAAGAAGCCACTGCATACGTTGTTATAGTTTTCATATGTGTAATCAAAAGTGTTATTTGTTGTATTAACATAGAGAAGGATAAACAATAGATAAGTAAATATAGTACCAATTGTTAGCTACATATATAAGTCGTGTCATATAAATTTGACAGTGTCTGTATATAGAAGTTGCGTATATAGAAGGTAGCGGTGAGCAGAGAGAGGAGAGTAGAGAGACGGGTGTTGTATTGTGTTGAGCGATATTGGGATTTTTAAATCACGTCGTGAATAGTGATCGTGATTTATAAGTAACGGCAATTGTAAACGGTGAAAGTGATCACGGTTATGACTCATATATATATATATATATATATATATATATATATCGAGTATATCGTATCGCTTGTAACTAGATACCTACAGTCGAATGCGAAGAAATTTTCGGCTGTTTGGAATAAGCTTGATATTCAAATGTCACGTAAGCATCAGTGCGATTAATTCTAATCAGAGCTACATTTGTACAATATTTTTGAGAAAAAAGCAACTACAATTTTTTTCTACATTTTTCGCATTTGAGAATAGGTATTAGTTGAGATTAGTCTGAGTATTTCATATATTACATCGCAAGAGACCATGTTTATTTTTCGGGATATTAAGGCTACAATGCACATTTTATCGTTATACTAGATATATTTTTTATGTATTAAAAAATTTCAAATTTTAATACTTAAGAATTTACAAACGATAACAATAAGAAACAAATAAAAAATATAATTGCAAATACAATAACATAAATTAAAATATTTCAGTTATCCAACGAGCAAAACAATAAATTATTGTAAAATATATTGTAAAAAATATGAAATAATAAAATATGTTTGTTGTCTAAATAAAATAAATAACAAATAAGTAAAATAACTAGCTATACAATATTTTATTAATTGACCTAACTATCTAAAAAAAAACTATAGAAATATGTGATATTAACATAAAAATCAACAATACTTGTAATTAGAATTTAAAAATAATAGCATATTTACTTTTTTTCGCTTAAGCGATTTCTTCTATCACTAATAATTTGTCCTGCTTTAGAAAATATTCGTTTGCATGGAAGTGAGGATGCCAAAGCGCAAAATTTCTCTTGAACTAAAGAAAGATTGGGATAATTATATCTATGGCTTGACCACCACTGCAAAGGATCGGTACTTCTAGGAACTATTTCCCTTCAAGGAAACGTTGCACCTCGATTATGACATTTGATGTAGCTGTCCAAATGGACAATTCATCTTCAGTTTTCTGTGATACTTCTATAACTGTAGTATCTTTTAGTTTAGCTGAGCACTTTTCAGAAACAGCACCTATTACAATTTTTTTGGCATTCTCTCCAGTTCTGGCTCAGAAAAAGCCAGCGTTTTGAATCTTGGGTCCAAAAATTACACAATTAAAGTGTTACTCCGCTCTATGTTGCCAAGACGACGTATTAAATTGTAAAAAACTTCTAAAATCATACTTTTTACCGTTTCGGGATATTGTTTTGTTGCTAAACCTTTGTATACATTTATCAGATTGCTATAGGAATTGCTAGAGACGCAGTGCAGTAATATTCCCCACTAATAGCTTTTGTTACATTTTCAAATGGTTTTAAAACATTGCAAAGATGTTCTACTATTTCCCATTCTATTTGCGTTAGTATTGGCAAATCTTTATTGATGAGAGCTACAGTGCTATTCACAGCTTCATCCAACTCAACAAATCTTTGTAGGATGTAAAGTGTAGAGTTCCAGCGCGTTGGAACATACTGTAATAATTTTAATGGAATTTTTTCAGTATTTTTTTAATTCATAAATTTTTCATTGGACGTGTAACTTCTTCTAAAATGTGCTACGATTTGTTTTACTTTATCAATAATTGTAATTATTTGTGGATGACATAGTAGAACATCTTTAACAATTAAATTTAGGGTATGTGCAAAGCATCCTAGATGTTTCCAATTCAATTTATTACTTATTGCATCTTTAATGTTTGCCGCATTATCGGATACAGCAAGTAATATTTTATTGTCAATACCTCCATTTGGCGAAGTATTTTAGCTAAATTGCCTGATGTATGCTGACCTTCCATACTTGAGCATTCTAATAAAATTGAAATTAATTTGAAATTGTCGTCAATAAAATATATTGTTACTGCTAGATACGCTACTGTATTGGCGCTTGTCCAACAATCTGTTGCAAGACAGAATTGTCTTCCTTTTTCTATAATGCTATTAATTTTCAATGTACATTGTTCATAGAAAGCTGGAAGTATCGTTTTTGAAATTGTATGTCTATTTGGTAAACTATAGGCTGCATTTAAACTACCAACAAATTGTCTAAAACCAACATCTTCTACAATAGTAAACGGTTGGAAGTCCGAAATAAAGAGAAGCATTAACTTATTGTCAACATCCGTTTTTCTTTTGTAACTCATTTTCTTTTGAAGGAAAGTAGATATTTTCTGTTGTTCTAAATTACCTTTTCGTTGCAAAGAAAATGATTCTTCTGATGTAGATTGATGTTGGGGTGGAGGAAGCTGCAATGTAGATGTTGGTGGTTGATCAGTTTGGACGTCGCTAATTCTGTGTACTTCATCTATTACTTTCTGCAAGTTCCAATAAAAACTAAATTAATAAAAATATTCTTATAATGTAGTACATCATATTATTTTAGATATTGCCGTCTGCCATATAAGAGAGAGCACTGTTGGATGCTTGGTTTTGATATGTTTTTTTAAATTTGATGTTGATGTCTTTATGTCTGAAATTTTTTTAAGAAATAGAATTTAGACAGTGTTTTAAGAAAGAGAGTATATAAGGAATTACATAGAAAATAGAAATAAGGGGTATACTTATGCCCTCGTATAAAGTGGGAATAATATTTTATATTCTCAAACACCACACTTCCACCACATACTCTGTTAGAAAATATTAAATCATTAATCATTCAACGACAAAATCGCTGTAAATACAGCTTTCTCGTGGTATTAGTCATCATTATCAGTAATTTCGTGACTGCATTTGTTTAGTCTACAAGACATAGTCTAGGAAACGCATAGAAAAGGGGATGCGAACAGAAAAAGATACATATTATTACACCGAATTCCTATTCAACGCGTCAAGGTATTGGCATAGGTATTGGAATGTCAAGTAGGCAGAGTTCAGATGCAGATAAGGGATGCAGACTAAACAACATCAACCCTTGCTCGGCGCGTCGTCGTATTGGAATGTTAAGTGGGCAGGAGTTCACACGTAGATAAGGGATGGAGGTTTTAGAAAAATATCATGTGGGCAGTCGAACCAGAGCAAATCGAGGAGATAGTCGAGTTTAATATCTAAAAGCTTTACGAAAGTTATTCAAGATAATAAAGGAACATTTGCATTGTAGTAGTTGTCTTATTATTTATGCTAATTACCAGCACTCTGTATAATTAAGAAGTAGTACCGTATTCGGCCTAATTTTCACGTTAACCGGCGCTTTTAACAATATTATACCCTTTATTTTACGTTTGTTCTTGTATTTTATGAAGAGTTTATTTATACCTTAAAATAGACATATACAATATATACGTAAGTCTGAAGAAGTCTGAATCAAGCTTATTTTAACGACTTAACAAGTCCTATCATAAGTATTTTTAATAAACTTCGTATTGCTAGAAAAATTTGAATTTACATTCTTTGTGAAAAATTTGAATTTAGATTCTTTGTGAAAAATTTGAATTTAGATTCTTTGTGAAAAATTTATTAAATAGAAATTGTCAATTATGTATAAATATATTTGAAAATCGTGTTTTTAAATCAAGATTAAGTATTTCACATTTTTGTTTTTAAATATTTATGTATTTACATATAGTACAATATAAAGAAAGACAAAGATCGAGTTCATATATTTGTACACCAAAATTTTTAAATTTAATATAAGCAAAAGTAGTACAAATCTGCCTGATCTTTGTAAGAATATCGGATATTCTTTTAAATATTCACTCAGAAAGATGCATGTTTTTCAATACCAAATAAAATATTAGCAAACATAAAAATATTACACCAGCTTAAAGGTAATTCTATTTGTAACACCGATTTACATTAACAAAATGTAAATATAGTCCTTAAGAGAATACAAATCCCCACTAAATACGTTATTAAGTGGTTTTTCGCTTAATAACGTATTTAGTTAGTCACGTACGAATCTCGACACTCCCTTTTTAGCGTCAAATTTTAAGCGGTCACGTACTTTACTATTCAAACGTACAGGGAAAAACCCGGTTTTAGCATCAATAACCCCTGATATAACGACAAATATTTACCATTTGAGGTATGTATTTATATTATCATTTATGGCTCAATTCCCGGTAGTTACCTAGCCTTCAACCCACCGTTCGGGGATTTCAAGAATATTACGGTTTCTTGCAATGCGGCAGGCAAAGTTCGTAAGAAATTTTCTCAGTCGGCATTTGAATCGTTTGAGTGAAACATCGAGATTTCTTTATCGAAAATGTCAGGTTTAAAGTGAAAAAGTTTAAGCGTGAACGACAAAGTCGCGATAATCAAAGCAGTCGAAAGTGGAAGGAAGAAAGCGGACGTGTGTCGCGAATTTGGGTTAGTTAATTCTACGATTCGTACAATTGCGAAAAATAAAATCATGAATACCTTTGTGAAAGGGAAAGAAAAGTCAAAGAAGAATCGATCGTGCGAAAAGGTTGAAATCGACGAAGCGCTTATTACGTTTAAACAATGTAGAAGTGCAAATTTACCCGTTAATGGACCACTGCTTATGCAAAAGGCCGAAGAATTTGGAAGTTTATTTGGAGACACAAATTTTAAGTGCAGCAATGGGTGGTTGGAGCGTTTCAAACGTTTCAACGTTCGGAAAAGTGAGCGGTGAAGCGAAAAGTGTTAATATGACAGAAGCAGAGACGTGGCTAAATGAAGTGTGGCCTAAATTAAGACCAGATTATGAAAACAATTTACAATGGCGACGGAACGAGAATTTTTTATAAACTTCTTCCAGATAAGACTGAAGTTTAAAGGCGAAAAATGTGTAGGCGGTAAACTAGCCAAAGTACGGTTAACTGCATTTGTGAGTGCTAATGTGACCGGTACGGACAAACGTAAAATTCTTATAATAGGAAAGTCAAAAAAGCCACGCTGCTTCAAAAACATAAAAACACTAACAAATTACTGTGCAAACAAAAGACTTCAGAAATCTTTGAAAATGAAATTCGAAAATGGGATAAAGAACTTGCGGTTAAAGGTAAAGAAATCTTGCTTTTAGTCGATAACTGCCCAGCACATCCATCATTAGCCCACTTAAAACATATTAGTTTGGTGTTTCTGCCCCCAAATTGCACTAGCATCCTTCAACCAATGGACCAAGGTGTAATAAGAAGTTTAAAATGTTTTTACAGAAAATTTCTTCTGCAGAAAATTATTACGGGTTTGGACAAGAACGCACCATGTGCAGTTTCGCTTCTCGACGCGTTGGACTTTTTAGAGAAGGCTTGGCGTAGTATAACCTCTGAGACTATAGTAAACTGCTTTAGTCATTCAAGATTAAGGAATAATCAGGTTATTATTAAAAAGTGGCAGGAAAATCAGAGTGACGAAAACCAGTTTTGTTTCGACGATTTTGCATCCGTGGACAGTTGCTTTATTACGCCGGGAATGCGTTCAGATTCTGATATCGTGGAGGACATAAAACAGGGGGATAATGAAATCGAAGAGGGAGAAGATTCATGCAACGAAGCAGAACACGTACCGACAAACGAAGAAGCCCTAAATGCCATAACACTTTTAAAAAACTTGTTATAGACAGCGAGAAACGTCACCTCAAATTATTGATTTGATTGAACACGTACCGACAAACGAAGAAGCCCTAAGTGCCATAACACTTTTAAAAACTTATTATAGACAGCGAGTCACCTCAAATTATTGATAAAGTGAGAGAATTAGAAATGGATACAGAAAAACAGTTTTGGCGTGCGAAAACTGTGCAACGGAAGATTACAGATTTCTTTCATTAGACAAACAAGTTAGTATGTAACCTACATGTGTAAGGTTGTATGGTTAAGTACATTAAATTAATTAAATTCACATATGTATCTGTTTACCACCCGTAATATTGTTTCCCACCAATTCTTGTATGTAAACATGGAACTTGTAAAAACTCCGCCTATAGCATCAAAAAATTCGCAGTCCCGTGACGTCGTTATAACCGGGTTCTAGTGTATTACTATTTTTTTTTCATTTATTGGTAGGTGTAAGAGTGAGTCGATTCTGCTATGCTGTCATACGTTTGTAAATCCCACCAAAAATACAGAACTATTTAAAACATGGATACGATTGTATGGCAGCAATGGACTAGAAAAGGATTGTTATGCATGAAGAAATACACAACAATTGTAGAGTTTATGTTTATTTTACACTAGAAGTTATTAGAAGAAAGGGCGAATTATTATCATAAATTCTTTCTACGCAATAATTACCTGGTATAATCGGCAAATTCATATTTTGTCTATTCTAAACTTGTACACAAAATAGATGCAGAAAAAAATATTGTTAGTGTCTTCCAAGGAAAGTAGATAGCGCTAAACATGGAACCGATAGTAACCGAAAGTTGCAGATTCAATTACATCTAATTGGGTGTATATACTTAGTATATACAAGCAGTAACTAGCACTATGCCTTACACGATGGCGCCACTAAAGTATCCAATTTAAACATAACGTTCTGAATAATTTCATTTATAATAAAATTTGAGATGCTATTACATATGTGTGTGTCCTAACGAACATCTATTTTTTTTATTTAATATATACTAATTATAAATACAATTAACTCTCTGTAATTCTTTATAATAAAACAAAGACTGTCATTAAAGGATGAACTTATGTACGAAACAGTTGGAATAACAGGCAAAAATTTATCAATACGTGCCGCCATCTCGAGAACGGTGAGTGTAACGGTTTACCACTTACACGTTTATCCTGAGAGGGCACACACGCACATGTTTCCGGCGGCCATTGGTCTTCTTGTTTTTTTATGACTTCGCGGTCTTCATAGCTCTTTACTCATGTGTTCTTCGGTTAGAAAGGTTGGTGGTTTTGTATATCTTCCTAATTTGTAAATCCTAGAATTATTTCATTTTTATTGTTTATTAGTGCTGTATACAGTTTAATATTTAATTTGCAGGGTATTTATGTGTTTTGATATTATATATACTTCAATTATACATTATTAAGAGAAAGTGCTAAAATTATTAGTGAAGCAAAGAGAAAAAGCAACACAAAGAAATTAGCCTAATTATTGTCGTATATTTCACAACACATGAAACCATCCAGATACAGAATTCCGGTAAAAAATGGAGTTTCAAAAGAACTGCAGTTACAGCAACTTCAGGATGAAGAAATATCGAAGCTTTTCAATGAAAAATTATACAATAATATACGTAGCAGTTGGACTTGCTTTTTGCCAATTGGTAAGAGACTATATCTGCATCTTCTGCTATCCATTAACATGCCAGGTTCTTATATTTCCCTACTTCTATTATTGGAGAGGTAATGTTTAAATGAACTTAGATTTTGCAGAAACAACCCTTATTCTGTATATATAATTATAATTAATATTATGCAGTATAGAAATAATAACTGCTAATGGCTAAATAGCAAAATACGTACATGTTCTCAGATATTGCTGAAAATTCACAAACACACATACAGCTCCAAATAAACGAAGTATGAGAAAATTTAGCACCGCAAATCACTTCTTTTTAATAAAATTTGCAATTTTTACTTCAGATTCTTAGTCTCAATTACATTGTTAATATCTTGTAACTATCAACACATTGAAAAGTGCTTAGAACAAAATACCTAATATAATACTGCTAAATACAGCTACTCATGAGATTGGTGAGATCATTTACAGGAAAGACAATGTGAAGAGAGAAAAACATGTCCGCGTGTTACTGTTTTATATCAACAATTAAATACACAATGTTGCGTTTGTGTTAAATTTATTGATGGTTATATTAGTCCGCAGTATTATCTTGTTCTCTTCCTCTCTTAGTTAATGTCCCTCTGGAATTTCACTTACAGAACAAATTCTTTTAGAGTTCTTCTATTACCTCACCCATTTGTAATTTTTTGAACAAATCTTGCAACGTATGGTCACCATGTCACAATTAAATAGTAATGACAATAGAAGGTTTTATAGCTTTGGCGGGTGTATGGATTCCACTGTTGGAAATGAAACATATTCTTGTCTTTACAGAAATTAACAAATATTTTAAAATTTTCAAAGCGCCTGCAGAAATATGTTTTCCCTATTCAGTATTAATTGGAAAACAATACCTGGTCCTATGTTATTATTATGACAAATAATTTCATTTACTTCTTTAACGATGGAAGTAGTCCAAACAAAAATTCTAATTTACTCTTTTGTTCTTATCCTTATATAGACAAGGGAAATGATTTAATTTCTTAATATCTTGTTAGATTCACTGCGGCTCTATCTCTTTGTATCTCCTCCTACCTTGTGCTTCGCAGCATTTTTCTTTCATACAATGTGAATCACAGATCGAGTTTCTTCAATCCTCTCTTTCATTTATTCACTTTATAATTTGATATTTCCAATGATGGTGCATGCTTCTACTATTCTTTCCAATATCTGCTTATGGTTTTGCAATAATTTTTCTTTAACGGGTTCGTTTTTTACATCAATAACCAACATTGTTTTAATTATGTCTTCTTCTAAACCATTGAATTCACATTACTTAGCCATGTTCTTTAATTTTGTCGCGAATTTTTCTGTATTATTTTTGGAAACAAAAAAATCATGAAACTTCTTGACTTTATCAGTGAAAAGTATATGTATATATCCATTGCGTCTTTTCCTAACAGATGTGTTAATCGATCGCATTGTATATCTTCTGACTTACATTCAGCGGTTATTAAAGAATTTTTTAATTTCTGCATCCATTCTTCCAATTCTCAGCAATACTACCTGTGGAGTATTGTTAGGTTATCAAATGAAATACAACCTCCTCTTAACTACGTCTTTCAAATACCAAGGGCCGGTTTCATAATAGAACCCCCAACGGAGAATTATCTAATTGAGAATTAAAGATAATGTCATGTTTAATGGTCCATTAAAATTTGTGGCGCAGATCAGGTAATTAAGGAAAGTTGGGTTGGCTACACTGGACTGATTTTCCCTACTTCTTAAGCTCGTCGTTCTCTCATTCAAAGCAATCTTCCAAGAATTAATTAGTTTACTTTCGAATATTTCAACGGTATTTCACGTTATTGGTATAATATTTAGTTACACAATGAACTCAGAAAGTACCCAAAAAAGAATTCGTTCTTCAAAGTTTACTTAAAAATTAATTATATTATAAGTGTATGTGTAATAAGTAAGTGAAAATAATAAAATAGACACTTAGTAATTAAAAAGAAGATTCTATTCTCATTATATATACAAAATATTTTAAAATTAGACTAATATTTTGTCGATCCACCATTACTTGCGTGAAGTGCTGCGAGTCGTCGTGGCATAGAATCTATTAAATGATTAATGGTGTCTGCTGGAATATTTAACCGCTCTTCTGTAACAGCTGCCACGAGTTCTTCCTTATTGTTGGGTTTTCGGGGTCGTTTCGCCATATTTGTCTGGATTATGTGTCAAACATTCTCTATCGGATTCATGTCTGGTGATTGGCCTGGCCATGGTAAAATCCGAATCCTGCTCCTCTTTCCATGTGGTTGTTGTTCTTGCTTTGTGGCAGGGTGCTCCATCCTCCATAAAAGTGGCGTCTTCTTTAGATAAAATGGCGTTGTCGAATATCGGTAGTAGTCCTTCTGTTAATATTTGGATATATTTTGCCGCATTTATATTTCCGTCGCAGATTACTAATTGCGATCTTCCACCATACCATATCGCGCCCCACAGCATGATGTTATAATTAGCAAATTAATCCCCCTTATAATTAGGGGTTCGTGTGTGGTTATAAAAGGACTATAAGTGTAATATAATTTTCCTCCCGTAATAAATGAATAATGTGCTACAGGTAAAGATTATAGTTTTCTATTATTTACGCGAACTAGAATTATGAATTTAGATTTAGGTTTTAGTTATTGTTCTTGTAAATAGTGAATGTCGTTAATAAAATTATTTCAATTTAGAAATCCGCACAATGATTGTTGCTTTACATAATCTTGACCGAAGTATCGAAGATATTGAAAGGCAATTGAAATTAAATCTCCGAACTGTGAAGAAACCGGGCATGAAATCGAATGAAGGGTCCAGGGGGGCATTTCTACGAAACAAAGATTTAATATTTTTATCTTATACGTTATATTATTGAATAAATATCATCAATTTCATTGTTTGAGAGTATTTTGTTAAATCCAACACTACAGCTTCTTTTTCAGATAGCACTTCATTTATTTATGGATTATTTCTTAGGGTGGGTAAAAAGTTTGTCCTATAATGTATGTAAACGATAATAAGCTTTTATATGCGCGCTGTAAATAAGATTTATACCTGTAATATCCATCTACCATGATATGAATTTAGCATAAGTGGTTCATGTAATTTCATGCAATATCTAAGATTTAATATCTCTTAACACACTATATGGAAATAATGAATTTTGCAGTTGTGGTATTTTTATTTTTGAGGCTTAGTATTGGTGCGAAATACTATGTAGAAAGTTTTTGATGTCATTGTTAATTTCCATTACTGTTTCAGGTGGAATGCTGTTTGACTGTATCGCATCTAAAGGAAGTTAGTCAACCCTTTGTTAGTCCATGCATACCACAAATTCTTTGCTGGCAAGCACCCAAGCCATCTAGGAAGAGGTAAACAGCAGCGTACACTGTTTAGAAAGCAAAGCAGTTGACGTTTTTGTTTTCAGTTATTAGAGAATTGTAACTTAAATAGCTCCAAATTTTAAACAGGGTCAGAGTTAGTGTTGAACTTTGGAAAATTTAATTTTAAATATGTTTACACATGTAGAACACTCTGGAGCGCGTTTAACGGTAAGTGAAGTCTTAAAATAATACAATAAAATAAAAGAAAACACAACCAACTTTTATTTTTGTTGTAGATGGAATTGGTGCTACGTTAGGTGTCAATAGAACTGCTTGTAGGTAGAACGACGTCAGAGATAATCTTACATTTAAACTACGTACATAGATGCAGCCGGATTAGAGTTAGCTATCAGAGGAGTTTTGAAACTTCAAGATTATCTTCTCTTGTCCACGGCTGATACCTTCCTGGTGCTGTCTGTTCGTAGTAGTTAACTGAAAATTTATGCATTACTGCAAGCAAGGAAAAACTCAGTTCTCGACTGTGTTTTCGAGGATATCATTTTATAATGGAGACCCGTTTTGTCGCAATTATAAATTTGATCACTGGAATACCTTTCTTCGTCTATTAAGTTCTTAAAACGGCGTGTGAAGTCCCCAATAACGTTTGTGT